>MU227204.1:12792-47156 GCA_018584345.1 Thuja plicata
GCAACTCCACCCACTTGAGAAAGTCCACTTTCTCAAGCTTGACCCTCCTCAAGGTCCACTTTCTCAAGCCATCCTCTTACACCCCCACATGCCTTATTAATGCCTTCATTAATGAAGATTCCTTAAGACCATGTCTCCCCCATGCCTTATTAATGCCCTAGGCATTAATAGCTCTTACATATTCATTTATTGGGCCTCCTGATTCATAAATGAACCTTGTCCCCCTCTCTCTCTCCCATTCTTCTATAAATAGAAGCCTGTTTTGAGAGCAAATAAGCCTTCATTAGAGATCAAAATTGCATTGTTATGCTGCCATTTTCATGCTAGGATTACATGCTATTTCACTACATACTAATTGTTAGTGCTATTTCATCTTTTTAGTGTAAATGCATGCTTATTTCATCATTTAGCTTGTTTCAATTCAAATCCTTCATGCTAGGTTGTATTGGTCACTGATTCACCAACATATTGTGAGGGCTGATGTGTCGTTGGTCACACTCCTCCTAAGTTAGAAGGCAATAGATCGATTTTAGCGGGTTTACTATGTTTTTCATGTCTTCCACTAACCCCATGTTGCTAATATAATGATTTATTGAAGTGTTTGTGTTGATCTAACAGGTACCCAAATACACACACACACATGCAATTTACCAATTCTTCATAATCAACATAAGGATTCCCAACAAATATTTAAGTTGTGTCTAGCAAGCATGGATCATCAGCTGGGAATCTATGTATCATGTTTCCAATTTTAGATTTTGAGCGAGGGTTCCAAGCAGTGACATATTTGTCAAAGAATACTTTAGCTCTATTTACTTCAGTAGGGTTCTCCCAGTCTAGTGTATCCATGTTTGGTGCATTTTTTATCCAAATGAAACCATGGATGTGTGCGGACCCTCGACTTTGCCATTCATAGCGGTACCAGTAATTAATTGCACGCATTAGTTTCTCAATCACCTCCTCCTGAAAGATAGTGAAACGATGATGAAGGTATAGAGATGTTGTGAGGGGGTTTCTAATCACATTATCCATGTGTTGTTTATTGGTGAGGTAGGAAAATGTGTCATTTGGTGAAAGGACACCACGAAGATCAGGCCACTTTGTATCAGCTGCACTTAATGTGAAGAACAATGTCGAAGAGCCAATTTGGGTTATCAAATCTGTTAGATTAGTGCGACACTTATTCTAGTATGATTGTGTCCCTCACAAGGTAGAGCCAAAATGCATTAGTTCTTCTGCCAATTGATTGTCTTGGAGGTTTGTTAAGTGGGACCGAAGGTCTTCAATAGTGGTAGGTATATTGTCTTCAAATTTCTGTTTAATGAAGACTGTTGCAAGAGATTGGCAATGGTGGCACATCATAAGGTTTAGAAGGAAGTACCTAAAGCGTGGCTATTGACCAAATCTATTATCATGAAAGAACATAAGGTGGAAAGCATATTCATGAAGTTGCACTTCTGTAGCTCGAGCTTGCAAAGGTTGTGCATTTCCATTTGGGAATAGAGTCGAAAACACCATGTCAAATAAGCCCTTAGTGGTGTACTCATTAATGGGCTCTAAGGCTATGGGTGGCCATTCAATTATGGGGTCTGTTTGATGCTCTAGTTGTAAAGATTCTTTAATGATTTGTAGCTCATGTTGTTTTTTTGGTAGTCTTACCATAAATGATGTCGAATATTCTGGGTCACTATGCATGTTTTCAAACTCAATGTTTGGTGAACCTAGGTCGGCATCGTCACTGTGAAGCGTATGAAGCAGTCCTGAGATGTCAGTAGCAGAATTAGGTAGTAGTGATAATGCAAAATCATCGATTAGAACATCGTTGTAGTAAAAGTCATACTTGATCTTGTATGCTAGTGCATTTTGAACATGACTTCTACAAAGGTAGCAATCATAAGCCTTCCCATGTGTATTAAGTCTATGAATGATTAACACATCTAATTCTTCAAGCCTATGTGGCAAAGAGTTTGCTATTTTTTTATATCTTGGGCGAAGCTGATTGTGTGGCCACTATATTTGTATTGGCCACCATGGGCATGAGTGACTTGCAATACTAGATTAACACGTGCAATGAGCATCTCTTCTACTTGTGTGAGAACCCTCAAAATAGTGGGTTGTTCAAGCGGGTCCATATTTTTTTCTAAAGAGAAGTGATGTATTCCTTTCCCATCAATGCATCTCCTACAAGTGAGGCCGGTGTTTGTAGAGAAAACATGCATACCAGGGTAGCATTCCTTAAATATATTACATGTATGTAACTTTGAAAGTGCATCCAACCTAGATCTAAATGTCTTAGTTGTCTCTAAAAAGGAAGAGGACAAATCAATATCCATTTCGGTAAGTGTTGGTGGATGTGGAGCACTCTGCTCTGGTAGATTTTCTTGAGCGGGCGTGGATGGTTGGTCATCTTGGGAGCTTGTGGAAGTCTAGAAGCAGGTACGGAATGGCTGACCAAGTGTATAGCGGGGGTGTTGCATATGTGTGATGGCCTGACATGCACGTATGTCTTCTCTATGGCGAGCATAATATGAGTGGCTTCTCTTACGAGATTGCAGTTGAGCAGGGCTACACTGGACCAATGGTCTTCCAGAATCTTGGACATGTGAAAGTGGAGTTGAAGGGTCTTGTTTAGGAAGATGTGTTTCAGTGGACATAGAGGAAAGATGACTCTGGGAGCTTATAGAAGTTTGGAAGTGGGCATGGATTGGTTGAAGTGGTGGTTTGTGGGAGCGGTTTGCATGTTGGATGGCACAATGCAAACTTATTTCTTCTCTATGACAAGCATAATACAAGTGACTTCTTTCACGAGCTTGAAGATCAGGAGGCCTAGTTTGGTTCGCTTGTGTTTGAGAATCTTGTATATTTGAGTTCATTGTCTGGAGTGCAAAGAAGAGAGACAACATATTATCACTATCTTTCCACATTTAAACATTATAGAAACCTAAGAAAACCTACGCTGGCAATAAAAGAGTGTGTGTGCGAGAATATACAAGTCAAAGGCCTCGAGAAATCCATGTCATACAGTTATCTGTCATCTCTTAGAAAAACAAACTAAATCATAGTGTATGGAATAAAGAGTATAGATAATCCTAAACAAATACATTCACATCACCATCCATAGCATGAGCAATGTACCTAGTAAATTTAATATGGAAACCATAAAGACAAGTTTTATTTATAGTTAGTGTAGCAAGCAAGTTTTGAAGGGGTCTTGGAACCCTGTACATAGAAAGATGACACATAGATAGAAGTCACTATAAACTAGGAAAGAAGGAATAATTACAAATGATCATTAAAAAACAAGAACTTGTTCTAAGGTGCTATTCTAAAATAGGAAGACATAGTGTAGGAATTTCATGTAACAAAAATTTGATTTCATGTGTGAAATCAAACCTACCAACTTCAACAATTATTTTTTTCAACCTTGCTTCATTGTTATATGTTTCCAATGTATTTGATAGGGTGAAGAGGAATTGATTGCATTGTAGACATTTAATAACCTCCTCAGGACGTGTATCAACCTCTTGATTGAATTGCAGCATATATAGTTCTTGTGCAGACATGCCAACAAGTTTAGTAGTAGCCTCGTCAAAAGCAGTCGCCCATATAGTACCTGTGGGGTCTTCAAGCTTGACTTGAAAAACATATCTATAGTTACAATCTGGAAAAGTAGCTACACACTTTGAACAAAACCATAGCCCTTCATTGTTCTGTTCGACTCTTTTTTTACATTGTTTTCCCCCAATCTCCATGGGAAAAGCTGGATAAATTTTTTTATTTATCTTGATGAAAACCAAGGTTCTCCAACAATGCATTGTAGGGGTTTTTTTAAATCAGAAGACTCCTGTATGATAGCGGAGATTTTCATTTGTGTTAAAAGTGTAGGTGCATCTAGAAGGTCTGTTGCTGGCATGAGAAGTTCAGTTCCATTTTGTGCAAACCAAGATTGCAGTTGTTTTGTCTCTTCAATGTCAGGGTTGATAAATAGTTGGGAAGTGGCTAGTGTACTTACAACCTTACCATTAAATTCTACAACCTATCCCTTTTTTATCACTAGCACAGTAACCTCTTGCAGATGGTACATCTCCTGCAGTTGTGTGCCTTCCTTTTGAGCTGCTCTTCCCCACAGAGTAACATTTATAGTGGAGGTAGACATATCTATCATTTTGAGACTCCTCCTAAGGACCTTAGTTGTATCACTTTGCCTTTTTATTGTAGAGGAAGGATTTGCGCATATGACGATTCCAATTAGATCAATAGAATAATTAGCATTGTGAGTCAGGATATCTCTAATGGGCGTGAATGTGAATTGAAGTGTTGGAATCAAGAGGTCATCATCAGAAAGGTTGAGTCTCGAATCATCTGTTAGAGTAATCTCTATATCACTATTAAGCTTATTGTAAAACTTGTTTGCACTTTTGAAAGTACCATGAGACAATGTGTATACACTCCCAACATGAACTTTTTGAAAATGGAGGTCTGCAATTGCATTGAAGCAAGTGATGCGAACTTCAGTTCTCTCATTATCAATCATATCAAAACTAAACATGTGCCCATCTCCATTTTTGTTCTTGAAGTGGTGGATGTCTCCCTTCATAGTCACAAGACCTGGTATCATCCACTGTGTTTGAAATGACTTCAAACTCCTAATAGGAGTAATAGTAGTAGGGGGAGATTTTTTTTCGTAGAGATGCATGCAAGCCAAACATTAATTTTGTAGGACTGGCATGTTCAGATGTACCAAGGTCTTGTACATTTGTGCTTGCGTTTGATGAAGTACCTAGATGTTGTTGTACAAGTATTTCTAGTTCTTTGAAGAAGAAGGTGGGGTCACCAATGATATCATGATCCGTGCAAGAGACCTCTAATTTGGAGATTACAATCCACCTATAGAATTCATTAGATTTGCATAACTAGTAGTGTGCTCTAGGTGCACAGCAAAATGAAAACGGTGTATTGTAATAAAGAATTGGTAGATGTTGCCTCACCTTGACTCACAAATGGTAGGAATAGTAAACCCATTGAGTTGTACTATAGAGCCCTTTTTAATTTTCCCTGTTGTTATAAGGTCATTAAACTTGCTTGGCAAGGTAGCTTTTTGTAAGTGAAGGCCATTAGACAACTCTAGCTTGTATCTAACTGTCGACCTGGTTCCTTGACCAAATGTTGCAATGGCAAAAACTTGAAGAAGTGGGTGAACATCTAAGTTGTCATTGTTGATAAGATTTATCGCATTATTCGTCAAAGAGAGACATATCTTAAAGAAGGGGTAATTGACCTATAAATTTGAACATGTGTTAAGCATTATGCATAATAGAAGTACAAACAAACCATTTGACCTATCAAGGATTATGCAATTTAAAATATTAAACAAATGATATGTTGTTCTAAATCTACAAAAAGATGGATGAAGTAACCATAACAAATGAAAAGACATATGTAGAAATATGTTCGCACAGTAAATGCAGACCATAAAATATTTTCCATACAATATTTAATAAATACGCTTGGGAAATAAAACATTTTGTAGACATTTATGACAACTAAAATAAGTTTGGAAAAGACATGTTACAATGGATAAAAGAGTAAGAAGAATAAGAAGACGCACCTTCACCCAACAATTGGAGAGGAGTAATTTGTAGATCTTGAGAGGGAGACATGAGTGTGTGCCTATAGAAGCACAAACATGGGAAAAAATATGTTAGAAAACACAATTAAATATATATTATGAGTAAAGTTGTGGCAACCCAATAAATTATTCTCTATTTGTTAAAGTAAAGTCAAAACACTTATTTGAACAAATTGCCATTTGATTACTCGAGAGGATTCAATTTAAAAAGGTATGTATTTGTTTTTTGTAAGCCATAATGTAGAGATGAAATATTACAAGTATAGAACATGAAATATGTTTTAGGAGTTCAAAAAAATGTGTAACCATATTGTCCAAATAAGGTGGAGCAAATAGTGTGGTTCTAATTTAAATAATCCCAAACTAAGTAGCTTAAATAAAAAAATTTATATTCCATGTAAAAAAGGGATAGAGTGAGGAATCAAATGTGAAAGTGTGAAAATAGAGAGCTTGAAACGTATTATAGGAACTTGTGTTCAAAACTTAGATGGAACAAATATTGGTCATGCAATATAAATAGTGTGTATTGTAGAAAAAAGTGTAATGTCATTTTTAAGCACACACAAAAGAAAGGGTTGAGAGGAGCATACAAATGCAAAAATTTTGGAAGTAGACATTGTGCATTTATATTTGAAGTTGAATAAAATTTGTACAAAGTTTACTTATATCATCGCTTGTTGGAACATAAGAAGAAAGAGTGGAAGGTATTGCTGATTACAAGAGGCCAAAAGCTTAAATATTTCTTTTTCCAAAAGAGTAGTAGCGTAAATTGAAACATGGGTAAACTACAAAGTGAGGCACATCAATGTATAATGTACTATTGGCGGTTGAGGTTGTCCTGAAATGCACGTCGAATTGATGGAACATTGCCTTCTCCGTAGTACTCATCATAAAAAAGTTCCCTAAGAAAAGTACAATATCCAGAAAAGTTGACATAGCTTGCATGCAGTTCCTGTAGTGTATCTTCCATTGCCATGATTTCAAAATCTTTTACATCACATGTACGAGCACTAGTGACTTTTAGTTGTTCAACATTTTGTTGACAAGCAAGGGAAAGACTACTTGCAAAATTTTGTATTTTTGTTTGAGGAAACCCGTGCCAGTTGACAGACGAGTTTGAGCCAGTAGATGGGGCTGGAACACTGATTTATGAGCTACTACTTGAAATATCAATAATCAAATTTGGTCGCTGAGGATGTGCCATGACCTAAAAAAGAATGAGAAATGTTAAATCTACGGGGGAAACTTGCAACCATTTCCATGGGAGTTGGTGAAGATACATTTAAGAGTTATTTCAGTTGCTCATCTACGTATGTCAGTTGAGAAGAGGGAAAAATAAATTAAAAACCATAACCTAATTTTGTAACTAAACAAAACTTTGAAAGGAAACATAAGCAAGCTATAAGATAACATAACACAATTTTAGATAAATTGATAAAAATGTATAATAGTGGGCAAAAAAATGATTCACATTAAGGTACATGAGAATTCAAGCCTACATCTATTTTTCAACATTAATCATGATTAATCATAATGTGTGCCTCCATAGAGAAGGCATGCATTAACATCATCTAAAAAACAACAAGCCTTAGAATACTATGCATTAACAATGAAAATAAATTAAATCTACCTTATATTAAAAAAATCATCCATAAATTTATATTTGGAAGAACCTACTATAAGAAATCTTATTACATCTAACCGTATGTTTGAAAGAAAAGAAAACAAAGATACAAGGCTAATTAAATTTATTCATCTTAAATGAATTAAGGATAATTCTTAATAATGATATTTCTTACTAAGTAAAATCACAATATATTATTTTGTTCTATAGTTCTGTTACTTACGTGTACTCTGTAAATCTATCAAGTAGAATATGTGAGTAAACAAAGGGAAACTTTCTGGTATACATGTGCTATAATTATTTATTTGTTGAGCATTGCATCACTCTATTCGAAAGAGCCTGATGGGCTACATCTCTCCGTACTACTGAACAATGGTCACAAAATTATTATCAATAAAATTTGGCTTACTACTGGATGTATTGGGGGCACAAATCAGAGTATGTCCTGCAATTCCACAAGTACTCAAACTTTGATCCACCCGTTCTTTACTATTCAGAGAACTGCTGAAATTAATTTAATTTCTTTTTAATTAGTTGAAAAAGAGATTTTGAAAGGGTCCCAACTTTATACAAATATCAGTAAAGATCAAAGATGTTCAAAAATCAACCTGGAACTGAAATAGCATAAAGTCAGCAAAGTACAAGAAACCCTTTAACACCCCATCAGCAAGGATGAGAATGAAACAGATTGCAAACTGCCCAAAAACAACAAACAACCCATCGATTCACAACGTTTTGAAGCCAAATGGTATTAGAAATATCATCTGACGATGGATCATACCATCATAAAATTTAAGTTGAAAATCAAAGAAATAAATCGACACCCTTGATACCAGATAATAATTTTAATTTTTTTATTAAATCTCAAATCTCTAATTCATTATAAACTTCTGCATTAGGTTCTATAATGTATATAATGAATACCTTATCAATTTTATTATATTTGAAAGATTTCCCTATTTTTTTAATAGATACCCCCTACATCCTATAAAAAAATAGTATCCCCACAGATCCATCAAAGAAATGGAAATGTGTTCCCCAATCTCCTTTCACCATACTGGAAACTTGTTATATTATAAATTATAACATAACCGTGGCACACTTGCTAAGAACTATATTCAAGACTTACTAAAAAAGTCATTGAAAATTATGGACACAGAGTTCTTACAAAACAATGAAATGACCACAATGAGTAAATTGAAAATACAAAGAAACATAAACAATGCAGGAGGGAACTGAACAAAATAAGAAGCATAGAAACAGAGCAAACAAATTACTGAATAAGCACTAAGTAAACAAAAAAATCACCCAGCAATGGGAAAATTGTCTAATTTTAATAAATCAGAACATAGAAATGAATATCCATTTGCATCACTTAAAGCATACTGTCTACACCTAAGTTCTACACCCAATAGTGTGCAATTGCGAAACTAATACACACCAAAATAGCTATATTGAAGGTAAAAACAAATTTTCCCCCTTTTTTAATTGCAATGATACAAAAAAACTATACAAATAGTTCAGTCTCTCTGAAAGATATGTATAAGCTGAGCATCCCTTACCAATTTATATAACTCCTCAATGAAACATATAAATAAGTAATTCAAGAACACTAGAAGTAGGTCATTGTCCTTAAAGTGCAGGAAAAAAACTGATTTTTGTTTTGCCAAGGATGAAAATTTATCCCTCCATCCTTCAACAGAGTTGCTTCACTTTTGAGTTTCACTCACTAATTTTAAATATTCTTAGACACTGATATAATCTTTTTATGACCTGTCTGTGTAGTCTTAAAAAGAACTAAACTGCAATAGGCCCTACATTTATCCTCAGAACATTAAAGCGCATTACTGAAGAACCCTATTGTGCATTTAACTACTAAACACTAATTGCATTTACCGTTTGACAAAGAGCCACGATATTAGAAGGCCTTTTAGACATTAAATACATCTAGCGTTAATGAAGAACCCTACAATAGCAACAAAAAAATTACAAAAGATCACAGAGTAATACAACATGTATCATCTACTGATTTTTCAAGCCCTTAAATGGCTCCTCAAACCAACCCCCAATTACGTGCCTATTGTTTGTTCAATATTCATTGGTGATGGCTAATAATTACATGCAGAGTTACTGATGCAATAAATGGGTGTGATTATAGTGCAGCCATCACATGAGGGTGTCTGAGGCATGCATTTGCAACTGTCTACACAGGACAAAGATAGTGTAGACTGCCTACACATGACAAAGATAGTGTAGATTTTCCATGAGTTTGATAAGATTTGTTCAATTAATTAATTTGTATCTAATTATTAGATTAAAATTATAAAATTCCTCAGCCACGATGCCCAAATACGCAGTTACAAGAGTTCAAATTTTTTTTCAAACCCAGACACAAATAGAGGCATCTGAAACAGAACAACTTTGTTTCATTATAATCTAAGCTAAAATAAAGGCATTTGAACCAGACACAAACAGAGGCATCTGAAATAGGACAGTTTCATTTCACTATAATCTAAGCTAAAATAAAGGCATTTGAACCAGGAAAAAGAAACAATGCATCGCATAAAACATAACCTCATGCCAAGAAGCTATCTAGCAGTGCTATTGTGCCAAGAAAGACAAAGAAAAATACAAGATAAGAGTTAATATAAAAAAAAGATGGATTTTGCGGGATCAAATCTTGCACCTGTCGCTCCAGCTGAGGTAAAGAACAAAATCAAGAAATTGCAGGGCCGCGTTTCCAAGCATACAAAATTTCAAACCTTCAAACTTGGACAACCATAAGATATGTAAGAAGCACCTTTGTTTTTGGATATGTGTCTCGCCTGTTTCAATTTAAGCATTTTTGGAAGGCTGAAATTCAGGTGAAAAGTAAATGCAGCCATGTGAAGTTTACAGGCCCTGCATTGAGAGTTGGCAGCTGAAAAGACATGGGGTATGATCAAATGACTAGAGCCATGGGAGATTCCACACAAGAAATGATGAAAAGGAAGCGCACACAGAATAATAGACATAAAATGATGAAAACAAAAACCCTAATCAGGCATTTGTATAATGAAGTATATAATTAGCTTGTCAACATAGTTTTCCTATGGTACCAGGAGCAGGTACGGGATATGAGCACAAGCAAAGTCAAGAAAAATCACATAGTGCATTGAAGTAAACCAGTGCGTGAGACAAATAAACGACGTGAGACAATAAATGCTGGTACCAAAGCGAGTCCGCTCCGAAAGAAAAGCCTATCGGCTTAAATATTAGAAATTATAACATATATTATTACAATAACTAAATTTATTTGTAAATGTTCAGAAATTCTGCTAAAACCTAAAAACGCTACCATTTATATTTTCTATTTATTTATAATACAAAAAAGTTTGCACCTTAAAGGCCTACACCAAGTTAAATAGTTTAACGAGACTTCACAAATATTCTTGTCTATCTCTAAATATTCTAATAACATTCCAAATATTTCAAAAAAAAAAGTCAAAACCTTAAATTAAGTATAACTAAAATCTCGTAAGTACTAATTAAAAAATTACATTCTAAAAGAACAAATATTTAACACAAAAAGTCTAGATTTGTGTCAAAAAACATTATACGTAAGTAGAGGTTCACAGTTTCCAGAGATTTGGAAGATGTTCACAAATAGTTCAAAATCATGAAACTTTGAAAATGACTTTAATTAAAATGACACATTGTTGGTGCATTCAGCGAGAGGCCCATTTGGAAAATTTTGAGTGTTCGAACCATAATCATAATCATGTAATTCTTGCACACCCAACTAAGCTATTTCATATGTGTGCTACTCAGTTTTCCACTCCACCATGTTTTGGTAGCGCAATCTTTAGAAAAAGGGGAAGTGGTGATGCGTGCATCCAAATTCTCAAATAGTTGAAATATGTAATGAAGGCCCAACTTTGGTCTAGTCGATCTTCACCAAGTTGCCTCTAATTGCCCAACTGTTTCCATCCCATAGGCTTCAAAATAATCCCATTGCTTGACTTTCAACATATGATATGCTCAAAGCTTTATTGTTTTTAAACACTCTTATAGCAATGCCATGAACATGAAAACTATGCACTACCATATATTATATTATATAATTGCTATGATTATGGATAAACATAAATTAGATTAAACATATGAATTGTAAATAATCCATAAAACAAGGGCCAAAAAATAGAGATAGGGATAATGGGAAAAAGTAGAGATGGAAGTGAAAAAAAAGATATGAGGATAACATGTAAGCCGAAAAGATCTAAAGATTTAAAAAAAAAACTAGAGACGCTGGCAATTTTTTGGCATACAATTTTTTTTTTAGGTGGCAAAGCTCCCACAAATAGCCTATTGACTAAATTATATTCTTAAATATAATAATTGTGGCTAGCGGACAACTCCATAATAAGGTTCTAAAACTTTTCAAGACAAGGACAAACTTTTTCAGTGGATGATAAGGGCTTCTTTAATTCTTCTAAAGATGGTTAGATTTTTATATGTTGCTTAGGGATATGTTTTAGTAGAGGGACATCTTAGCTTAGTTTATTTTTCTCCCTTTATACAAAGTTAGACAATTTCTTGCTGTGATTTGGGAAAAGACGTCATATTATATTTAATATGTTTGATATGATTAAGTAAAATTGTCCATCTTTTAAGTTCTAGTATTCTTAATAATCTTATATGATTGGAAGATTTGGAGATATATTTCATAATATGTATTCGGTCTATGTTTATAGGGTTCAAAATTATTCCATGTTATTCAAAAATTTATGGACAAAATAATTAGTTCAACATTTAATTATGTTGATTAAATGACATGGGCGCATCTCAAGGTATACAAGCAATCTTGCATCAATTAAACATATTTTACCATAATTTGTTTGTGAGTTAGTTGCATATTTCACCTGGTGGTTTGGAACATATGTTCTGCTATAATCCTTCAATGATATACTCTCTTTCTAAAAGGTTTTAATCGCCACAAAGGAATATCTTGGATGAACTAAATCTAACTAGGCTTGATTTTTGACACTCAATTGCATTATTCAAGACAGGTGATAAATTTCTCACATTTGTAAGAGAAAAAGAGCACATATCATGATACATCCATTGAAACAACACTTTTAGTATTTAGTACATTGAGTTTTACACTATACCAATTTAATCTAGGAAATTTTACCTACACATTTGGCTAACTATAAGCTTCATCAAGATATTGGGCTTTGCACCACCTTGCTATTAATTGAGATCATTAATTATGATCATTTAAAAGCCTTGGGGCTCATATATAAATGTTTCTCACATTCATTAGGAGGCAACAACAGAACACGTCAAAGAGAGAATCACACGAGTAGGAAGGCAATAAATAGATAGAGTAAAAGAAAAAATTTTCATTAAGGATTGCTCTAGAATCAATTTACATGTCTCTTGGTTTCTAGGAATGGATGACCTTTATCTTTAAAGGTTATAACCTAATGTGATAAACATTCAAGTTTTCTACTAGCTTCTTTATTTAATGACAAACGTCATCTCTTCATATTTTCTCTCTACAAATTTCCTGCCATCTAATTTTGAATCTCTAACAATCCTTATGCCTAATGAGAATGTCAGGAAAGGGCCCCCAAGGGGCTCCACCACCCAAAAATGATGTCCCTGGTTCTTTATAGCATAAGGAAGTAGCCTTGAAGGAATATCCCCTGCTTGATGATTTGGTCCCCCCCCATTGCTTCTTGTCTTGGACTCTTTATTTGATATTGAAGACCCAATCACCTTTGTGGAGAAAATGGTGGTTGGTAAATCTCAAAAGATGGTAGACTTGAATTTTGAAAATCTCACTTCAATTGCATGCTTAGTGGACAGTTTGGATGTGATCATCCTGGATGAGTTGATGGATGATATGATAGAAGATCATAAACTCTACTTAATTGGTTAATTTCTATCTTTCTAACTTAATATTGATCAATTTAGAAGATGGGCTAATGTGGTTTGGAAACTTAAATATAGTGTTACAATAATAGACTTGGCTAGAATAGCCTATTTTCATTTATATTTGTGACTCGTGAGGATCTAATTAAGATTATTATTGGGGAGTCATGGGCTTTTGATAATGTCACATAAACCCTAGACCCTAAAGGCAATTCATAATCTTCAATTTGATCTAACCTAAACCCCAGGTCCTAATATATCATCGCACTTCATTAATTAATTAATTCCTAAAATCATAATACATTGGCAAACAAACCTTAGATTATTTATTTAATTGATATTTCAATATATTGATTAAATAAATTGCTAAATTGTCAATTAAATTCATAAAGGAATTATATTAATAAAGTTGAGTTAAAATGCATTAAAAATATTTAAATAAAAAAAAAATACATCTTATGTCATCATTTCAGTTGACTAAACATCAAAATAGAAAGAAATTTGTTTTGTTCAGTTAAACTAATTCTTTTCTATTTCTCATTTTGGAAACAATCAAGTTAATTAAAAATAGATTTTGAAATTTTCCTAAATGACCAATCAGTCAGTTTAGTTAACTCACTCTTTCAACCAATCATCTTCCGAGCACGTGGATTGTGCTTCTTTGAATTGAGTCTTGTCCATTCTTCAACTTTCAATCTCGGTCATCTATTTTGACAGAGATTTTCTATAAAAGTGAGTTTTGTTTCCTTCACAAAGGATCCCAGACTTTTGAGTATTGTTATTATGCAGAATTGAGTTTATTTTAGCATTTTAGAGTATTTATCATTTAGCATTGTTAGATTGTTTAGTTTACTTTCAAAGAATTTCATTTTATAATCTAGATCACACTTTGATTTGGGTTTCAAAATACATCTTAGTTAATCTCTTGGATTAACCATTTGGTATCTCTTGCATATCATCTAGCTTAGATCAAATCTTTCAAATCCTTTGTTTAGATAGAGTCTAAAGTCACTAGAATTGTGATGATCTGAGAGAAATTCCACACTCCTATTTACTAGAAGGAAATGAGTCACCTTGGTTGTTTTATATTTCATTAATTTAGTTTGTTTCAAGCAATTGAATAATGGCTCATTGAAGTGTTGTGTATCTAGCTTAGACCAATTTTCACACACACATTTTTGGAGCCCACCGTGGGGCAGAAAATCAATTTCTGTCTTATTTTCTTTATTTATTTTTGGATTTCATACCTTCTACTCCGTAAATTTGTTCTTAGTTTCTCATATGAGTACCTATACAGTCCAATACGAGTAACTGCAATTAGCTGCAGAAAATCATATTGGAATCTGCTGATTCTCGTACTGATTTACTGTATAACTCGTACGAGTTACTACTTTCTAGTTTTAAAAGACAAGTTTTTGGATTTCTAACGCTGATGGTTCCTTATGTTTTCTATTTTTCTCTGATGCTTTATTGTTTCATAGCTTAACACTAGTTTGCAAGACACTGACAAAGAGCAAAAGCAAAAAACTACTGATGAAGTTTTCTTTCAAGTTGCCTTGACTGCAGATCAACGAAACATTTTGTTTATATTTTGATAAATAAAGAACCTCACATGCAAGACTTTCTAAAATGAACATGTGTTTTTGGTTTTAGGAATGGAAAGGATGTTAGGAGATTATGTTCTCACCCTACTATGGATGATCAGAGACATTGTTGTCATTCACCATTTGCATTATTACCTTGTAAATGGCCTATCATAGTGGGAAAAATTAATCACCCTGTGAGAACAAACCAAGTGATTACAGGCTAACGTCAAGCTAATTTGACTCACTATAATCAAATCGCTTCCTTGAGACCAAATTATCAGAAGATGGATGACATTTGATCTTATACTCGGCTCTCATCTAACACAAAGTAGTGATTTCAAGTCTCAATCACATTATCGTGACTGCTTGTGCTAAGGTGCTCTGTGGGTTAGCAGTCTCAATCGCGCTTGTGCAGACACAGAGGATACATCCAAACAAAGATCCTTACTAAACACCATTAGAGTAGTAACCAAAACCCTTCTACTTGTTCATACAGGTGTTGTGATGATGTGCATGCCTAAGAAACCTCTCAGGTACTCCTTAATTTGAGACAATAAATTTATCAGGATCCTCAGATCTTGAGAAATTTGAAGCTTTGTAGGCCTGAGAAGTGTGTGTCGTGGAGGGGAGCCAGTGCTGCCAAGCTTCTATGTGTCTAATTTAAACAAGTATTTTATTGTAAGAGGATTAAAAAAGTATCATCTTGGCCAGCCAAATAGGTGTAAGAGTTTACTTGTTGTGATTGTTATCTTATCATATTGTGTTTGAAGTGTTTGGCGAACTAAAAGATCAACATCAAAAACTAGAAATTTGCAAAACAAACACAGAAATTAGATCACTTATATGATCTAGCATCCAGAATCGTATGAGTCAGGGTCTTGCTTCCCTATGCTCGTACTGTGCGATGATAATTCTCATACGACACAGTGGGAATGCTCGTATGGGATAGTGCATTTTTTTTTAAAAAACTTACATTTTCTGGTTTGTCGTATACAATTTTGTACGGGTGATTTAGTTTCTTGTATTGCCTAGTTGGAATGCTTGTACGAGTCTGCACTTGCTCGTATCAATTTTGAGCAATTTGTCCCAATTTGAACATTTGACTTGGTTTTTTTCATACCCTAGATATATGTCCAGATTCAATACTACATTTCAAGTCCCTGATCAGAAACACTGAGTTCATGCTAGTCTTGTCTCTGGTTACAACCTTTTGATTAGCCTAGATTTTTTTGTCACAAAACCTTGATGTCGTTGTACTAGTCTGTAGATCAGTTCATATCTATTCAATTTTATTTTGTCTATGTTTTCCTTATTCTGAGTTGTGAGTGTAGGTTTGTTAACCTTGACTCAAGATCAGAGTCTTTTCTTCTCCTTCTCAGTTGAACATATCTTGTTGTCATCCTCATTTGATCTTGGACTTAGTTGACACATCGGTATTGTTTTAACACTTGTTAGGTAAATTAGTTGATTAATGCCTATACAAACTAGGAGTTCTTTTAGAACACTCTACCAATTTGAAGGATAATGTCCACAGTTTGAGGAAAACCCTCTTTTTAAGGAATAGTTAAGAACCAAATACAAGTCAGTCTCTCTGTGTGAAAGATCACCAAAATTGAACATGTTGAGAAATAGACAAGAAAGAGATCAGTCTAGGCATAGTAACCACGACACTAATAGTCAGCATGCCTCAAGTGACTCTGAGCTTGATGAGGCTAAGGTTTTTAAATGTCTACATGATAGGGAATTCCACAAGTTAATGAGGACCATCATGAATCAAGACAGGGAACACTACTTTCTCAAATTGGCTCAGCAAGGAGGCCAACTTCCCCCTCATTAGAGGGTTAAAGATGTTATTGCCAAGGAAGAAGAGACCCACATGAAAATCATGGCCAAACAACTACAAGCCTTGCAAATTGAGATGCAAGCCATGAAAAAAGAAAGAGAGAAACCAATGACAAAATTTGCTATGGACACAATTTTTCCATTTCCTTTTGACAAAGGTTTATACTTGCCTCCATTTCCATGTGGGGTAGAAATTCCTAGATTTGACAGGTACATTGGTCATTCTAATCCACAGGATCACATTTAGGAATTATGTGCCATATGTACAAAGTTTATGCATGAGTAGATGTATCTCATGTGTATGTTTCCCTGAAGTCTAGGTGGTCAAGCTATGGAGTGGTATTCAAATTTGCCCACTGGAATTAAAAATTTTGATGAACTGATGAATCTTTTTCTACAACATTATTCATATAACATACAACATCCTATTTCCATGATCAAGCTATGCAATATTCAACAACAAATGGGAGAACCATTCTTGACTTTTCTTCAGCGATGGATAAGAGTCTTTTCTAGATATTCATGACTCATTCCTAAGTATGAAAAGGTGGATATATTTACCAACATGCTACTCCAAGAGTACAATTACTCCCTTCATATACAATATCTCTCCACTTTTGATGAACTTGTGAAGAGTGCACTAAAGATAGAGACAGTGCTTGTCAAGAAAGGTGAGATTACCCTTTCTAAAGAAACCAAATTTAGTTCCAGTTCCAAAGATAAAAGAAATACTAGCTTAAAAATAAGCATGTGGTAAATGATGGAGTAGTCAATCACATTTTTCCTCAACCCAAACTAGCAGTCTTCAATTTAATGAGTGGCTCCAAAGCCCTAAAAGTTGTTGAAAACACCATGAAAACTCCCTCTAAATGGGTTAGTAACCTCATGAAAGAAAAACCTTGGGTTAAGTGCAAGAGGAACTTTGATCCTCTAGGTGAATCTTATGAGTCCTCTCTCAAGACACTACTGGAAAACAAAATGATCACATTGCCAGATAACTCTAAACCATACAAACCAGAGATAAACCAAAATGGTGGAGGTTCCACAATGATTACTATGTGTTCCATAGAAACAAAGGACATAGAACATAGAACTATGAGACTAACACATGAGATTCAAGATCTCATTGACAATGAAACAATTACGGTTGACAACCATGCTATGAATTTCATTCACAAAGAATTCAAGAACCCCTTACCTAAATATGAAAAAGGGGAAACCTCTAAACAAGGTGCTAGTATCAATCATACATACAACACCCATGATAATAAATCCATCCACATGGTTGAACCAGTCTCTCCCAAGTACTGTAACATCATCATTGTAAAAAAGGATAAGAAGGAGTCCAAAACAGCCAACACTTTGACTCGAGCACAAGGAAATGTCACCTTAGGAAGGTGGGATCTTCCAACCCTTCCTCATCTCCCATTCAAACATCAACATCTTGGCCTTCTAACTTGGCCAACAAACAATCGACTGGGTCCACAATGAAGGTATCGAGCTCCAAAAAAATCACATTCTCTCATGTTGTTGACTACAACATCACTCAAAAATTACAAAGAATAAACACCCAAATTTCAATCTTTGAATTTCTCAAGATCTCTTTGGCACACAGAGATATCTTAGACAAAGACTTATCAACTTCCAATGTCCCTAAAGACTTGGATCTAGATCAATTTCAATCTATGGTGGGTCATTTTACTTTTCCACACTACCTATCATTTTCAGAAGAAGATGATAACTCCTTGAGCCATCTGCATAATCTTCCCTTGCATATTGAATTCATGGTCCATAAGAATCACATCAAATGGGTCTAGATAGATGGAGACGCAGGGTTGAACATTTGTACATACAAACTAATTAAAAAACTGGGATTTTCAGAGTATGTCATTGATCTAAAGAAGAAAATCACTATAACGACATATGATGAACAAGAGAGATCTTCCAAAGGTCTTTTAACTCTCCCTATTAGAGTAGGACCTATCAAAAGAGAGGTCATCTTCTAGGTATTAGATTTTCCATTGGACTACAACATCTTGTTGGGGAGACCTTGGATTCATGAGATGCAAGTTGGTTAGTCCACCTACCATGAGTGCATCAAATTTTCATTCAATGGTGTCAAATTCAACATCTCTGTAGACACTAGCTATGCATGTAATGCACTGTGATAGGTAGAAGATACTTTCATCCCACATAATAGATAGGCTTCAACTTCATATTCAACCAGTGACTTAATGAAAGAAATGAAAAAGAAGATGAAAATAAAGGACACTGGTATGAATGGATACATAGTAGAACCATTCCTATCAATAACATCTCTTCCCACATTGCTCAGGTCCTATGGGAAACTTCGAAAGAGATAAAACCATCCCCAACACCAGCTAGAGTGATCTATGATGGTGATTTTGTCAAAGCAACTGTACCATTAGAAGTTGAGAAAGAAGAACGCACCATTTTGGAATGGCTATATAGGGATCCTAAGAACAATAAAGTAAAACATTGTGAAATATATCCAAAGACATATGGAGTGGGGAATGAAATCGCTTGATGAATGGGTTATTCAGGAAAAGGACACATTAGATGTAACCAAAATGGACTCCTAGAACCTATCTTTGTTGAATACTGATGGTCTAGGGACACAGATGGCCTAGGTTTCTTATCAAAGAAGGCACAGAAAACAAAAGCCCGTCTAGACAAAGAAAAGAGAAACAAGGTCCATTTAGATGAAGAAGAGAAAAACATAGAAAAACAAAGCAGTGACACACCCACTTACAAGTGGGATGATTTTGATGAGTATCCTTATACTATTCCTTCATATGTCATGTCTCTCCTCTATGAAAAAGAATAAAAAGCACCATAGATCAACGCTACTAAAGAGTGTGTCTTAGAGGAATCACCAGTGGTTCCTGATCAGTAAGAGGCCACCACATCTCAGCAAGATCCTGATGCAAAAATGGGGGTTTAACCCTAGTAGAGTTCTTAGACAAAGCTCACCCAAACTGGGGGCAACGAGTAGAATTCACTCACATCCTAGACATGGTAGACAATGTTGAAACAGAATCTCATGAGTATGAGTTTGATAGTCTACCATATGAAAATAAAGATAAGGAGGTGGATACGATACAACAATCCTTAACTCCATTCAAGGTAGTTGAAGGTTCAGGGTCTAGATTTGATGAGTTAGAACCTCTATTCCCTGACTTGGGCTTTGACAATGTCGTTAGGGATTTTACTAATTTAAACACGTCTATACAAGGTACTAACCTAGAACTTTACTTGATGATCCAAGTTTGTGAAAAACATACCGTGAATACCTTTGAACCTGTTGATCCATTTCCACTCATCCATCTTGAATTCATTGACTAGGGCTTACAAACACAACCTATAAACATCCCCACCTTCCCCAATGAGTACATATTATCCTGCTACCTAAATTTTGTTGAACCAGTAACTTCTTCCACCAGCGAACCTAGCGTGAATATGACTGAAGCAGATATCATGTACCTCATTCATAAAATTAAAGTGAAAAAGGATAGAAGTTTTGATGGAAAAAACCACATTGTGGTGGTTTTAGAACACAAAATGGTAAAAGGAATAGATGCATCTGATCGTGATAACCTCTCTAAGGTGCCAAAGGATGTGGTACATGATATCCTTCCTAGTCACTTCCAAGAATGGTCATCAGTACTAATCTAACCAACATAGCCTATGAATATTGGGATAGCACAACATCCACACATCATTCATGTAGCACATTCATTATCAATAGAAGAGCTCAGAGAATTCACTGAATTCTTTAAAGAAATAAAATCAAATTTGCATGGAGTAACTCAGATATGATGGGTTTAGATCCAGATCTGATTATGCATCATCTTTCTATTGCACCAGGTGTCATACCAGTGAAACAGAAGCTCCAAAAAATTCACCCTCATGTTTCTTTGTTGATTAAGGCATAGCTAGAAAAATTACTCAAAGCTGGGTTCATTAGAGCCATTGACTATGCAGAGTGAATTTCAAACATTGTTCCTATATCAAAGCAAAAAAAATCTATCCAAGTTTATATTGAATTCAGGCATCTTAACAAGGCTTATCCGAAGGATGACTTTCCTTTGCCAAACATTGATATGATTGTGGATATGACAGCTGGGTATGAGATGTAATCTCTCATGGATGGTTTATTCGAGTGTAATTAGATCAAGATTTCTCCAGAAGATCAAGAAAATATTGTAGTCACATGTTCTTGGGGCACCTTCTACTGGAATGTTATGCCCTTTGGACTGAAAAATGCAGGTGCTACTTATCAACGGGTTGCCACAACAATCTTCCATGACATGATGCATAAGAACATGAAAGATTATGTGGATGATACACTTGTCAAGACCATGGAAAGATCCATGCACCTACAAGACTTGGGTAAAATTATCGATAGAATGAAGTAGTTCAAGCTCAGACTAAACCCAAAGAAGTGTGCATTCAGTGTAACCTCTAGAAAATTGTTGGGATACATTATCTCAACAAAAGGAATCAAGGTAAATCCTGCAAAGGTACAATAAATCTTAGAGATGCCACCACCAAAGAACATCAGTCAGATGAGGATACTCCAAGGGAGAATTTAGTCTATCAGAAGGTTTATCTCACAATTGGAAGACAAGGCACAACCATTTACAAAAACTCTATGCAAGGGAGTCACATATCAAAGGGATGAAGATTGTAATAAGAAATCTGAGTAGATTTAAGCATACCTGGACAAATCATCGGTATTGATGCCTCCTACACCAAGAAAACTATTGATTTTGTACATCTCTGCCACAACATCACTAGGGACACTCCAGGATTAGGAAGATGAAAACAAGAAAGAACGATCCATATACTACATTAGTAGAACCTTGGTCTCATATGAGATGAATTATTTAGTGATAGAGAAATCTTGCCTCATAGTTTTATTTTCATATCAATAGATGAGACATTACATGTTAGCTCATTCTACAAAGTTGGTTGCAAAGATCGATCCATAGAAATATCTTTTGAGTAAAGCCACTTTAACTGACAGGCTAGCAAAATGGGTCATGCTCCTCAATAATTTTGACATTGAATATGTTAAACGCAAAGAAATTAAATGAAATTCTATTGCAGATCAAATGGTGGATGCTCCATTATAGGATGATCTCCCTATCAATGCTGAATTTCTAGACAACTCTATTTTGCACATAATTCACCAATCTTGGAAAATGTTCTTTGACATATCTTTCACAAAATTAGGTTCAGGTGTAGATGTATTGTTCATAAATCCTTAGAGATATTCCATCCCAAATGCATATAATATTTTGTTCCTTTATACAAATAACATCACTGAATATGAATCCTTGGTTAACAAAATCAAACTAGCTATCGAATGGAACATCTTCGACTTATACATCTATGGTGACTCCCAACTCATCATCAACCAAATCAATGATGTTTAACAGAATAAGGATGATAAGATCATGCCTTATAAGAGAATGGTTAATGATTTCAAAAAACATTTTACCTTCATCAAATTTTAGGAAATCTCAAGGACACAGAACATAGAGGACGATGCAATGGCTACACTAGTGTCCTCACAACCACAAGAGGAAAACTTCTGCTACGAGTTCCTGGTGGAAGAACTTCATTTCACTGCTTACAAATCCTCTAACTCCCACATGGTCTATACTATCATAGGGAAAGATTCATCCCACTACAAACATGTCCATGCCTACCTGCGCCATCAGGTCATTCTTGATGCACTTACCCGCAATGAGAAGCAATACCTTATTCGCAATGCCTCACAGTATGTTCTCATAGCTGACAAACTTTATAGATGAGGAATAGATGGTATGTTTCTTAGGTGTCTAGAAAAATAGGATTCTAAATACGCATTGGCTAAGGTCATCGATGGTATTTGTTGTTCTCACTCTAATAGTCTGAGTCTGGCTTGAAAAGTGTTGAGAGCATGTTACTACTGGTCAGAAATGGAAAAAGAAGCAGTTAGATATTCAAAGACGTGTAAGAAATTCTAGTTGCATGGTAATATTATACATGCTCCATCAAGGGATTTGATTCCCTTTATCACGTACTGGCCCTTCCAACAGTGGGCATTTGACCTCATCAGTAAGATACACTCGTCTTCTTTGAATGAGAATAAATTCATCATCACTGCCACTAAATATTTCACAAAATGGGTTGAGGCAGTCCCACTGATCAAATCTACTGGCCAACAAGTGGCCTTATTCATTCTAAATCACATTATCTATAGATATGGCATTCCTTTAGCCATTATTAATGACAATAGAGGACAATTTAAGAATAGTAACTTGGATGAACTCTGTGATAAGTTCAAGATCTAACAACATTGTTCTTCAATTTAGTACCCACAAGGGAATGGATAGGTGAGGCCTCCAACAAAAATCTATTGAAGATCTTACACCACATTGTGAACAAGTCTGGAAGTGATTAGCACCTAGAGATCAATCCTACACTATGGGCTTACAGAAGGAGCATTAGAATTCCTACTAGGGAAACCCCATTTTCTCTTGTCTATGGAGTAGAAGAAGTATTACCCATAGAGGTAGAAATCTCATCTCTGAGGGTTTCTCTATGAAGGCTGATCATAGATGAAGACCACAGGGTCTCACGGCTACAAGAACTAGAACTACTGGATGAGCGTTGGCAAGTGACATTCGATCACCTCAGAGATTATCAAAAGAGGATGTCAAGAGGGTATAAAAAAAAGGTCAAACAAAGAGAACTTCAGGTGGGGGACCTAGTGTTGAGAGAGAATCTCTGCAACCAATCTCACCGAGAATAAAAGAGGAAATTTGAACCCAACCGGCTGGGTCCATATATCATAACTGCAGCATTCGGCTCCAGATTCTATCACTTATCCACACCTAAAGGAGAACACCTACAAGAGCCCATAAACACTCTCCATTTGAAGAAATTCTACACCTAATGCATTCTTGGTGACCAACACCATGTATATATTTATGATCCTGGAAAATGACTAAAAATCATAAAATATCCTAAAAGAATGATCATCTTGGTGAAAACCTAGCAATAGGTGCCTTGAAGCATCAATCAAAAATATTAAATAAAATAGAAAAATATAAAAAAGAAGAAAAAGTACCTTGGTGAAAACCTGGTAAATAGGCACCTCTTGTACTCAAGCGCTCCATTTATCAATGCTCAGTATTGACTTTCCTTCGCTTCAGTTGTACATAGATTTCAGTCACTCTCATGACACTTTAGTTCTTCTGAGAACCCTCCTAGCTTATAAACGATCCAGATTCATATTCTAGGGGCAATCAAATCAGCTTTATCCTAGAAATATGAATCAAGTCAGTCATCACAATTTGAGTTTGCTACTAGGGGGCATGGGTCCTCAATTTGATCGCATTTTGGAACCAAATCAAAGTCACTAATCTTGTCATTTCTGAAGGACAGTTCAATACTGACGCCCTGGTTTTTCTTAACACCTTAATCAAAAGCGTTTCTTAACACTATCTATTTGGATGCCACTATGTTTCTTAACACACATTAGATTACGTGACACAAACATAAATAGTGAATCAATTAAAATGAAACACACCGTACTCACAAGTACAACAGTGTTTCTCAACACCTCATACATGTACACATCTAGAAACTTTGAAACTGGCTGAAGTATGCTAAACTTCTCTTTGTGTGCTATCTTTTCTCATTGATTTTCATTAATCTTTTCTTTGTCTACTGCTTGTTGGTGTGGTCCCGATGTTCTAGTTACGTCAAAAAATTGGATGTATGTGATAAGAGCTCCTACATTAAGGCAGAAAAGGCTTACAACCCTTGATCCTATTTACTTGTACACTAAGGTGAGGGCATAACTATCTCCTTGAGTGTTATTGATCTGCCTATTTATGCAAGACTGCACTCATGGTTATCTTGAATTTAAATGCCCCAATACTAGTGTACCCTTACAATATCAATTAGAAACAATGTTCAAGTCATCTTAGCTTTTGTGCCTTAATGCTTACATTAGTTTCCCACATCTTATCTGATGAAAGTCATATTCATATCCCTATGGTCACAGTGGCACCAGTAAGGGTTGTATCAACTCCGATGTCCCAAATGCTCAATAATGAAAAATTTCAAGCTCAATTCCAGTGACTAAGTCCTAGGATTGCATTCATGGTAGTCTTGCATTGTAGTTGCATCGTGTGAAATCTGCTTAATACCTCTATTCTCTCTATCCAATGTGGGGATCTGAAGCTTGGTTTGATCAATATTTCTCCTGCCAAGAGGTCAAACATTGTGACTTAGTAGAGACATGATCGAGTACCTGCATTGACAATAACAATTTCTACCAAAGGTGTTAGAAACATTGCATATCATATCCATTGCATCACATACATATCATATAAATCCATTACACATTTCATATCCCTTGCATAATAAAGGTATCATACATATATCCATCAGAAAAGAAAATAAAACAATTACATTTCATCATCATGAGTAGTACCATATCCATACGCCCATTTGCAAAATCAAATAAACATTGCATTACATATACATTTTTATACTCATCTGTAAAAGTATAAGGGAAATACATAAATACATCAAAAATCATAAGAAAATAAAACATCTCATAAACATCACATCGACACATGTATAATGAGATCAAATCGTATGTCTCTATATATAATCAAGAGTGTTAGGGATAAATCAAAATCTCAAAATAAACAATATCCTTAGAGTAATTCATCATATATATAGGGCCAAAAATGGGTACAACATCAACATATATCAATTTTAGAGAAAAAAGGCTAACTCTCAGTCATGTCCTCACCATTGAGAACATCATCTGTAGGAAGAATACGACACCCTCAGATCTCACCATGAGCTATGAAAAAGGCATGAGTAGATGTGCTGCCAAAAATGTTGCACTGTATGCTAAAACATAATAGGAAGACCTTCTAGTCTGATGTGTGGCTATGTGCTGGAAGTGACCATGCTTAGCAGTAATGGAGGCAACCCTCTAATCACTCTACAATCACAATGACCACCCTCTAATCTTTCTCTACAGTCACAACAACAATCCTCTAGTCTCTCTCAGTGATCAGCTCATGTATACATTGATCATACATTGTAACCCTAGTCTAAGAAATAACCAAATTTATCTGCAGGCCCATGACCCTCTCCTTGAGTGAGTGTATCATGTCCTTAGGTGTACAATGTTGTGGACCCTATACCTTCTCTCTGAGATCTTCTTGCTCACCCTGCTCTTCCTGCGCATCTCACCTCTACCTAACCTACCGGGTGGAATCATCAAAAGTAGGATCATCATGTCCTTCCAATCCACTCAAGCTACCCCCCTCACCCTAGTGGTTCTTCCTGACTAATGGTACTACTCTAATAAAACTCACACCAGGGTCTCCTCCTGATGGCCTCTACGTAGCCACTAGTCTATCCACTATAGGTGGCCCTCCCTCATCTATCCATTGCACTCGGGCAGTCAGATCTATAAACCATGAAAAAGGGTGTCAAACAATATAATCCCTGTACTCAAGAGGCACCCCTACATTTGCAAATACCTGAGGATAATCCCATGAAGCAGGATGTAAATCCTATAGCTATTATCTCAATGTACCATGCTCTAGTCTCGGCCTGCATCCTTGTAGTAACTCATCTATAAATTTGCATATGCTTCCACCTCTGTAGATACTGTCTGTGGTCTCCCAAACTGTTGGTGTACTCGAGATAGCATGAATCTCTCAATGACTATGGAGTTGTGTCTGATCATTGGACATGTCATAAACCTCTCACGACTCTAATGTTTCTAGTCACTCTAGGCCTCTGTACCCCTGCATGTTCGCCATGTGACCACTATCAAATCATCAAAATGTTACCTCCAGTAATCTATATTCCCCAGATGAGGATGGGCCAGAAAACCTGTATACCTATATAAAAAAAGATAACCCTCCTGATGATCATCACCAAACTACAAATGGGAATGTGCTCTCATGCCCAGTTCTGCAACACCAGTACTCCTACTGCAGGGATTTTAGCCTCGCGATAGATGATCTCATGTAAATCATGGTATAAATATGCTAGGAGGCACGATCCTCACCCGAGCTTCACTGGTCTAGCCAATAGCTCCTCTACTATTAGTGCCCACCCAGACTAGAAACCCTTCTGGCCCCTATCCGGCATAAGAATAGAACCTATAATCCCCACCATCGCACATTCTAGAGGGAAATCACCTATGTACCTAGCCATCATTGTGTCCCATGATGTCCATCGCTCTAGTATGTCCTCATCATCAAATATGTGTTGTAACATGCTGACCTGCCTGGTAGATGGGCAAGCTCATAGTGTACCTGTCGACCCTTGAATGTAATACAAAGAATGTGGTATAAATCCTCTGGGGTGACTCTAATCTAACTAGTGGGCATATAGAAGGTATTATGCTCACTATGGAATCGATCTACTAGAGCAGTAAGAAGACCATGGTTCACCCTGATATCAAGGATCCCCATCAAGCAACCAAATCTAAACTCTAAGACAATTTCTCTCTAATCATCATCTAGCTGGCCCACCAAGCACATCATGGGAGAATAGGTAATCCTAAATTTTACATCACGAAGATGCACCTACAAAAACAAACAATAACATATCATTACGCCTGCCAAAATGACCAAATGAGAATAAATAATGATGTACACAATGCTATCGATGCTAGATAAACAATGTACAAAATTAAAGTTTCCATTTACAAGGATCAACATAAGTACTATTTTCCATACGAGTGGGAAACTGGTCTCAATGCTTGTACAAGTATTCTCATCATATGGTACGAGTCATCAGGATGATACGAGTATACAAGCCTTCCAATATGAGGAAAGGGGCATGTTTAAAGATGCTCATATGAGCTCTGGGCATGGGGAATAGGGGTATTCTAATGGGTTGATACAAATAAAGAATTGGAAGTAGTTACTAGTATGAGTTCTGGGGAGAACTCGTACAAGAATCCATGGTTTGAATATTAAAAATGTGACACAAAATGTAAAACTTGATTAAAATTCACATAGCGGGAATCACAAAGTTGGTTTATTGTGCACTTACCACTATTGGATAGTATTGGGGTATGTTGTGTAGTCTCTAGCGCTCGAATTGATGTGTATGAACCAAGACCACCATTTTTTCTTAGAGGAAGGTTTGGTGGTTCAAAGGTTTGAAATGAAATAAAAATATGACCCTTTTCGCCCTTATATAGGTTTTTGACCTAATTTTCAACTTGCTCCAATGAACGTAAAAATTACACCCCTAGCTAATTTGACTTTACTAATTCCATTTTAGGCTCAAAATCAAAATCTGAGATTATTTTACTCACAAAATTTGATAGTTGACTTTTTTAGTCAAACACAGTTGACCGTTTGCATAATCAGTCTTTCTGGACTTTGACCCATTTAAAATCTCTTGTGTTTTTCTTCCAAGAAATCCATGTGTTAGAATTTTGGTCAAACTTGGTCAACAAGACCTCAAACAAGTGCATATTGGGTCCTAAATGCTTGCAACCTCTTTTAAATAATTTCAACTTCTTCCTGCATCAGTTTAATCAATCGAATTGCTTTCGATCACTAGGGAACCTAGCCCTATTTTGATTTTTCTCCCAAGGGGGTAGGACCAGGACATCAACAAATTAGTGATCATCATCATCAAGCAAGAACCCATCGCTTGGGGCATCTCAGCTTCAACGCATCAAATCAAGTTGAGAGAATCTTTAATCAAGAGAAACCTAGTCAATTGTCTTATACAGTGATGGATACACTCAAAACTAGAATAGATTGGTCTTATACAAGTCATTTATTTATGAAACCAGACACATTGATCAAATTGGCTTCATCACTTCAAATAAAGTCAAAATTTTCAAGTCAAATCTCTTAATGATGATCATTTTCATCACTTCAAATCAAAATGGTTCTTCATTCAAACCAATCAAATGGTTTAAGAGTTTTCTTATAGATGTTTAGTTTCATTGCTTCAAATCAAATTGAGCATTTTGTTTTATATCTTTTGATCAATCTTCGTCCAATCATGCTTAGAGCCGGTCTTCTTTGAGATAATGGTTTCATCTCTTCAAATCAAACTATTCTTTGTCTCATCACTAACAGGTCTTTGAATCAACACACTGATCACACATTAATTCAAAGAGGGGAAAATGTAATCACCTAAAAATGGTCACATAAACCCTAGAGCCCCAATCTCGATCTCTAATCAAGAAAATCCTAATCTTGATTATCCTAAGTCTTAACCCTAAAGACAATTCATCATCTTCAATATGATCTGACCTAAACCCTAGGTCCTAATCTATCATCGCACTTGATTAATTAATTAATTCCTAAAATCATAAAACATTGGCAAATAAACTGTAGATTATGTATTTAATTGATATTTTAATATATTGATTAAATAAATTGCTAAACTGTCAATTAAATTAAAAAAGGAATTAAATTAATAAAATTGAGTTAAAATCCATTTAAATCAATTAAATATCAAAAAAATGCATCTTATGTCATCATTTCAGTTGACTAAACATCAAAATAGAAAGGAATTTGTTTTGTTCAAGTAAACTAATTCTTTTCTATTTCTGATTTTGGAAACAATCTAGTTAATAGAAAATAGATTTTGGAAGTTTCCTAAATGACTGATCAGTCAAGTCAATTAATTGACTCTCTCAACCAATCATCTTCTGAGCATGTGGATTGTGCTTCTTTGAATTGAATCGTGTCCATTCTTCAACTTTCAATCTCGGTCATCAATTTTGACAGAGATTTTCTATAAAACTGATTTTCATTTTCTTCACAAAGGATTCCATACTTTTGAGTGTTTTTATTATGCAGAATTGAGTTTATTTTAGCATTTTATAGTATTTATCATATAACATTGTTAGATTGTTTCGTTTCGTTTAGTTTAATTTCAAAGCATTTCATTTCATAATCTAGATCACACTTTGATTTGGGTTTTAAAATAAATCTTAGTTAATCTCTTGGATTAATCATTTTGCATCTCTTGCATATCACATAGCTTAGATCAAATCATTCAAATCCTTTGTTTAGATAGAGTCTAAAGTCACTGAAATTGTGATGATCTGAGAGAAATTCCACACTCCTATTTACTAGAAGGCAATGAGTCTCTTTGGTTGTTTTAAATTCTAGTAATTTAGTTTGTTTCAAGAAATTGAATAATGACTCATTGAAGTGTTGTGTATCTAGCTTAGACCAATTTTCACACATACGGCTCCTACATGGGTCTGGCTTCTAGGTCTCCCTTTGGAGTTTCTGAACTGTAGTATTTTTAGATGTATTACTAATTCATTTGGTTCCCTTCTGGTGGTGAATAAGGTGAAACAACAAAAACTACATCTAATTTTTACAAAAATATGTGTTAATGTAGTTGTAAACTATGTTCTTCCAACTTCAATATATCTTAAATCTTAATTTGGAAGATGGATTCATCCTTTGGAGTATGAAATACTATAAATTATTGGCAACACTATAATAAGTCTGGTCATTTAAGTGATGCATGCAAGAAGAAAAACAATAGAGTTATTATAGTGGTTCTATAAAAATAGAAACAATTCCTACCTTTGGAAAATAGGTTAGTTAATGAAAACCCTAATCATAAAAAGAATAATGAAAATCCTAAAGCTAATACTCCTCTAAAAATGGTTGAGTAAGTAAAAGTAAAAGTAAAAGATAAGCCAATACATAATACAAATAAGAAGGAAAAATACTTGGAGGAAGAAAAGAAGGATATTGAGCATCAAGATAAGAATGATAGAATTTTAGAAGCTATAATAAGGGACAAAGAAGCTCTAAAAGAAAATGAAGCTCCTGAAAGTCCACCAAAATTCTCTTGACTTCTGCTTCTGAAAAATTTCCTCTTTGGAAAGGATCCCTATGTGCTCCTATACAAGAGCCTTTTCCTCAAGGAATTATGCATCCTTGATGCCACTTAAGATGATATGGGAATTGAGCATGTCATGTTCCCCTTCAATTATAGCTTTCTCCACAATTTTTTTATTAAAACATCTCTTGTTTTAATCCTTCAACTTTTCCTTGAGAAATTGTAGCTTCTTGAAAAAAATGTAAGCCTTCTTACCTTGAACAGTTGGAGCATTATTCCACTAGTAATTAATAAGATGAAGGATGTTGGAGTCACAGAGCCACATCATTTCAAATTTCAAAGGGAACATAATCAAATAAGATCCATCATGAACATGTAAAGAAATTAGAAAGTGGTCCGAACCAGAAAAAGAGAGGATATGTGCTTCAAAGAAAAAAGGGGATACATTAAAATTTCCTATAACATAAAATCTATCATGCTTCTTGGCCATTTTGGAAAGCCTTTTCTCATGTTTGTCTATGTAAAGTTACCATTCTTTGGGTTAATTTCCACCTAACTATTCTTATTGATGAAAGACTGAAAGTCCCATTGAATGACACCAATCCTCCCACATCTCCCTTTCCTATTAGTGGAAATAAGCATGGCTCTGATATGACCACCTAAAATAATGAAGGAAGAGTTGATCCCTTGAATGTAACCACCAAGGAACTCCCAAAGAGAATGATTTTTTTTTTGTTCCTATTGGCCCATAGACATTGATGAAAAAAATTTGTTTGATATCAAGCTAGGTAAAGTAACTTTGACAATTTTCTAGTTAGGTCCTATGTTAACCTCTAGAGAATGTCCTATATCCAAATTCTATAGAAATTTGAGCCCCTTAGAAGTCACAACAACTTCAACACAAAATTCATTCCATTGTTTCTATTTCTTGATCAAATTATGAAATTCCTCTTGACTTAGTTTTGTTTCTTATAGAAAAATAAATTCTAGGCATTCATGATCAAAAAAAGTATTGATCATACACCTTTTGTTAGAGGAATTTTATCCTTTGAAATTCCACATAATGGACTTCATGGCTCGTCGAGAAGGACAAAACCCTTTACAGATCTGAGTTTTCTTTTCCCTTTGGTATTTCTTGCCACTTCCAATTGAACTTTGACTAATTTAATCCTGCTCTCCTTTTCTCTCCAACCTTTACTTTCCTTTTCTTGGATAGAGTTTGGTAGACCATCCTTTTCTCCAATATGTCTTCTTCATACTCAAAGCCATGACTAAATTCTTTTTCTGAGGCATCTTCCCCAAATTTTTTTGATTTGGAGTTATTTGGAGTAGCTCAACTTATCCCTACAAGATCACTATTTCCTTCCTCTGTATCATCTTGTTTATCTAAAAGTGGCCAACAATCAAGAGAAATTGTTGGGGTCACTTTAACCTCCCCTTTATCCATAATAGAAATTTCACAAAGTTTCTTAAGGCTACACAGGTTTCCCAAATAAACAAGGGAGTCATGTGATAAGGTATTTTGTGGGTCAACAACCTCTTGAGATCTAAAATGAACCTCATCCTTTTTTGAATAACCAACTACCAATGAAAACACCAAAGAGTCATCGGCTAAAATGGTTATCTCCTTAGTAATGGAACTAGGGTTTTCACCTTCAACATAATCCATCTTTATATCAATGAATACAACCTCCATATCCTTCTTTTCTAATATGGGGTTAAAAGTTTCTTGCTCATACTCAATCTCTTGAAATACAATGACAAGAGTCCTAGGGATTGAATCTTGGGCCTTTTGCACAAACCAACCAGACCCCATGATACGATCTTCATCACCCCTATCCTTATTCTTGGCAAATAAAAAACCATCAAAACCATCCCTTCATTATTATTGGAGGGCATTTTTTCTTGGTTGGACTCTATTTGGGACCTAATAGCATCGTATTTTATATTGGCATGAACCCTATCTTTACTATGAGGACATTCACCCTTTGTAGGAGGTAAACCTAATCCTTTATGGGAAAGGTTCCCTTCCTTACCCCTCTAAACCTCTAAGGAAATTATTCTATTCTCTTTTTTTGACATTTGGACCAGTCTATTTAAATAGGCCTGATTCACTCTAGCTTTTCCTTTATGGTCCTTAGTGCATTCACAATTTGTATGTCAAAAGAATTTGGAAGATGTGCATCTTTCCACTATCTCTTCAACTTTAATGGATTGCATCCATAAACCAACATTTGTACACATAGTTCAATCTTAGTAGGAAGGGGTACAAAAGGCGTCCTACAAATACAAATCCTTGAAAGCGTGTTGACATCTTTATTGGCCATGCCTTCACCCACCATAATAAAGTTGCCCAACTTGTTACCAATTTTAGAGTCCATATCCCAATATTCAAAAGGAAGGTTGTAAAGCTAAATCCACATCGACACCTCTTCAATATTATCTTTCAATGGATTAAAGTTTGGCTCCCAGTCTTTTAAATAAAACCCTATACCTCTCATCATGTATGGATCATTGTTGAGGATCCACTCTTTTGCTTGAGACATATCACAAATGACTAAATAGAAAGCATTTGGAAGTGTGTTAAGATCCAATTTGTGAGGCCAAGCATCCTCACACCATTTAATAATACTAACCCACTCTAGTGCTAGCCACTCCCCAACCCATTTCATGAAGAAAACATTCTCTTTTAACCAACTGACAATGTCATTCCAATTTGGGTGATCAATGAAAACATAGAAAGCTCCACTTTTGCTACTTTGAGAGTGTATCCAAGAAGGGATCTCTTTTAATGGAACTTCCCATGGTTTCCAAATTTTCTTCTCCATATTTTCCCAATCACCATTTATGTTCACCAAAATCTTGGAATAACCAAGTCTGTTTGAGGGTTTTAGAGGAAACCCTTCTTTCTTGTTCTTCTACCCAACTGATTGCCACCCATTAGTTTTTTTGGGTGGTCACCATCTAGAAACAACTCTATTATGTGATCTAAGAGCCCAAAATTGGTCTAACCAAGTCCTACCATGTTGTTGTCTCCCTACAAAACCTTGCCACCTCTCCTGGCATCTCTACATTTTTGCCTTTTACTCTTTTTATGTAAATTTGAATTATTATTTTTTGTATATCTAATTATGCAATATTTAAATATGTTTAAATTTTATATATAATTGCTTATAGTGTACCCCATATACCCAGACTATAGGTACATGCAATAGGATAATAAAATATTAAATTGTTAAATTTATGAATACTTTAGCACCTATTAAATATGCTTAAATACAAGGTTACCCCGAGTTTCCAGGATAAGGACGACATGGGACATGGGGACGAACTTTAGGGATGACAATATTTTTTGCCAAGGTTGGGGACAACAAGGGGATGGAAAAGGGGCTGGCTATATAAAATATAGGGAAATTTTAAAATATATAGGAAAATTTGGAAGTATACATGACATTCATATGAAAATATGGATAAAGCATGTCATTTAAACATCATAGAACCTTAATAACGCAGTCAAGAATGGATAATCCCCAAAGGAGATGTCCAAACCTTACAGCAAGAGTTGCACAACAGAAACTCAAAGATGAAACTATATGCACCATAAAATGGTCGCCTAGACTTTGGGCCCCATTTTAGTATTTTATCAATTTATCAAATTCCTGAATCAATGATTTGTAAGATTTTCAATTCAAATCAATTTCCTTGATCAAATTGTAATTAATTCAATTATTTAATTATTTCAATATTTCCTAAGGTTTGATCATTCTTATTTAATTAAAATATTTAATCTCCCTTTTAATTAAATAAAATTCATCTTATTTAATTAAAAGATTTAATCTCCCTTTTAATTAAATAAAAT
>MU227204.1:54287-70101 GCA_018584345.1 Thuja plicata
AGGGAAACTAACTCAGAAATAGAAACTACCTAAGATTAGCTTAAGCAACTAGAGTGAATAGGGAAGTTACTAATTAGATCATAATGATTTAAATTAGTAACCTCGATATGCTATTACTCTAACATACTAAGGGCTTCACATTTCCTTCCATCTTGGGTCCTTATGTCCCTTCAGTTTCCCCTCCTAACTCTCCTAATTCATCATCCATCTTGGGTCCTTACGTCCCTCCATCTCCTATCTTTCCTCAAGATCAACATATATGCATACCCTTGAATCATTTTCATCCATCCACCCATCTAGTTATATTCTTCTTCTTCCTCCACAAGTCCCAAGTCTTTTGGAAGAAACTTGAATGTTCAATACAAGAAAAAGAAGCAATACAAGAATCCATCTAAAAAAGATAACCATGTCTCCTCTAATCGACATGGGGGCATAAAGTCAAAAGAGATAACTAAGAAGAAAACTACAAGACAAGTATGGGTTCCAAAATCCATCATCGAAGATATTCTCTCTAAATCAACAGAAAGAAATGAAAAGCCTATGACTATATGGATTCCAAAGTCTCTCTTGAAAGAGTCTCATGTTGAGAAACAAGTGAAGTTGACATTCAAGCTTCCAAAGGCTTCCACTTCATCTTCTTCCAAAAATATTATTTCATTCCATGCGCCTAAACCGCAACCTTTGTTATCCATTCACCATATTCCTTCACGTATTCCTTCATTCACGCTTCCTTTATCCTCTCGCCACCCTTCAAGGTGTGTATTGATGTTGATCTTTCCTTCCTTTCCGTCTACCCTTTCACAATCCTTCCATTCACTTTCCTTCTACCTTCTATCCTTTTTCCTCATTTGTCTATTCCTCCTATCTTCTAACCTCACTCATTTTGCATAAAACCTTATCCTCCATTTTTGTCTTTCATCTTCCTTTCTCTATCAACATCTTTGAGCATATCATTTTGAATCCTTGGCATATTATGGTTTATCCTTTCAAGGAGCATTATCTAAAAAGTTTTCCTTCTTCCAAAAAATCTAAAAAATTCAAAAAAAAAGAAAAGAAAAGAAAATAAAATATTAAAGAGAAATAATTTCGTCCTATGGTGAAAACCACTCCCTTGTGGCACCTTGGATAGGTATCATGATGAAAACCTGGCAATCAGGCATCATGCGTAGTTCTTCTACATCTTTCATCCATTTCGTATTCTCTCTTTGATCTTCACAATGTTGAATCTATACACGAACATTTGAGCTATCTTGTGAGCTATCTTGCTTTCATTCCTTTCATGTTTAGCCTTCATATCTATCTTCCTCCATTCATTTTCACCTATCACTATCCTTTTCCCCTTTGGTCTTGATCTAAGAAAAAAGAAAAAGAAAAAGTAAAACACGGTGCTATGAAGCCTCTTGACATGTCTACTCCTTTGGACTGCATCCTTTCCTGCTCTTGCATTACGCTTTTGTGACTTGTCTTATGTTGTCCTTTCATTCTTGTCCAAATGTGCTTTACATGATGTTTCTTTATTTTCCCTAGCTTGGGTACTCTTGAGGAGTTTGCCATTGAGGATTTTTTACCTTCATTCTACTTCATTCTTCTTCATTTTCGTGTCTTCCATCTTTTCCACCAACTTGCTAATCCCTCCTGTCCTCAACCTTGCTAAACATTGGGACTGCGTAGTGTGATCTTGCTTGGGAGTTTGATGCCCATTCTGTCTGGGGGCATCCTTTGTACATAATTATTGATCCTGAAAAAATCCCCCAAAAATGATATTATTGTCAAAATTTTTAAAATTGGAAAATGTCCTGAAAAAATGATCATCTTAGTGAAAACCTAGCAATAGGCGCTTTGATGTATCTCAAAAAAATTATAAATTTCAAAAATACAAAAAAATCAAAAAATTAAAAAAAAAATAAATAGAAAAAGTGCCTTGGTGAAAACCTGGAAACATGCACCTTGGTAGCAAAAATTCAAAAAAATTATAAAAAGTCTTGAGAAAAAAGAAAAAAGAAAAAAATGAAAAAATTGTAATAATATCCAAGTGGTGAAAACCTGGAAACATGCGCTACTTGAGGCCTTTGCACCCCTGTTTCTTAGCGCATGTCCTTGACACTTAGTCTTTCTCCATCATACCTTGTCCTTGTTGCCTTGGTTTGGGATTGGTCTTTGTCTTTGTCTATGGGGCATAACTGTGTTAGCTTTGGTCTCTTGGATGCGTTTGTCTTTAGGACACCTCACAAACGGTGTTTTTCAATACCTCCCCAACTGTATTTTTCAATACAACCCCTGACATCGAGTGTTTTTTAACACTTATCAGTTTGGTCTTACCCCGTTTTGTCATGTGGTCTTACCTGCTTGCAAGCATTTGATCCTTATCCTCAGAACTCCATATCTGTTAACACACTTAAGTTTTTAAACGCAACACTTAATGCTTGAGCTATGGCATGATATTTTCTTTGTGTGCTGACTGTTATTGGTTTTCGTTGAGTGTCCTTGTCTAATAAGTCTCTCCGTGATGCATAGCTAGAGGACTTGGGGCATGGGGCATGTTTTTATTTGCTTCCTACTTTATGCTTCACTATTTTTGCACAACCGTTCTGCTGGTCATCTTGGCCTCTATGCCTTAATGTGAGCATGTTTTTGCTACATTAAATTGGGTAAGCTAACGTCACAATCATCTTGACCTTTATGTCTTTGATGCTTATGTTAGAATCTTTCCACATTTCAATCCGATATAAATCACATTCATATCTTCATAGTTGCACTTGTGACTAGTGATGATTGTGTGATTTTCCGATGTCCGTTAATAATGGCCCAATAATGAAAATAAGTACCTTAACATTCTCTTATGAATGATGAACACAAAGTCCTATATTACAGTTGCTCTATTGCAATATTGCAAGTACACCTTTGCATTTTCATGTAGTTTGCATTGTTAGACCTCATGTTAATTTGCATTTTTAGGCTGCATTATGATTTTGAGAGGGTTTCCTTCATCTTTCTTGTGGACTTTTAATCAAATGTGATCACGTTCTGATCTTCATTTCCTTATCTTTTTTCGTGATCTCAATCAAAATTTTATATCTTTAACAGTTGAGTGATTTTGGGGCATTCTTTTTCTTAAGGCAAATTCTCTTTCTTCTCTCCATTTCTTTTCACCTCTTCCAAACTTCTATCTTTCATTCGCTTTCACCCCACTTCTTCTTCTTCTTCTTCAACCTTGGGGCATATTCTTTCATGCTTGATGATCTACCTTGGTTCTGTGATCTTTATATCTTTCATCTTACATCAAGAACCTTATCTTTAGTCCTATTTGATCAAAATTTATCAATTTGCTATTTCTCCTCTATCTCATTTTGATTTCGATCACTAGGGGATAGTACGTATCAAAATTCAATCCTTGATTCAGCTTTATCAATCCTATCATTTGTTTCTCTTGGGGCAACGTTGCTTGAGATTCTTATCTCTAACATGTCAATTACTTATTTTGGTGTTGACTTTGTCTTTTTCAATTGTGCTTATTTTTGTCCTAATGTGTTGCCAAATCGATCACACATCTGGGTTGTTTTGTGATCCCAAGTCGACCTCACAGTTCATTTGCATTCTTTGACTACGTGTCTTCCCAAGTCGACCACACATTTGTCAAAGAGGGGAAAATGTATGCACCCTAAAATGGTCGCTTAGACTTTGGGCCCCATTTTACCATTTTATCAATTTATCAAATTCTTGAATCAATGATTTGCAACATTTTCAATTCAAATCAATTTCCTTGATCAAATTGTAATTAATTCAATTATTTCAATATTTCCTAAGGTTTGATCATTCTTATTTAATTAAAAGATTTAATCTCCCTTTTAATTAAATAAAATTCATCTTATTTAATTCAAAGATTTAATCTCCCTTTTAATTAAATAAAATTTATCTTATTTAATTAAAGTAAATTTCTCCGTTTTAATTAAATAAAATTCCTCTTATTTAATTAAATTCAATTTCCCCCATTTAATTAATTAAAATTCTTCTAATTTATTTAATTATAAAGAAAACCCTTCTTTTAATTAAATAAATAAAAATCCCCACTTAAAGTACTTTAATTGATAAAAAAGGCAATAAATTAAATAAAATTCCTTTTTTCTTCACATCTTCCTAAGTGGTGGGATTTTTGCCTCTTAATCATAGCCTTTGATTTTTGCCTCAATCTCAACCATTCACTTTTCTTTAAAATGAAATCTCTCCTTCTCATTTTCATATTAAGGTTTTTATAGTATTGTTATGTTGCAGGTTTGGAGAGCAATTTTGGAGGAGGATTTGAGCACTTTGGCTTGGATATTGCAACTTCTCTCTTCGTGTCTTCTTCTTCTTGCATCCATGGCTATTCATGTAGATTAGATTCATGTTTATTTTCATAGATTAAACTTGCATTTGTATTTCTTTTCATAGAATAATCATGCATTGTTATCATTTAGATTAATTTCCTTTCATGCATTGTTATCATATAGAGTAGATCTCATTTTCATGCATTTGAATCTCTCATTTCATGGTGTACTTGCATAGGCACTAACTAGGTCAATCTGAGGGCCTCTATTTCAAACCTTTGCACTCCATGACTAGAGAGCTATGGATCCATATTTGAGGCCTCATTCTTGAGCAATATTGGATGGAATGATTCATAGAAGTGTGTCAACATTTTAGCACACAGAAACAAAGAACAAAAATATTATGAATCTAAATAACAACTTTATTGATCAAAATTTTGAATCATACATGTCAGGCTATAAGGCTTTGTCAGTTTCGGCCACATATGATGAAAAACCAAACTCTGATCTATACCTAGACCTATCCAAGCCCTTGGGCTATCAAACCTCTAGCCTCAATGCTAGGTATCTCTCTAGATTTCCTCTCCCCTTTAGATTGAGTGCAAGCCCTAAATTTATACACAACATCCAATAGGTTGGCCTCAACCAACTTTACATATCCCAAAACAAACGTGCTAGACCAGGTCAGCCTAAATTCGAAATAAATGCAACAAATAAATGTTTCACAAGGATCGATCCAACAACCAAGTTGTCCCCTCATAGATCCTTCTAGAAAATTACTCCATTCAGCCCCAATGATAGCAAACGCCAATCATAACCTCTAACAACTAACCGATAATCACAACTGAACCAGCAACATGAAGAGAAACAACAAGACACCAAGGAATCCATCATAACTCACACACGACAAATCCAAAAGAGTTGTGATAACAGGAACAAATTCCACATGACCTTTCAAATTCCATATCACAACCACAATGACTAAGACATAAAACATACCAACTGACGACATGAACAAAACACCTCACTATAACTAGTAATCAGGAACTCAACTACCCGATAGTGAATCAACAAAATCTCACAAACCGCTACACTCCAAGAAGCATGATCATAGACATAGAATCTAAAACCAACAAGGAACAAACCCTTTTCATTGCTCCTATCAAATATCTCCATAGATCATCTACTCTTAGAATCTCTGCAAACCGCCCTAAAACAAACAACTTATTCAAACTTGAAGGGAATAACTCCAACATCATGCAAGATCTCCAAGAACCCTAGATGCTCATGCATCAGACACCTAGGGTAAGTTGAAAAGTGTTCCCCACACTTAGGTGCCATAAGAAAATATGAAGTCAGCCTCATCTTAACACTAAAACATTTGGGGTTGAAATTTGACGCCAATTTGTGACGACACTACCATTTGTGTGTGATCTTTGTGTTTTTTTTCCAAGTGCCCCTGATGTTGTCATAATAGTGACAGAACTATCGTAATTTTGAAACCCATGAGATTATAAAAAAAAGGAAAAATAAAAAGAAAGACTCATTTCAAATTTTTGTGATCGCATACCATCGTGCTCGAAGAGGGCCCTAACTATGGAAGATTAGAATCTTGGTATATGATAGCCACGACTTGAGGTAGGAATTCAAACTTTGTCTTCTCATTAGCTCAATTTCATTTTGATGACATTTGTTGATTTAATGGCACAATATAAATGTTAATACTGGCATTGTTTACATCTTTGCATTTGGAATGCTTGATGACTCGCGAGCTTTGAGAGCTAGGGCATCATTGCTATTACCTTCAAGGCATTGTGTGAAGTGTTTGATCTCTCTTTATTTGGTTTTCTATTGATAGTCACTATGTGGTACTCCCCGTTTATGATCATTTCATGAGTAAATGACTTGATGGCTCGCGGGCTGCAAGCTAGGGCATCATGCATTGTTTATGAGCTCACTATTTAATACTGGAATTATTTAAATCTTTACATTTGGAATGCTTGATGACCCATGAGCTTTGAGAGCTAGGGCATCATTTTTATTACCTTCAAGGCATTATGTGAAGTGTTTTATCTCTCTTTATTTGTTTTACTGTTGATATTCACTATGTGGTACTCCCCATTTATGATCATTTCATGAGGAAATGTCTTGATGGCTCGCTGGATGCAAGCTAGGGAATCATGCATTGTTTATAAGCTTACTATTTAATACTGGCATTGTTTACATCTTTACATTTGGAGTGCTTGATGAATCACGATATTGAGAGCTAGGGCATCGTTGCTATTACCTTCAAGGCCTTGTGTGAAGTGTTTGATCTCTCTTTATTTGTTTTGTTGTTGCTATTCACTATGTGGTACTCCCCATTTATGATCATTTCATGAGGAAATGTCTTGATGGCTCACGGGCTGCAAGATAGGGCATCATGCATCATTTATGAGCTCATTGTTTAATACTGGCATTGTTTACATCTTTACATTTGGAATGCTTGATGACCCGCAAGCTTGAGAGATAGGGCATCGTTGCTATTACCTTCAAGGCATTGTGTGAAGTATTTGATCTCTCTTTATTTTTTTTGCTACTGATATTCACTATGTGGTACTTCCTTTTTATGATCATTTCATGAGGAAATGTCTTGATGGCTCGCGGGCTGTAAGCTAGGGCATCATGCATTGTTTATGAGCTCACTATTTAACACTGGAATTGTTTACATCTTTACATTTGGAATGCTTGATGACCCGCAAGCTTGAGAGCTAGGGTATTTTTGGTATTACCTTTAAGCCATTGTGTGAAGTATTTGATCTCTCATTATTTGTTTTGCTGTTGATATTCACTATGTGGTACCTAATCATAAGGCTTGTCATGTTCTCTACAGACAAAGAACAATCAAAACCAACAATGAAATATCACATTTTAACCATCATTCCTATAAAATGTACATCTACTCAATTCCCAATATCGACATGATAAAAGATCTAAAACGATCCAATTTTGAAATTCTATATATATCTTCCATCATTCTACATCAATATTTATCATAAAATACCCAAAATTCCACTTTTATCTCTTTTCCAAACATTCCCAAAAATCAAGGAATAGTTTTTCCACCTTTAAAATAGCTTGAAGCACACAAAAAAATCAAAGTTCAAATCTAAAAAATGTAAAGATATATTTTTTATACCAATTTTACAATTTGTCCATTCAATCTAAATTTTGGCATGACAACATTACAAAATGCAATTCCATCATAATTTACTCAAATCTACTAATTTACCTATTGAAATTTATTTTTGTCAACTAAGGGAGTATATCAAACCTAGATTCAAACGATTTGCAAACATTCCTTGATTGACCTCCCAAGGAGGTTGAAGACTAATCTAGGGGCATGACTACTCTGGTAGGATCCATTGTAATCACACACATTCTCTATGCCCTAATGCAAGTATTGGAAGCCTCTAATGCACAAGGGTTTCATATTCTTCTTCTTTTTATTTTTCTTTCAATGTTTTCCTTAAAATCATTAGTTTAGAGTGATTTCTAGTTTCCTACGCACTTCTAGCATATGTGGTATTTTATTGTTGTGTGTGCTTAGTGTTTTGCATGTAGACCCATACAAATTTTTTCTAGATATGCATGAACTGTGGATGACAATGTATCTTTTAGATTACAATGTGCCTTTTGAAAAACAACACACCATGATGACATCCTGGCTAGTGAGACACTTCAATTTATTGTTAGATTGGTAATTCTCTTAAACTAAAAGTGAGGTAAAAATTTATTAAACACAAAAAAAGAGTTACAATACAAGAAGGGAAAACTAACCCAACAAAAAGAAAAAAGAAAAAAGCAGTACACAACCCTATCCTTATCCACTAATTAACCGCACATGTGAGACATGTTCCTAATTCTCTTCTCTTCATTCTCTTTTTCTATTTTTGATATCTTTTTTTTTTAATCTAGTTAGTTTCTTACACTTTTCTTTCGCAGCACTGTCTTTTTGTTTTAACATAGTTGGATGGGAAGAAAAACCTAGATAATGCTAACTAGATAATTCTTCTTTTTTCAGTAAATCAACAAACTAGAAAATAAAAACAAAATTGTATCTCTGTCTTGCCTAGAGAAAATAGGATTAGTTGAGACCCTTAGCCGACTTAGGTTCCTTCAAATCCTTGTCCATGTATTTAAAAGAAACATAACCATACTTGATACTCTCACAAATTTCTAATGACGAATTTCATTCAATAGATGGAAAGCCAATCAATGGTCTCGCTGACTGCATTTCAACCTAAGGAAGTTGTTCCACAAGGATTAACCAGTGAAACTTGCATTGCAGATGTTAAATGCATATGTAGTTGGTATTCTACAAAGAAGACACTCTGTAAGATCTTCAGACAAAATAATTGCATCAATGTTTAGTGTATTCATCAAGATTGCTGGTGACCAAATAAAAATACTTGCACAATTATGTTAGAATGTTTATGTATAGGGTTCCATTTGGCTGGCTTCCTCTTTTCTTTCTGTCCTATTAAATTCACATCTATATGAAGTAAGCATGGTTCATAATATTATCTATTTGAAATAGATAAATTGAGGACCTTGTTGAAAGATAGAAGAAAAAAATGTTGATGAAAAATAGGGGATAATAAAACTATTGAATAAAATAGAATTCATTGATTGCATTGCATTCACTTACATTATTTATACAATTTTACCACCACATGAATTGGAATTACGGTGAAAACAAGGAAAGAAATCAGCATTAGAAATCTTTAGTTTGTCTTACGCAAAATATTGCATGTAGCGAAACCTTCTCTGTAAGCGATGCCTGAGAAACTACTGCAGATCCATAACTAAAAGAGAACTACAAGTTCTACGATAGAAATTAATGCTAACACCCCTCTTAAGGCTAACTATGGAGAAAAAGAAAACAAATTAAAGGAATGACGAAAGAGGGAAAAACCCAATGGGAACAACCTTACCTACAAAAATTCAAAATTAAAGCTTACCTCTCACACTTTGAAATTCAAACTTAACTACAAGAGTTAATTTACCTAGAAATCGATGATCACTTATATAATTGATTGAAATCTAGTATATTCCAAGTATACTATGAAGCATGGTAAAAACATAAAGCTCGATTTGGAAGCTTAGAGCCTTGTGAAGTTATGTATGATTATTTCCTCAGTTTGTATTTGATTAGAGTTAATGTGAATATAGAATATATAAATCTATAATAGAAGTATTGATCTCAAAATGAATGATGCTTCAAGATTAAATTAGTGTGTTCGTATACTTTCTCCATTTTAAACTAACGTATGACTTCAAAGGAGGAATTATGAAATATAGTTGTAGGTAGTTATCTCTTCTATAATGATGGAGGAGTCAAAGGTAATGATCAATGAGGTTGCTTCTATTAAATCATACATTAATACACTTACTATTTTGAATTTGAGCTTGGGCATCATGCAATGTTACTGTTGTCATTGCATGCTTGCTACTGTTGTGCACCATATATTGTTTTATACACTGTTTATTTCATTGAGACCGTGAGCTTGGAATTTGTAATGTATTTTTTGTTATTGGATCAATGTATTTTGCCCACTCTTTAACATACCCAAAGCATTCATATAGCAATGTATATGTACATATTCACTAGATTAGGCTATCTTGCAACTTAACTATCACTATATTGAACTGTTTATAATCTTGCATCATTATGTTGGCATACTTAATCATTATGTTGGCATACTTATTCATTATTTTCATTATTGTTACTTTATTTTAGGTCTTCTCAATGAATAGAATATTTGTCATTGAATGTTGTCACTTGGAGTCCTTGGAAGAACAGTGCTACAAATTATTTAATGTGCGTGATGATGACATCAAACATGCTATTCTCTACCTTGTTAAACATAATATTACTGGCTCGCATTTACATGGTGGGGTGATCTATAAAAAAGTATTTTCTACTCTCTTTGAAGTTATTGATCGGTTAGAATGGGTCTTGAAGATGGTTAAGCATGTGGTTGTTTCCAAAAATTCAGAAAAAGTTGCGCTGGGGATTCAGACCATCAATCCAAACATTATCTCTGGTAGGCCAGCTCAATTTTTGATAACAGAGTTGGCTTTGAAAATAAAATGGTGGAGGCATGGGAGGTGTTCAAGATATCTTGTGCTAATGATGACTATGCTTCTTTGAGTATCTTCCATGGTCACAATTAAGATTTTTTCACTTATGACGATAGGAATGTTATGATGGACTACTTCTTTGGAGTTGGCATTTTTGTGAACAAACTAGGTCATCTTTAGATCAAAAGTAGACATGAAACTTAACTGTTTAACATAATATCTGGAATACAATTCTTTTTAAATGTTTTTGTTGATACATACTCAGGGTCTAGATATCCATATGTGTTTTCATCATTAAAAAAACTTATCTATCTAATGAATGTTATATCCTTATGCATTATGCTGTTGTGATTTTGCCTCTTTTTTTTGACACAATGAATGGTTATATCTCTCTTCAAGGGTGGGTTATTCATTACTACCGTGTCATGTTGTATTTAGTTGTATGTATCTCTAATTGTTTATTTTCTACTATGCAATCTTTAGCATATGTATCATGTCACTTATGTAAATCTAATTATGATTGACCTTAATAACATTGAACATGCCACTCTAAACCAAAATATTGGCCTGCTCAAAATTTTCAAATACACTAGGAACCATAGTGACAAGTAAGCCTACAAGTGTAATAGAAGCCACCCCTATTCCTAGAAATTTGAAACACCTGCTCTGCAATCTACATATTTAATCATAAAGACATTGCCAAAATTGCAATCATAAAGACTATTTTTCTCCATCCTGTTATCCATGCATATTCTGAGGAAAGAGGTTTACATTTTGGTTGTCCTATAGCATTTAGACCACACTTTTTGTGGTGGAATGAAATCAAGGTTATGCTTCTTTATCCTATGCTTATTTTATGATTTGAAAGGACTAAATATGCATAGGATGAAGAAGCACAACCTTGGTTTCATTCGACCACAAAAGTGTGGTCCAAATGCTAAAGGCCAAAAACCAAAATGTATACTATTAACAATTTGTAAAGTCTAAAGGTGCATTGTGTTTACTAAAGCACATTCCACCTCAATTTTTTTCAAAGTTTATAAACAACCAGGAGAACATATGGTGTTAGAAGGCCCAGATGGGCAGAAATTCAATGGTACAATTATGGGCTTGTAAAGATAAACTGAAACTAGAATTTCAGCAAGGCTGGGAAAAGTTTGTGGATCATTTTGAACTGAAGATGGGGAGTTTTATAGTGTTCAAATATATTTCAAAATCTTTTTTTTTTAAGTGAAGATATTTGATACAACAGCTTGTGAGAAAAATCAAACATAAAGGAAATCATCCTTTCTTGGTAAGAGATAGTTTTGTCCAAGAAAGGATGATTTCCTTTCTGTTTGATTTTTCTCACAAGCTGTTATATCGAATATCTTCACTTAAAAAAAATATTTTGAAACATATTTGAATACTAGAAAATTCCACATCTTCAGTTCATAATTATGTACAAACTTTTCTTAGTCTTGCTGAAATTCCAGTTCCACTTTCTCTATACAAGACCATAATTGTACATTAAATTTCTGCCCATCTGGGCCTTCTAACACCTAATATTCTATGTAGCAGCACATGTATTCTCGATTTAGAGTGGGAAAAACTTATTTTGGATGTGAGGGAGGGAACCCAAACACATAAAGAACATTCACATAAACATGACAGCTAGGAAACATAAATGTAGATATCACAACAACTGAGAAACATAAATGTAGATATCATGGTCACAATTGTTTGGAGACACAACATAATTGAATGGTATACCCAGATGATGCAACACAACCACTACTCCTCTGGTTCTAAGTTGACATTGTGGGATCCAAAAACCATAGATAAGGAATAAATTTAGAGAGTAGAGGAGGGTCGTAATGACCAAAATAATATAGGGTCCCTATATTATTTCAGTCATTATGGCCCTCCTCCTCTGCTCTCTAAATTTATTCCATATATATGGTTTTTGGATCCTATAGTGTCAACTTGGAACTGGAGGGGTAGTGGTTGCATTGCATCGTTTGGGTATACCACTCAATTATTTTGTGTCTCCAAATAATTGTGACCATGATGCCTACATTTATGTTTCTGATCTATTATGTCCTAGGATCCCTTATGACCCTTTATGACCCTTTATGATCCCTAAGAATACATCTTAGAGGTCTTAAAGTGTCATAAAGGGTCATAAGAGGCTCCTAGGAGGGGCCAGATGAGCTTTCACCTCCACGTGGTTGTCACTGTTAAGTAGAGAATGTTAAACTGTTCTCAAAACAAAGAGAAGCTCAATATTTTAAGTTCTCACTCCATGCATGACAAATTTTTTTTTAAACATAGCATACCATCGCAATTGTGAGGGTATTCAGAGAACGACCGACGCCAAAACACTACACGTGATGTCCAAATGTCAGAATATTCCTATAGATAGACGTTGCATGTACAACATATCTATCATATACCCATCATAATGGTGACACCCATAATGTGTAATGATGACATACTAACCATCATAGCTGGTTCATATTGTGATTGTCATGACTGTCACAATAATGACTGACATAGCAACTGGCAGTGATTCCGACACAAAAATTGCAACATCAGTCTGTGTCGCTTGCCCAAGAGGGTAGTGTCAGAATTGCGATGCATAGCCATTGAAATGAGGTCTCAAATGTACTAGTGTAACCATCAAATTCCAAATGAATCAGCACATAAGAACTTTCTTCCTTCTCTGATCAGATCTCCACAACCTATGCACTAACACAATCTAGCCAACAAATCCATAAACATAACTAAATTGATCAACAACATCTGGATAAGGAACAAGATTTGCACCCTTCTTCACAAACCCACTTATCATTATCAACCACTCATCACACAACTAAACATCCTCTATCACCAGTCCATTAGCAACAAGAAAATCATGAACTTCACTGAATCTACCACTTTTATCTTTTAACCAGTCATCATCCTCCATCACCAACAACTCTATCTTCAGATCTGTATCCATATTCACTCTGAATACATCCATCCTCATGCACAAACAACTATCCTTGTAAAAGGAATAATGCACCTACACTACAACATAAGAAACAACAACTTCCACAAAATCAACTTGATCAACACCCACATAAAACATGTATTCACATCCCTTAGTTATCCTCTACAATACATCAACATATAACTGAAACATCAGAGTTTGCAACTTCCTAGCAGTAACTTAAACATAATCACAAATAAAAATTTAATCTATAACCTCATACTCATCAACAAACCCATCAACAACAATAACCTTACTTCTATCCTCAATAACATTACACTCATCAACTAATCCAACTAGGTCAACTGAGTCAACCAAAGGAACATCAACAATCTCAATATATAAACATCCTTAACATCAATTATCTCATTATTAATTTCAATACCAAGACACTCTAGCTCATCTGATCCAATCAACTAATTAGAAAACTCAACCTTAACCACATGTTCGTCTTTACCAATAAAAAACAATATTACCCACAAAAGGTAAATCCTCAATAACATCAACCTCAATATCAACAAGATTATGGGTATGTGTACAAAGTTGTGAGTCAAAAAAGTGGACACATCTTTAAAATAAATTCAAATTTTGTATAACCCAATTGGGTTATTGAAAATTCAAAATTGTTCTAGGCTTGGTAACCAAGCCTAGAACCGGGTTCTGAGAACTTAATGGTTCAACATTCCTCTTTCTTTAGAACCAGATCGGGTTATGAGAACATAAAGGCTCAACATTCCTAATTCCTCAGAACATGACCAGGTTCTGAAAAACTAAGAACAAAGGAGGATATATATATATATATATATAGAGAGAGAGAGAGAGAGTATATTGATCTTCCTATATGTTGCATGTATGGGAAATAATGATTACCTATTTTATACCTTACTTGATTCAAATGGATGACAAAAAAAATGTTGATGACTAAAGAAGATCGTAGGTTAATCATGTGTTAGATCGTCTCAAGATGTTTCCTATGCTTTTTGAATGGAGTCAATCTGACTCTGTATGTGGAAGTTATGGCTTCTAGAGAAAAGCCTATTTTAATTTCTTCATAATCTGATCGGGTTATGGAGAATAAAATGTATAGTTTTTACTTCTTAAAAACCCGATCGGGTTTTTAAGAAGTGAAATTTGTGCATTTTATTCTCCAAAACCTGATCAGGTTATGTAGGAGTTGAAAAAGTAATTTTTTTCTTTTCAGAACCCGATCGGGTTATTTGAAATTTTGAAATTTGATCGGGTTATGGCTTGGGAAGAGGCTTGGAAAATGACCCAAAGGCTTGGAGGCTCATTTTCCCTCGATTTTTGTTCTTTTAGACATTTTTTCATCTTGTAAGATGAATTCTTGAATTTATCTTCACCAGGTTTGCAATTTGTCAAGAGGGTAGCTCTATAATTTTCACCATAATCTCATACATCTTCTTAGCTTTCTAACCATATATATTTTTTTCTATTTTTGGACAACATTAGCATAGTAAACTTTAATTTTCTTTACCAGTGTCTTGACAATCCTCACACACATATGTCTACCATTTTTTAATAAGTTTTGATATACTTAACCAAATTAAAAATAAATTACATATTATTATTCTACACTTGATTCTATACACTTAAAAAAAAGTTTTCATTTTCGATTATTTTGATGCAAGTTATGCCTAGCGCACGAACATGTACCAAATTCTCAGGATGGGGTCACTTCAAAAAATCACAGAAAAAAAATACTCATCAAAAAATTACAAAAAAATACACAACTTCTAGATCTCACTCTTACCTATCATCCTACCAAAGGGATTTGAAAAATACTGAATATAACTATATCTTTTGTACACCGCACAAAAATAACTATGTTATGTTTTTCTAAAAAAATAGGAATAGGTTTTTGTGCACGCAAGGTTTGACCCTCTTAATCTTATCGGTATTTTAAAAAAATTAGTATTTTAGAAACTATATTCAGAGTACTACAATTTTTATTTTTTACACATCTTCTTATTTTGAGTGCATGACCCTCAAACGTTTGTTCCAAGTTCAGGCTTACCTGATTTCAGAAAAATGTGTCCAATAATACCCCATTTTTGGTTCACAACTTTATGCACATACTGTAACACCCTCTCCGATGATTATACTTGGACTGTTTGATTTGGACATTTTACATTATGATGATTAGAGCTATGTATTCACATTTATGTTATGATGATATGCTTATCAGATATTTAGATATACTAAGTTATGATTATTGTTTATTAAATTGGAAATCATTCATCTTGTATATACTTCTGAAGATTTAAAGAGCTAACCCAAGGATTTGAAAGCTAACCATTATATATATGTGATGCCTCATGCTTAATGTATATGTTATTGATGTGTTTTCATG
>MU227204.1:80049-92974 GCA_018584345.1 Thuja plicata
TTATTATTATTACCAGTGGTGAATCTTGTAAAGATATTGATTTTATTTTTAATTATATAAGAAATGATTATTAGAATTATAATAAAAGGGTTGGACAAACCTCCCTTGTATCTTTCTTGTTTATCCTATAAGCTATGATTTAGGATTAGTACTTTATAAACTAGATACCTAATAAAAGACAATGATAAATTATTTTATAATTGTATGATTTTAACTCTACCTTGAGTTGTGGATTTAGTATCAGGTTATGGATTAAGTATAGGACTTTATTTAGGTTCCACCTAAGTGGGTGGCAGCCGAAGGGAAAACTGTCTGGGGAACAAGATCCTAGAAAGGTTTGCGTACCCGCTTTCTTGATTTTATAAATAGATAGTCTAGAATGGGGAGAGTCAAACTATGAAGTCTCTGAGCGTGAACGTAGGCAAGGCCATCAATGATGAGCCCCCGAGGCTTAGGTCCAGTCCCTTAGGGTTTGTCTTTAAGTTTATAATGCAATGATTTCACTTCTTCTTAGTAATGATTCTCATAGCTAAGCTATCAATAAAATATTTATTTGTGATAGAATATATCTAATGTTTACATCTAGTTGTTTGGACATGTGTGTAGTTACAGGTGTTCGACGTGGTAGTCCTCATGTAAAAGAAAGTTAGCAATATTCAGGTATGCAAGAATAATAATTTGTTAATTGAGCAAGACAAGTAGTATAATCACTTTATTCTCTTGACTTTTAGTAACATTAAATAAATCAAATTAGATTATGTTCTACTACTTTATTGAAAAAAATTATATATTATGTATGACTTAATGAGTATAATGTCCTTGAGCCAAGGGTTCCTTGGTGGGGCATTACACATACCCTTATCAGATCCATCAATAAAACTAACCATACCTACCTCATCTGCTACCTCTTCATACATATTAGTATTTACTTCATAAAAATTTACCTCTTTCTAAAAAATAACCCTAACTTGCCTTTTCCTTCTATGAACAAGCCATTTAATAGGCCAGACAATCCTCTTCTTGATCGAAAAACTCCAACTGTAATATAACTTACAAATTTCTTCCATCTTACCAGCAATGTCGTCAAGATCTCTTTCAAGTCTACTATTAAACGTGTCTTCCAAGTGGTCCATCTTTTCGATTAGCTTTTTCACTTTTCTCCAAAGGTACAACTACCTCTTATCAGCGATCTTATTACAAGATTCTAGCTGCCTCACATTCGACGATCTACTGAACATCCGCACAACCATCCTTGATTTAGTGATATGTTCACCACCACAAGATCAAACATTTCTGATATACCACTTAACTCAGTCAAGGATGGAGAATCCCCAAAGGAGATTTCCAAACCTTGCAACAAGAGTTACACAACAGAAACTTGAAGAAGACACAAAGAACAACAAGATTTTGAAGCCAAATAAAAACTTTATTAATAAGAATTTCATCATACATGTTGGGCTATAAGGCCTTCCAGGTTTTGGCCACATACAATGAAAAATCAAACTTAGATCTATACCTATACCTATCCAATCCCTTAGGCTATCAAACCTCTAGCCTTAGTGCTCAGTCTCTCTCTAGACTTCCTCTCCCACCTTACAATGAGCGCTAGCCCTAAATTTATACACAACATCCAATAGGTCGACCTCAACCAAATTTACATATCCCAAGACAAATGTGTTATACCAGGTCAACCTAAATCCAAAATAAATACAACGAATAAATATTTCACAAGGATCGATCCAACAACCAAGTTGGCCACTCATAGATCCTTCTAGAAAATCGCTCCATTTAGCCCCAACGATAGGAAACACCGATCGTAACCTCCAGTAACCAACCGGTAAGCACAACTGAACTAACAACATGAAGAACAATAGCAACCCGCCAAGGAATCCATCATAACTCACGCACGACAACTCCAAAAGAGTTGTGGTCACAAGAATAGCTTCCCCATGACCTCTCAAACACCATTTCACAACCACAATGACTGAGATATCAAACACACCAACCAGCAACTAGGAACAAAAAAAATCACTACAATCGGTAATCGGGAACTCAACTACTTGATAATGAATCAACAACATCTCACAAACTGTTCCACTACAAGAATCATGATCATAGACAAAGAATCTACAATGAAAAAGGGAAAAAACCCTTTTCATCGCTCCAGTCAAAGATCTCCACAAATCGATCGCTCTTAGAATCTCTGCAAACCACCCTGAAACAAACAATTTCTTCAATCTTGAAGGGAATAACTCCAAGGTCATGCAAGATCTCCAAGAACCCTAGATGCTCCTGCCTCACTTAAAATACAAGTTTACAACATTTCATTGTTTCAAAACACAATATGCATTCAAAATTTGGAAATCAAAATTCATTGTCCAATGTTAATATCATATATGCATCAACTTGTGATAGCATAATGACAAATAACAAAGGTACACAAAGATTTCCAAAAATAAAAAATAGCTAATATCTACTTGAGATCTATGAAACCATAGATCTGATGCATAATGCTTAGAAACCTAACTACTTGAACAAATCCTTTTATCATATATTAGAAATGATATACCTGAATTTCAACTTAACATGGTGATATAAATTATATTCACAGTTTATAAAAAGGGCAAGGTAAACAAAATGACAGGAACCAAAACTTTTGAAAAAGTTTAAACAACCTGCACATTTGTCATTTGGTACATCTAATGTAATACATTTAACAAACAAGAAGGATATAGATGATATAAGTTTTTCACATTATTACAAACAAGAAGGATATAGATGATATAAGTTTTTCACATTTTATGAATTGTAGATCTCTAGTGATTTAATAAAAAATAAACATTTGTAATACATTTAACAAACAAGAAGGATATAGATGATGTAAGTTTTTCACATTTCATGGATTGTCGATCCGTACTAATTTAATAAAAAATAAACATTTGGATAAAAAAAATTTATGTATTTTTAATTGATATTATTTCAAATCTTTTTCAGTGAGTCACTCTGCTTGATAATGAATCACTCCCACATCAAATAAAAATAGACACAATTTTATGATAACATTTATTACCTACAACAAAGTATTTCTTAAAAAAAATAATGTACATTATGCTTATAATTTGATTCCATTTTTTACTTTTATGGCATGTAAGAAGGTGAGGCCCACAAACCGACCCCCCTTAAGGCAAAACAAATTGCACTTTTTAATTTATTTTTGACTTTTTCATGTGCAAACAATTGGGGGATGACTACAGAGTCCCCAACCATCCCCGGTAATTCTGGAAGTCCCCCTTTTTTTGGGTGATGTCCACAAGTTTATAGGACTTACCCAACAAAATTTCAAAAATCTAGGATGGGGGGGGACGTCCCCTAACCGTCCCCAAGTCTCTAAAATTTCCCTGATACTGGGACAAGGGAAATTAGGCTGGGGACGCGTCCCCTCCCTGGGTAACACTGCTTAAATATTAGTTAGTTTGAATATAATATACTGAATGATTCCTCTAAAATTTCTTGGGAATTGTTGGTGCATGTGAGTTTCACCTTGAAATAGGGTGACACTTCGAGGAGCATGACAAAGAGCTATTTATTCTTAAAATAAAAATAGTCCTCTTGATTTGTTATGAGGCCATGGTAGATATAAGGAAAGAAACCTTTTTCTTCACAGTGCAGTTGATGAGAAGATAGTATAAAAGAAAAGAAATGAAACACGCATGTAAAACAATACATTTTTTCACTCATTGCAATCATGATGGGTCAATTGCCTATAACTTGCCTTTCTCAAACCAATCCTTTTTTTCCATCTAGAAGGTACTTATCTCGTGTTTCTCAAACCAATAATAGAGATTTTACTACTCCATTTATGTTTTCAATTGTTGATGGCTAACCAATCAATATGATCTCGTCCAACGTAGTCTGTCAATTGACATCATCACAAATAAGGCATCATGTTACCATAGAACTTAATTATTCACAATGTGTAAAGAAGCAAGGAGACATCTTATATAAAAGACAATGTACAACTCATACTTATAAACATGTAGTGATGGAGCTCAGAGTGGGTCTTTAATATACTAATATTAAATTGTAAATCATCATGTCATTTTATTAAGCATACATACTAATATGTCTTAATAGTTTGAGTTATATTCAAGCCACATATTAGTTTATTGATAATAAAATTTGACAAAATAATTAAATAATATTTAAGAACATTTTAAACTCTTCATTATATTGTCATATGGTTCAATTTCATAAATAATTGATAATTTTTAATATCAAAATATCTGAAAATGAAATTATGACTACAATTGATTATAAAGTTTAGTCAAATATTGTTAATATATTTTTGAAATACACAAGCTTAGAGACATAAAATTACAATTTTTAGCATGAATTTATTGGTACAATATTAATCTTCACAAAGTCATGCTCAAAAGGATGAAAGATGTAGGATATACTATTGGAATTTCAACCATCTTGACTTATCAATCCTAAACAACTAAGAAGATTAACTTTATGAAATTGCTTATAGGAAAGATATAGAGAGCAACAATAAGATAAAAGGACATATAAGTACAGAATTTTCATTATCTACTATATTATTTTGGAAATAGTAAATCTAATAAATCAACTAGAAGATGGGTGAATGAGGAGCAACGTCTAGAGGCAAAATTTTGAATTTGAATCCAGGCGGGAAAACTACTGGATTGGGATAGCATGATCAGGGCACATGCCAGGATCAGGGGAAGGACCAAGGAACTGAGGATTCGACAGATGAAGGGATCCCACGGATACTACAGCCAGATCCAGGAGAAACAAAGGGCTCTACTCTAGAAATGAGGGACTCTGGATTTGACAGGGCCCCACTGGGGCGTTGGAGAAACCTTTTTGGAGTCAAACCCTCTGGTAAGTCTCCTTTCCTAACTATTAAGGATGTCACTAATAGAGAGATGGGGATCTATGCTTTAGAAGTACCTTCTGAGCTTATTGATCATAATATTTTGAGTATGGCCGCGACTCTGGTGGGAAAGCTCATAGGATCCAGACCCAATATTGATATAGTAAGAATCTTTGTTAAAAAAAATGGGATCTCAAAGTTCAAGTTGTGGTTTCAGCAATGGCAAAAGGCTTTATGTCTTTTGAGTTCTCCTACCAAGAAGATCGGTCCAAGATTCTTTGTGCGGGGAACTGGTCAGTGTGTAGATCCACCCTCATTTTGCAAAAATGGACCTCTAACCTAGATCTCAACAATGATTTCCTAACCCAAGCACTGGTCTGGGCAAGACTACCTGAGTTTCCCTTGGAATATTGGCATGAGGATGTTTTTGAGGGCATCGCTCAATCCTTCGGGGAGCTGCTATCTATTGATCCAGTTACGATGGCGAAGAAAAGAATCACTTATGTGAGGATATGCATTAGAGTTGAAGTAGGCCAAGACATGCCAGAGGCTACTATTTTCCAATCCAGATTGGGAAAATGAGTGCAACATATAGAGTATGAAAGTGTCCCCTTTGCCTGCTTCCAGTGAAAAAAATTTGGACACAAAGCCAAACGGTGCCCAGTAGTCATTAATAAGGATAAATCTCGAAAGGAGAAAATCAAGCAAGGAAAAAGGCCGGAGATACAACCTTTGAACAAAGATCTCATCTACACCAAGAAGATCTGGAAAGAGAAACTCCCAAATGAAATGAATCTTGTATCAAAAAGGTAGAATCCGCAAGGGGAGGTGACAACTGAAGCCTGGAACTCTAGCTAGATCATCAGGAGTCTGAAGTGTCCATACACACAGAGGGGAAGGGCAAGGGACAACCAAAATCTTAGCTAGGAAAGGCAGGGAGAGGCAAGGGGACTTGGTAAGCCCATCACGTCCAGCAGAGAAAAATGGGTTTGGAGACAAAGGAGGCTGGGAGAACCCAGAAGAGGGGGAGATCATAGGTGAGGTCAACACTGATCTCTCCTTTGTTCCAAACTCACAAGACGAAGGGAAGCACGTGAGGGGATAGGGCCCAACCCTCTCCCAAGAATCAAATTTTAGCAGAAGCAATTATATCTCTCCAGGGAAGATTAGCCGATTCTTGGAAATGGTATCTTCTACCACTCCTGGTCAAATCTCAAGAATGGAAGCCCTATTCGATAGCTACAAAGATGCATCCAAAGATGAGAATGTGGGACCATGGATAACAGTAAAAAAGAAAAATAACAGGGACCCATCTCCGGCCTCTCCTGTAGCAACAAGAAGCAGGGCCAAAGCAGACACAGGGACCAAGTCCAACACACCAGGAAGGAAGAGTATGAATCAAATTAGAAAGGAAGAAGCAAAAAGAAATATCGCGGATGGGTACCAGAGGACCATCCAGGAATCTTATAAGAAATCATGAAGGTCATATCATGGAACATTCATGGGCTAAATGAAGTCCAAAAACAAGAAATAATCAGGAATATGATAAGGGACCATAGACCAAACACTTTTGTGATACAAGAAACGAAAATGAAAAAATAAAGAGTACAAGGTATTTCCTTTGGCAAAGGTCTAAAGACTACTGCTACTGACTCAGAGGGAGCCTCTGGAGGCTTACTGGTGTTATGGAAGGAAAACCTCAATGCTCATATCATTTGGGATGAAGGAAATATCTTACTTATTCAATTCAATAACCCAATAGACCAAGAGGGATGGGCAATAATGAACATTTATGCTCCAAACACAAAGAATTGCAGGCGAGTTTTCTGGAACCAGCTAATAACTCTTTTTGCTAAAATTATAGAACCAAAAGCCATTATCATGGGGGATTTCAAAACTCCTCTTATGGAATCTGAGAAATTTGGAGGTCTGCCACCTGACCTGGAGAGTAGGCAGCAGCTAGCCAGCTTGATCAACGATCTGGCTCTCATAGATGTGGAATTAGGTGGGGCTGAATTCACTTGGTCAAATAGGACTGGATGCAATAGTATCATTGCCACCTATCTTCTATGGTGAGATTCAGTTATGATGACTCTCTTATCTCTCTCAACCTGGTCAATCACAATAAGAAAAAGGCTTTCCCCTTCAGATTTTAGAGGATGTGGACTACCCACCCCAACCTCCTCAATAAAATTAAGGAGTGGTGGAGCATCGATGTGGATGGTATGACGATGTACAGGGTGGCTAAGAAAATTAAGAACATTAAAATGGAGATTAGAAAATGGAACAAAAGAGACTTTGGCAATATTTTTTAGACTAAAGACAAGATAAATTCAGAGCTTGCAGAGATTCAAGAAGAGATCCAAAACCACGGATATGATGCTGACAGAATTAGTGCTGAAAAATCCATTCTGGTTGACCTTCACAACATTGTAAGCAAAGAGGAAATGTTGCGGAGGCAAAGGTCAAGATCAGTGTGGTTGAAAGAGGGGTACAAAAACTCTCGCTTCTTTCACCTATCCACTATGAAACACATCATGGCTAATAGAATCAATGCCATTAAGAAGGGGGATTTAACTTTGGAGGAGGACAAGGAGATTGCAAATGAGGTCATTAGGTACTTCTCACAAATCCTTTCAAAAGAGCATAACCTCAAAGAGGATGACGAGGAGGTAATTCTTCAAACTATTCCTAAGGTGATCACGGAATGCTAGAATAAGGATATGTTGGCGATCCCGGATCAGGCAGAAATCCATAAAGCTATTTTTTCTTTACCTGTGGAAAAAGCCCCTAGCCTAGATGGTTTCCCTTCTTTATTTTTCTAGATGTACTAGGAAGTTATCAAAGATGACATTGTTAAAGCTATCCGGGAATTTTTTGTGCCAAGAGCCTTCTTAAAGAGATCAATGCCACTTTTCTTGTTCTCATCCTAAAAATTCCAGGTGCGGATTATTTTGAAAGCTTTAGACCTATTAGTCTATGCAATTCTTTTTACAAGATTATCTCCAAAGTGTTAACTATCAGAATTCTTAAAACCCTCCCAGTTTTAATTGCCCCCCAACAAAAGGGCTTTGTCCCTGGTAGACAAATTTTGGACTCTATAATGGCAGTGCACGAGATGATTCACTCTTTGGAGGAGGGAAAGTGGGAAGGATTCCTGCTTAAACTGGACCTTTCCAAGGCATATGACAGGGTTGATTGGATCTTCCTAAGTAACATTTTGGGGGCTTTTGGCTTCAATGACAAGGTAATAAATATTATCTCCCAGTTGACCTCCACCCCTTCTTTTGCGGTCTTGGTGAATGGCTCTCCTTCAAACTTCTTCAAATATTCCAGGGGTCTTAGGCAAGGGGACCCCCTTTCCCCGATCCTCTTCATCATTTTGGCTGAGTTCTTGGGAAGGCTTATCCATGATTATAGGAGAAGGGGTCTAATCAGTGGGCTAAATCCTTCTTCAGGCCCTTTCACTTTTACCCACCAACAATTTGTGTATGATACTATAAAGGGTGGTGATTATAAGATTAAAGAAGCTAGAAATGTTAAGAAAATCCTTAATTCCTACTCAAATGCTTTGAGCTAGCTTATTAAATGGAACAAGAGCTCGGTGTTATTCATTAATACCTCCATGGATAGACAAAGGAAAATGGTTGGCATTCTGGGTTGTGGTTTTGGTTCCTTTCCCGCTTCCTTTTTAGGTCTTCCGCTCGGAACCAAACCCCCTGAGTCCTTCTGGGGAGGCCTTATTGATAAATTCAATAGAAAACTGGCAGGCTAGAAGGGCATCACCCTAAGTCAGGTAGGAAAAGTGACACTGATAAAATCTACTCTTCATAACCTCCCTACTTATGCTCTTAGCCTCTTCTCTATTCCTGCTAAGGTGGTAGACTCTCTGGAAGCTATTCAGAGAAATTTCTTATGGGCTGACAAAGATGGAAACAAGAAATACCCACTTGTGGCTTGGGATACTATATGCAAGCCAAAAAAACATGGAGGGTTAGGCATCAAGAATTTGAAGCATTTCAACAAAGCTCTGCAAGCTAAGAAGATTTGGAGAATCTTCAACTCAATAGGGGAATGGAGGGATATTATGAAGGACAAATATGCAACAAACATAACCTTGAAATAGTTCATCAGTAGAGATATGGACCCGAAGGGCTCCCACATATGGAATGGCATTCTAAGGACTAAAGGCATAGTGACCACTAAAGAAAGATGGAACTTGGAGCCTTATAATAGATGGGCTGAACATTGCATTGAAAGATATGGCAACAGAGTTAGTGACTATAGAGTTAACAATCAATGGGTGAACCTTACCGAGGTGTCCCAGGACCTAAAACCTCTTATGGTTAAAATTGGTCACACTCCCCTCTCTCTTAATGAAGATGTTATGGTTTGGGGGGAAACTACTGATGGCATCTACACGGTGGCTTCGGGATATGAAACCACACAATAAATTGGTACTATCCCCATTTGGACCAAGGCCTGGTTTCCTAGTATTATCCCAAAAATCAACATCTTTTTCTAGACAATGCTCCAAAATCGCATTTTTGCTATGGATAACCTTATAAAGAGGGGTCAGCACATTCCTAATAGATGCATCCTATGCAAAAACCAAAGTGAAAATGTGGACCACTTGTTTATCCACTGTGAATTCACCAGGAAAATATGGCATCATTTCCTATCTTTTTTTGAGACATCTTGGTGTTTCCCCAATACCACTCTTGAGCTCTTTGACCAATTGAATCAGGGGTTGAGAGGTCATCATCTTTGGCCTTGGGAAATGTCACACATTTGCTGGGGACTGTGGAAGGAGAGAAACAATAGAATCTTTAGGGAAAAGGCTACCCCTGCTAAGTATGTTGCCCACAAAATTTCAAATGCCCTTATGGAAAACTATACTAATAGAAAAGGTATCAGCCCACTTCACAAAAATGGGCCCAATAACACCAATAAAAGGTTGGATTATAGATGGTGTTTACCACTAGAAGGAGGGTTCAAAGCTAATCTTGACGGGGCAGCAAAGAACAACCCTGAGTTGGCTGGTGTGGGAGGAATCATAAGGAACTCACATGGCAAAGGCATTGCTGCTATTTTTGCCCCCCTGGGGTCACAAACCAACCATTATTCTGAGGCGAGTGCGGCACACCACACCTTAAGGCTTTCCCAGGAAATGGGGATCAATAATTTGTGGCTAGAAGGGGATTCAAAGAACATCATAGATTGCTTAAATGAAAAGAATGTGGCTCGTGGACTATTGAGAACATAATTGGGGAGTGCAAACAAATTCTCAAAACATTTGATCAGGTCCATGTGGCACATGAATACCGGGAATCCAACCAGGTGGCAGACATGATGGAAAATATGGGAGTCAAGAGTGAGGGAGTGAAAAAGTGGAAGGACGGCTATAATTTTCTACTAGAAATCTTAAGTATCATTGAAAGTGATCGGGTTTCGGGCAGAATCAGAGTAATTAAATGATAATTATGAAGAGTTATTACAGATGGGGGAAGAATCCCCATATGATGTGCAAGTACGAGAGAGGGGAAGGGATTATCATTGAAATGACTCGTTGGCACACTTGGAGGCATAAAAATAATTATAGCATTCACGAGGAAAAAATAATTCTCTGGAAACATCAACCCAATATCACTTGGAAACAGAGGGTCTTTAGTGGGAAGTATACCAAATACAGAGGAAGTAGAGAATTTGCAGAAATGGTGGGAGAAAGACACAAGAGAGAACCGGAGAAGGAAATAAAAAAATGGCACCGTAGATCCAAGGTTTGGGAGATTTTGAATAAGGGTGAAGTGACTACCTTCATTGAGCGTCTTCATGGGTGGAAGCCCTTGGTTACGAAGATGATGGTAAATAGATGGAATGAAGGGTAGGTGAAAATTGATGGGGTGAATTTCATGGTGATGGAGGAAATTGTGTCGGCTATGACTGGCATTCCCATCATTGGGAAGAAATTTTATAGGGATAGGAAGATTTCCAGCCAAGCTCTGATGGATTTTGTTAAAAATGTGGTAGAAAAGAGAGCTCTTGTGAAGAAGGGAACTTTCTACCAGCCGAACTCAATCAAGCCTCTGTGGAGATTCGTGTTGCAGGCAATTATCAAATTCATCTCTCTGGATACAAGATTCAACCGCGTTAGCACTCACCACTTCATTCTTCTCAACCATTTCAGGTATGGGGCAAAGATATCCATCCTATTCTTCCTTTATTTGTCCATCAATGAAAACATTAATGACTATAAGGAGAAACATATTAGCAACCCTACTTTCTATGAGGGCTTATTACTGTTAATTTATGAGTACTTTAAAGCTCATACTATGGGGAAGGAAATCAATTGTATGGAGGGGAATTTTGAGGAGGGTTCGAAGGAGGATTATGTCCCCTTAGATACTGAGGACATCCAAGATATGCACTCGGAGACTGAGGAGGAAGAGCCTCTTCAGAAGAAGAAGGGGAAGATAAGAGTCAAAATGGAGGCTTTAAAATAGCACATTGAGATATCCTCAGACATGGAGTACAATGAAAATGAGGATGGGATGGAAATGGGGAATAAGAGCTCTGGAGAAGAGGGAAAAATGAAACAAGGTGGGAAGCAGGGGAAGACAGATATTAAGAGGAAGATAACTATCAAACTACCAGCTCAGAATGAGGAGGCTAGCTTGGGGAAGAGGGTAACGAGATTCAATAGGGAGAATCAGATAAAGGAGGAAACCCAGGAGGAAAGGCAAGACAGTCTGGAAAAAACACAAGAGGAGAGAGACGAGAAAGAGGATAGTTAGGGGAGGGGGAACGAGGAGGATAATCAGATTCAAGGGTATGCAGAGTATGGGGAAGATCATTACACCTGCAACATTACTGGCGAAAACAAGAAAGTCATTTGGAGGAATTTTGACACTGTCTCTGTGAAAATGGGGATTAAGAGAGAAATGGTTAGGACTTTGGTTAAGGAGAATAAGGAGGACAGAATCCAGATGGAAGAGTTAATTGATCCTGCTCTGGTGATTTTTGGTGACAATGTGAGGGAGGATCCTCAAATGGATGTGCTAAACAATGCAAAAAACAGTGTCATTGATAGCTACAGAACCACGAAATGGACCTACTATGAAATCTATGAGCTGAAAAAAAGAATGGACAAGATGGAGAAAGATAACATAAGTAACAATAACAAGAACATTGCGGAGGATAGGGAGTTGGATAGCAGATTGAATGAGCTGAAGCAAAGAGTCGAAAGCATAGAAGACTCAATGGTCAAAATTGCTAAGCAAAGCTACAATATACTTAAGGCTTCAAATGATAACATTAAGGTGATCATCGACAAATTTGAAGAACAAAGAGGGAATAAGGAGGATTAGTTTCTGAATAGTGATAAGGAGAAGCTACTAGAAGAGGGAAATAAGAAGAGGACAAGAGAGGCCATCAAGAAGATGGAAAACCAGGAAGCTGACAAAGAGCTGGCTGACCTAAAAGAAGCTGTGGGTAGAATGACCGAGCTAGAGATACGGGCTACGGAGATTCTCAGAGACATTGCTTGATTTGCTCCCCTAGTTTTATGTTCCTAGTCTTTTTGGGTTTTAGTCAAGCTGGCTTTCTATTTTCTCCTGGACTATTTTGTTTGGACTGCCTGTTTCATTTTGGTTGTTACTTAATGCTTATATGCTCTAGGTTTTTTTATATAACTTTGTAGGGTTTCAGGAACCCATCAAAACCTATTTTCCTTAATAAAAAACAAAATAAATGACATAATTTTTTTAAAAAACACAGTCAATGCTTTTGCAAAGCTTTTCTCAAGAAAATGACGATACAATCCTTCATATTATGAACAATTAGCATAAGAAAAATTATATGAGATTTTACGATTTATTCAAATAAATAGTTTATATATGAGTTATATCTCACTCTTTCACACACTTTCAATTTAGTAAGAAAAATCATATGATATCAATGCTTTTATATGATACACACCATGACATTAATATTTCTTTGAGAGGACACCTGGAGGTAACTAGCTTATAT
>MU227204.1:97950-111433 GCA_018584345.1 Thuja plicata
ATAAATAAAAATATTAAAATATTATAGACTAAATCTAAATCTAAATGACAATATTGCGCTCCATATTTTAAAATACTAAAAAGTAAATGTAAATATTAAACCTAAATTTAAATCTAAATATTAAATCAAATCTAAATATTTAAACTATATACAAAAAAACAAAGTAATTAAAGAAATAAATATTTGACCTTCAAATCTCCTCCAAAACTATCTCTTCAATTAATTAAAGAAATAAATATTTCAACTTTAAATCTCCTCCAAAACTATCTCTTCAATTCTCCTCCAAAGCTCTCATACTCGTCTGTACAAAACAACAAATTAAATGAGGGAATAACTCTTTTATAATTTGAGAGCATCTCCTCATCTTCCCCAAAGGACGCATTTTGGCATGCCTGGTAACATTAAAAAGTAAATGTAAAACTAATATATAAAATATATCTAAAACATTAAAGCATTATAGACTAAATCTAAATTTAAATGACAATATTATAAATATTAAACCTAAATCTAAATCTAAATCTAAATCTAAATATTTAAACTATATACAAAAACAAAGTAATTAAGCAAATAAATATTTCACCTTTAAATCTTCTCCAAAACTATCTCTTCAATTTTCCTCCAAAGCTCTCACTACTCTGCAAAACAACAAATTAAATAAGGGAAGAACTCTTTTATAATTTGAGAGCATCTCCTCATCTTCTCCAAAGGATGCCTCTTTGCATGTCTTGTCTCTTCAAATTCCTCTTTGCATGCTTGTCTCTCCAAATCCGAAAAAGCATGCAATTTTTTTTTTTTTTTAAATAGTTTTTTTCAAATGCCATTTGACACTCCTCTATTTTCGGTCTTTTATGACCTTATATTTTAATTTTAACTTTATTTTCGGATTTTCCTAATGCCATTTGGCATTTTTGAAGTTTTTTCTTTTTAGAATTTATTTTTTTGTAACTTCTACCAAATCTTTTTTTATTTATTTTTATTTTTGGTTTTTATCAATGCCATTTGGCATTTTTCAGTTTTTATTGTAACTACTAGGAATGCCAACCACTTCTTTTTTATGTACACAAAATATTCCTGAGAATATGCCCATGTTGGGAATTCAGTTTGTGCTCCCATTGTAAGAACACCTCTCGGCGTAATTATGTTATGTAAGATGATTGTTTGTTAATGGGTATAGCATTTTCTATTAGAAGAACAACTAAATTTATGGGAGTTCCAACTTTTCCTTCTCATAACCAATAGCATTTGCCCCTTCTTGCCTCCTAATCACATTTCTTCCAATCATTTCCCCACCCTAATCACAATAAGTAGAGTTTCCAAAATCAAAATTACGCACTCTACCTTTGTGCGGGGATCTTTTCAACTCTTAAATTTCACTGGTGAATATAGAATTCAATGTTAAATTGTGTTCCTCTATTCTACCTATAAATAGGAAAAACACACATTGATATTCACCTTTGGAACATTTGCTTCATGTGATTTAACTGAAAAATTGGAAAATTTTGACATCTACGGAACTAGTAAATTTGACAACCACAAATTTGGGAAAGAAATTGATTAAGCCAATAGACTTCCCCTACGGGGAAGCTCGCGTATGGCCATGCTAGAAATTTCTCACGCCGGCAACTGGTTTCTCGAGCGGTTTTAATTAAATATTTTTCACACTTGTTTATGGTATTCGTTGCCCAGTTCATGGTTTTCTTCTCTTTTGTCTGGTAAATTGTCATCCAAAAACCTCTTAGCTAGCCGTAAACTCTGTCAAAACTTGGCAAATTTCTAATCAAAAGGAATTTATTATATATACGTTGTCACAACAAATCTTGTGATCACATCAAATCTTACAATCAAATCAAATCTTTTTGTCAATTAATGCAGAACCATATGATTATGTAGTACCGACCCTGCAAAGCATAGAGTAGGAAGCGACATACAAGGTGCTGGAGGCCATAAATTCTGAAGTGGAGTGGAGAAAATGATTTATGGGTGATCTTTGAGAAGGAGGCCCTCACGGCCTGGTCTGCAAGTATGATTCAAGTGAGGGGAATGACATATTGTGGAAATGAGCCTCAGTTGGTTGGCAAATTTGACAAATAACCCTCCACTGTAGTTATATGGAGATTATTTTGGTTTTCTCCTGGAAATGGAAGCACCAGGCAAAGCAGATAGCCATTTTTCTAGTATTTTCCTATTCATTTGTTGTTGGCGTGCAATTTATGTGGAGGGGACTCGGGTGCAAGTAAGGCGCTCCACCACATTTTAAAAAAAAATCCTTTGAAGTCCCAAAACCATTTTGGAGAGAATTTTTGATCCATTTTCAAAGAAGAAGAATGAACTAAGACTACGTGTTGTGCAAATGCCCAAAACTTACATTCGGTGTGAGAAAAGTCATTCAATCTTTAGGTTCATTTACTTAATAAATGAGAATTTGGGAATTCTAAATGTTTATTTCATATTATTTCGAATAGTTCAATTTTTATGTCATTATATTTAATATATGAGAAATTGGTTACTCTTTCATAAATGTTTGTTTCATATTATTTCAATAGTTCAATTTTAGATCACTCTATTTAACAAATGGAAAATTGGTAATTATTTTATATTTCTTATAGGCTTAGGAAAAATGATAGGAAAATTATTTGAATTTAATATTTAAGTCTTGATATTTTTATAAATTATATTTTATAATTTTTTTTGAAGTACTGCTAAGATTCACTTTGTTTAAAAGTCTTGTAATTTTATTTTTTGATATAGATTTTTTCTAAAACATTCCAAAGATTGATTGTTGTCCATTCAACTATGAGTTAAAACATCACCAAGTTGGAGTACCTAAATAAATTATATTGGAGAACGTATGGCATATCTTTTGGTGGACATTATAAGAGGGATAATTATAAATAATATTAATTATTATTTGGTGGAGAAAAGGAGCATTAAAATTTGAAAGCAAAATTTTCTATGAAATGCAAGCAATTTCTTCATTTCAACATCTCATATTTTATACATCAAAATTTTGTGAAAACGTTTTGGACACTTATTTTATTTTTTGATCTAGACTTTAGAGATACTTTACTAAAGCTTAAAGAAGTTGGATTATTGTTCATTGGACTATGAGTTAAACCATTACCAAGTTGAAGTGCCTACAATAATTTTTTTTTTAGAACTTATTAATTTTTTTTTGTTCATATGTTATGACTCCAACTTAAGCAATGTGGATGTTGATAAAGGTCATGGTAACATTGGTCATTGCATTTTATTAAAGTCTCTAAAGCTTTATGTTTTGATAAATTAATTTTAATTGGCAACAATTGTCTTTGTTACTTCAATCCTTTCAAGTTGTATTACTTGATCAAATTTATATTTCAATTTGTAGACACTTCAAATGTTTCCTTAAACATGCTCCATGAGAGGATTGAGATTATGCAAATTGGATGGAGAGATGCCAAAATCACAAGTAACCAACCAGAACTAAAGAAAACAAATTAAAAAATTATTTCTTGTCTCTTAATTCATTATAAAATAGTTGTATTTATATATGTTAATGAAGGCACTGATTTTGTGATTTCATATATGGTTGTTCCTAGCACTCCTAGCTTTCATGGCATTCCACACTCAAAAAATGCGAGTAAGAAGTAAGTTGAATGATCTAGCCTCCATGCCTAGGATTACAGATGGTCGCCCACTTCTACATCAAATTTTTATCACGTGTTACATGAGTACACTACTGAGGGCTTATTTGACATGGAATTTCTCACTCTTTTCCAAAATGGAAATACACTCCCATGCAACCTCAGGCTAGGGAAGTGCAACTTCATAATATACCTTACATCTTATGTGATTTCATGATAACAAATTTGGGAAACATTAATGCTTTAGATACTCCCATCTATGATTCATCATCATATCCAATCTCTTGTGACTTTATTCATTAAATAAAAAGTAGAAGACAATATAATAACCACCATTGGAGACCTTTGGTCCCACTTAACCAACCTGCCAAATAATCAATTAGTAGAAGAACTGATGCATTTTGGCTCTACCTTACAAGGGATAAACTCATATTGGAATAGGTGTCACACTGATCTAACAAATATGATCACCCAAATAGGTTCTCCAACATTCTTCTTCACAATAAGTGCAACTAACACAAAGTGCCCTAATCTATACATTGTTCTAGCACCAAGTGATACATCTTCATTACTCACAAATAAACAACACACATATAACTTGATTAGAAACCCCCACACAACATCACTATATCTACATCAATGGTTCAAAATATTTCATGAATAGGTCATTGAGAAGCTCATGGATGTAGCTAATTATAGGTATCGATATGAATGACAAAGTTGAGGTTCTACGAATATACATGGATTCACTTGGAGTATAAATGCATCGAACATGGATGCACTAGACTGGGAAAACATTATCGAGGTAAATATCTAGAAAATGAATTATTTGACAAGTATATCATTTCTTGGGACCCTCACTCTAAACCAAAAATAGGAAACTTGATACATACAATTCCTACATATGATACATGTCTACTAAACATGTATACAATATTTGCTACAAATCCTTACATTGATTATGAAGAATTAATTCATCGTGTACAAAGACACACCAAATGTATTGAGAGGAATTACCTATATAATAAAGGGAAACATGTAGAATGTAGATATAAAGCTCCTTGGAAAGAATGTGAAGAATCAAAATTACTACGTAATGAGTTAGGACAAAAATCCTTCAATCGATTTAAAAATGATGCTAGGTTGAACATCCATAACCCATATATTCTCTCCATATGGAGAGATAATATAGATTTCCAAATTGTCACCTTGCGACTTCTTATTCTCAAATACATTGCCAAGTATGTGTCCAAAGTTGGAAAATCTGAGAGTTGTGTTAATATGTTGGCAAAAATTTGTTCAGATGCAAATCTAGAAGACCACGACATAAAATCATAGGAAAATTTCCATGGCCAAGATTGTTGTAGAAATTAGAGATATAAGTGCATAAGAAACATGTCACATGCTACAAAGATTACCTCTCAAGATTTTCTATCACTAATTTATATCACTGAATGTGGGTATAAAAGTGCTCCACCGCCTCAAAAAAATAGTCAATGGTAGTGAGATACAATCTAGCTACATACAATCCTACTTGTATCATCCAACTCACTTAGGACCAATTACACTAATCAAATCAATAATATATTATGTATCCCTTTATCTCTAAGCCCTAAGGATTACCAACATATGTTACAATTGAATTTGATAACTACAACGGTCCACCTTGGGATGAAAGAAACCCAAAAACTATTCCAATACAAAAGATAACCCAAGGAAAGCATATATAGATATCGTTAACAATCGCATGGTCTATCACTATACACAAATCACAAGGGATAATACTAGATAGAGCCACAATTCACATTGGTAAAACTGTAAGGAAAGGCCTCACCTTTACAGCAGTCTCCGTAGTCAAATCCCTATAAGGCCTTTGAATAGAGCCCGCCTTCTCTTTGGATCGCTATTAAAAAATGAAAAAGAATCCGTACAATGTTATTAGAAAGAAAGAAGAAGCTCACCTGAAATTGATCTCACAAAAATCCCAAGTATGTAAATTTACGTTTACACCCACTTTTTAAGCAATATAGTGTTATATTATTCCCTTCATTTCATGAAATTTTTTGTTGCGTATCAATTATAGTTTTTTGAATCTTCCATAGGTTCACACTTGTTGATCAAGAAGAGGAAACAAAGAAGATTAATATTTACAAATACAACATGTGTTTCTATACATTTCAATTCTACATTTTATTAAGATAACCTAAAATAACTTTAATTCATCCAAAATAGATGGTACTATGTACAAGACTTCCTTCTATAATGCTACATATTTGTAGACCATCACTTTTATACACTTATTTTTATTATCTAAATCTTCGTTTATACTTTCAAATAAAAAACCTATCGGAATATCCCTTGCACCTCCTTTGGGTGCAAGTGCTAGTAATAACCATTTTAAGATAGTTTTATTTGAAAGACCTAATGAACTCTCTCAAGTATCATTCTTTATCCCCAAATTGCTTCTTAAATATCACATAACAAATGCAATTAAAAAAAAATTAATAATATTTATTTACAAAACTAGAAGGTGCTTCAACGCCCCTTTTTACAATCCAATTTCCAACAAACTCTCAAATAATCCACCGCAGCAAGCATAAGCCCCCTGTTGATTTCATCTTCTAATTCTACTACCCCATGACGATGAATTATAAACACATCTCCTCCTAATTAATTCCATTAGCTAAGCTTCCCACACTTGGCTACTCCCTAATTTGCCTTCATAATCGTCTACTATGAACATGTCTTGTAGTCTCCAATCGTAATCCTGGTGGAGCAAAGGATCTGACAGAGTTTCATAAGCCTCTTGAATTTGAAGAAACAATCTAATGCACTCTTCTTTCTCTGAAGTAGGGGAGACATCAAGATGGTATTTGAGAGTCATTTTGTGATATGAACTCTTTATATCATGCGCACTCACACTAGGAGAGACATAGAGAACATCATACAGTGAAGATGATGATGAAGAAAGAGGAGAAAAGGAAGCATTTTGAGAATGAAATTCCCTAATACTTATCAAATGCTTCAGCCTCGCTCCAATTCTGACGTGTGAAACTCTAGAGGAATCACTCTTGCTAATAAGATGGGGTGCCTAGAAGTGGAAACACTTGATTGATGCACTGCACTCCATGAATCTGTTACACATAGATTAGAATTGAGAAGCAACAACAATTTTGCCTTAACTGTAGATGGAAATTCAATATTTCACCAAAATTCCAAATAGATTGGATCAAAGAAAGAGGATTTCATCTCATGGTAAGTATAAACAATTTAGAACACAATATAGACGAAAATCAAATTGGGGGTTCCTGAGAAGGATACAAAGTGCATAAAAGTCATCATATTTTATTGCTTCTAGAAATAGATGGTGGCCTTTTCCATCCCTCTACCCTATCATCATGGCCAATCTGTGTGCAGGGAACACTGCTTCATCAATTTTCAATTGATTTTTTCCCTCCATTGTTGGATTATTTATACGCATCAAATTGTCATTATTGCAGCCATCTCCATAACCGATGACAGAGGGTTCCACATAAAACCAAGGAACTTCAGAACCTTTTTCTCATTCTTCTCTTCCAATTTGTTTAATCCAAAGATCTTCAGTCGATTCTCTTCTTCCTTCAGCTTCAGATAAACCCTCTTTCGTACATCTTTGTTGCTCAAAAATTGCCTCTATAAGTATCTGCTCAAGATTGACGGATTCATTCTTGATGTTCTCGATGCTTCCATTGTCATCCATCCCCATTTTGAGCTACAATCCTTGAACCAGAAGAACGAGCCTTTTCACAACTCATCCCATGGGAGGAGTCTCCACCATAGTCACCAACTTGCAAGTGTTCTTATGAAGCTTGGATCCAGGCTTTTTGACCTCTTGACGTTGTTCCTTCAAATGTGGCTCTTCAACATGCTTCTTCTCTCCATTGATGCAACCCTCGTCTGTATGCTCTCTCTGAACTTTAAAAGCTCTGATACCAATTGTTAAAACTAGTAGACAAATTAGAAACCACAAAAGAAGACACCAGATTTAATGTGGTTCGCCAACTTGGCTACATCCACTAGAAAGATAGGCTTGAATCTTTATTCAGTCATTACAACTTACATACACAGGGCTTTGCCCTCATATATATGTACAATAATCTTCAATAGAAGATAAAGAGACAAAAGCGAGAAGATGAAATGAATAGTCACAGAATAAGAACTAAACAATCAGACTTCATATCCAATAATCTCCCAATTGAAGTTTGACTCATGCTGCAACATCTCATTAGGAAAAACTCCCACTTAAACTCTGTTTTCCCTTACCAAATCCCATGGTAATAAATTATCAATAGACAACCACCATAGCTGGAATAGCAACCAAAACTAGTTGCTAATCACATCCAACTAACCATACAAAATTAGTAGATATATGCCCACATAACCAGCCCATACAACAACTCACCATGTAAAAAATACCATCTTCCAACAAAACACACCAAAAAACCATTGATGTGTAAAAACCTAGAAGACCATTATAGAGAAATCCACATATTGCATGAGCAATGTCAACCAAAAGTTGACTCAAATCTACCAATCTGCACATAAAAGATGTGATAATAACTTGAGATGATCTGCAAACTGCAACCAATCTGCTGCAAAAACTTCACATGACATCTTCCAAGTCCTCATGAAAAGATCTTATATTGTAGTTAAAAAACAATGAAGTACAACAATAATAGATGATCTCAAAAAACTCTTGGAAGGGACACCCATGCAAACCATAACTCATCCTTCTACCAACACCGTCAAGTCCTTAGCTATGCCAAGTATGATCTCCTTTACCTCCCCAAATAAGAGCATTTACAACACCCAACCACCATGGATGACTGCTTTTGCTAACAAGAAGATCAAACTCAAAAGACATTCCAAAACTAGGAACAATCTCAACCATCTCCTAAACCCAAATGCACAAGGAGATAAATATGCTGAGTAGACCAAGAGTGGGAAGTAAGAATGATCCGCCAGGATAAACCAAGTCACAGTGACTCTTCTCCAAGAACAATCTCCTTTAGGTCCATAATGAACTCGCATCCATCCATAGGTGTAGGCTCCCTGGTCTTCTTGCTAAAACCTCCAAAGAGAAACTATCTCAACAAATGTTCTCTAAACTCAAGAGAACTACAACCTCACCCAAGCCTCTTGGTTTTCAAGAGCACCTCCATGGCCAATTTTCCAATGTACTCAATACCAAGAGCACTAACCATGACCAATTTTCACAACTCCCACTGCACGTCTGCATAACCTAGGAACACAACATGAAAACTTGATCTCCACAAACCAATACATCACGCTCCGAAGAGCAAAAAATGTCAAGAGAATCTATATCATGCCAACACTCTAATCTAGAATCAAGAGCCCACCATGGTACAATAACAAACATCTCCAATCACAAGGAGGAACCATCTCATGAAAAAAAAATTGAAGCTATAACTATTCCATAATATGCATAATTAGCACCAAATTCATCATCTCTTTATTCCCAAAACATATTATACAGGAATCATAGCACTGCCAAGCTTAAGAAACATGCACAACAAATTCTCCTCATTCAGGAAGGCTATTCAAGACACAAGACAATATAAAAACATCACATCCTCTGCCTCTCTTTGTCTTTGTGCCTCCTGTGATGCACATAAATACAATTTCATTTCCATATGATGCTCTACCTGGTCCTAAATTGAACATGCATTCAACTTTACGCAAAAAAAAAGACCTTCAACCTGCAAAATCTGCACATCTTTCAAACCTCTGCAGGCACAGGAAATGAGTGACCAAGTTCAAGAGGACACATCCCCTCCATAATATCCAATTCAACACCTATATCCTAATTGTTTATCTTGTCAAACTCATCAATCAAACAACTACCGCAGTCTGCTAAAAAAATTTCTCCAGCTTCCAACCTTCATTCACTTGTCTCTTGGTCAAAAGTGACAACAGCTCTCAAACCAACACCAGAAGACCCTCATCCTGTAGTTGATATTTCTAGAGAAGCAATATAAGATTTGGGAATTGGAAAAAAAAGGATCCACTCTCAAATGAGTTCCATTCTTCAGATTCTTCATATTTTCTTGATGTTGTATTTTTTTATTTTTATGTCATCACTTGTCTCCAAATGTCTCAGAGCTGCCATCAGAGCTACTTCTTCATTACCAACATTGTTTCCTTCAATAAAACTAATGGTAGAGGTGATTACCAGCAACACAATGATTCCAACAAAATCTTGCTAATCTGGAGGCTTCCCATCTCCATTTCCCAACACAATTGTCATTATTGCAACCATCTCCATAATCAATGATAGAGGGTTCCACATAAAACCAAGGAACTTTAGAACCTTTTTCTCATTCTTCTCTTCCAATTTGTTTAATCCAAAGATCTTTAGTCAATTCTCTCCTTTAGCTTCAGATAAACCCTCTTTCATACATCTTTGCTGCTCAAAAATTGCCTCTATAGGTGTCGGCTCAAGATCGACAGATTTGTTCTTGATGCTCTCAAAGCTGCCATTGTCATCCATCCCCATTTAGAGCTACAATCCCTGAACCAAATGAATGAGCCTTTTCACAATTCATCCCATGGGAGGAGTCTCCACCATAGTCACCGACTTGCAAGTCTTCTTATGAAGCTTGGATCCAGGATTTTCGACCTCTTGACATCGTTCCTTGGAACGTGGCTCTTCAACATGCTTCTTCTCTCCATTGGCACAACCCTCGTCTTCCCTGCTCTCTCTGAACTTCAAAATCTCTGATACCAATTGTTAAAACTAGTAGACAAATTAGAAACCACAAAACAAGACACGAGATTTAATGTGGTTCACCAACTTAGCTACATCCACTAGAAAGTGGGGCTTGAATCTTTATTCAGTCATTATAGCTTACATACACAAGGCTTTGCCCTCATATATATACAATAGTCTTCAATAGAAGATAAATAGAAAATTGAGAAGATGAAATGAACAGTCACGGAATAAGAACTGAACAATCAAACTTCATATCCAACACAACATCATGGATTAATTATCAAGATCTTCCTTTGTCGTGGGTGAGACAAGTGATGTCTGAAAACTCAATTATTCACTCATATTTCAGGCACACATCTTTGACAACCAAATTCATAAGTCAAGAAAACTGTCATTCTTCTAGATGGCTTATCATACTAGCATAAGCTGATGCAAAATTAAAGCTAAAATAAAAGAAGGGTCCATGGCGTGTATAAGAGGACCATAGAAGTACGCCATAGAAGTATGGAAGGTCTACTAAGTATTTTTCCTTTTGTTTGTCCCTTCCTCTCATCCTCTCTATATCTCCTAATCTCTCTATCAATCTATCTCGCCATCTATATCACTTTCTATCTCTTCCTCTCTATCTCTCCCTCTATATCTCCCTAGATCTCTTTCTATCTTTACCTCAAAATCTCTCTCTCTCTCTCTCTGAATTTAGAAACCCCTTGTCTAAGAGAAGAAATGGATATGGCATATGAAACTGTTGATATTACTTTACTAGCAATTGCACCTTAGGGTGAAATGGGTACACCGAAGAGATATTGAAGGTCAATGAAGAAAAATATTTGGTCTAATTGTTTTTCATATATTAGTGCAACTAATAAGGTACACAAATACATTTAAAATACTCTCAATTAGGAAGATAATCATGCTCCATTACCATAAATGGTAACCTTAAACCTTACCACAAATATTAAATTGTAATCCTAACCACAATCGTAACCCTAAAGAAGATCATAAATCAAACTGCAAACACAACCCTAAATGTAATGATGACCTAAGTCTAAACCATTATCCTAACCTTAACTATAATAAAGACTCTAACTTTAACCATAAAACTAACCATATTCATAAATCTAACCTCAATCTTAACCTTAAACCTAACCTTAATCAAAATCCTAACCCTAACCATAATACTAACCATGATATAACCCTAAACCTTATTCACAACTCTAACCCCCACCCTAACTCTAACCCTAATCCTAACCTAAACTTTAAACCCTAATCGTAAATAAGATCATAACCCAAACTCAAAACCCAATCCTGACCCTAACCATGGCGTAAACCTAAACTCTTATCCTAACCCTATATATATATATATATATATATATATATATATATATATATATATATATAAACCCTTTTTAAAACTCTAACCCTAACCATAATTGTAGTCATGATATAAACCTTCAACCTAACCATAATCGTAATCCTTAACCCTGATCCTAACCCTAATGATAACAATAACAATGATATAAACCATAATCCTAACCATTTAAACCATCTACATGTATACCCTTTTTCTTCGCTGAAATTGATCGTTGCTTATTCTATGGGGATTTCTCAAGCTGCGGGTGACGAGCTAATCAGTAGTTAAAGTAGGTGTTTCATTTATGAAAAGGAAGAGCTAAAAGTTTAGATAGGCGGTTGACAACTTACTAAAACTAATGCAAGATGATTGTTCTAGTCACGTCCATCAATACTATTTGAACAGTGACATATTTTGAGCTTAATGTACTCCTTTGTTTTATAGTAATAAAAATATATAAATCAACAATTTAACAAAAAAACTATATATGTAAAATAAATATATATTACATATTATTAAAATTTGATGATGTTCAACATAATCTTTCACTATTGTAAAATCTAATAAATTTAATTATAATAATATTTACAAAACAAATTTATGTTATATAAAATATAATATACATTAGAATTTAGTGTTCATGACACATTTAAGAGAACCGTCATCTAACACTTAAGACTCATGATGTATTAAATATTCAAAAATTACTGATTAAATTAAATTTAAAAAAAAAATTAAAATAAAACCTATTATAAAATATTAATTTATAATTTATTAAAAACTTATCATTATTTATATATTTTTAAAAAATTAAATAATGATAATGTTAATTTTTTCTTATAACATATTATAAAATTATATTATAATATTAATATTTGATTAACAAATTTTTTTTTAAAATGTTAAACATATAATTAATTATTTCTATATTCTATTTATTTAATAATCTTAAAATAATAAATACTATTTAAAAAATTCTAAATATCATGGATTATTTTAAATCATAAATAATATAAATATGAAAATTTAAAATTGAATAATAAAAGAAATATTAAAATCTAAATTTAAATTTTAAAATAAAAACTTTTAAGTTGCAAAGTATGGAAAATAATTATAGGCTGCTAAAAACAAGCAGACTTGTGGGTGGCAAAATAACAAAGGCGAGTAAAACATGGTAAGTAGTTGCATATAAAATCAAGTTTATAAAATAGAGAAAAGTGATGAATGGACGAGTGTGGGGCCGTGAAACCTCTAGTGGTTAGTGGTGCTTTGATAATTAAATAAAAACTATACATTACAACTGATTTTTTTACTTCAGAAAAAGACGAGTCAATGATATTAATGTGGCTGCTATGATAAAATGACGATCTAAAATGAACAATAATGATTTTTTCAATCATCTTGCAGGACGTTTAAGAGATTGTGGAGCGTTGATTTTTCAATGAAGTTTTGCAACTTCATATAGGGAACGCCTTTGGCGTAATTAGCATAAGTTGAAACATAAGGGAAGTTTCAAAGAAAGCTTATTTCCTTTATCTATATATGATGGTTGCAGATAAAATTTTCAATGCCTCATCTTATTTGTGCATGAGTTTGTAATTTGCTGGCAATGCCACATGTCCCCTCATGTTTTAAATTTATGCTTCATCAATATTTTTTCCTACAAAATGAGGAATTTTGGCCACATAGATTTTAATACAATTCTGAAAAAGAGGATTGTGTATATATATATATATA
>MU227204.1:113772-131891 GCA_018584345.1 Thuja plicata
AGTGAGACACACACATCTTACTGGGTGAGATAACCACTCCTCTCTCTCTCTCTCTCTCTCTCTCTCTCTCTCTCTCTTTTTGACCAGTGATGTCTCTCTTATCGTTATCTTAGTGTTGATAAAGACTTAATTCCCTTAGGGGCTTGAGGATTTCTTTGTCTCTTTTGATTCCAATAAGATTGTCCTTTCTCTATGTTCTCCTTTACCAAGAGTTTGCATTGAGTCCATACTCTTGCTAAAGTGGGGGCTAAATGTATAGTCAGAAAATGGAAGCACTTCCATGGTAGACTAGTTTAGCCTTCTGAGTAAGTGGTTTTGGGTCATATCAAGCACCTTAAATGGGTTCCTGATCTAGACTTGGCTTTCCTCCTGTTCTGCCCCTACTTGCACTTATTTCCAACTTAATTTTTGCATCCTGGATTGCAGATCTGAGATCTTTGACCTCAGGGTCAGGGTTGACCTTTTGTGTCTATGTCAGCCTCGACCCTGACCTAGGTCAAGGTTGACCTCAACCCTGACCTAGGTCAAGGTCGACCTTGACCTTGACCCAGGGTTCAAATCTCAGGGTCCCACAGTTTCTGGATATCAGTCATTGAAAAAGTATTTGCCACTTTCGAGTCGGCTGTTTTAGGTTCTGAAGTGTTGATTCCTAAATTATATTTAATATAGGACCTCTCCTAGGGGTAAAGGCTTTAATGGGAATTTAATCCTCCTATGTAGGCCTCCTTAGAAGATTGTGCCCTAATTTCATATAAAAGGGAAGCTTTCTCTCTCATTTTCTCTAAGTGATACTAAGTTCTCTATTGAAGCCTATGCATCCTTGAACAATTGAGAAACATCATCAAGCAAGATTTCAAGCAAGCATTCATCCATTCAAGTATCCTTTTTTTATTAAGGAGATCCATTGGAGGCCATTGAAGGATTGAAGCTACATAGTGCCCTTTTGGTGATATCTCCATCCACCTTCTTCCAAGCCTCTCCCAAATCAAGAACCCATTCAAGACTTGGCATTGGAGATCTACAAGAAATTGATTAAAGACATCCTACATCCTACATTTTACATCCGTTGGTGCATACATACTTATGGATTCAAGGATTTGAATCCTCCACAAGGAATTTTACAAGAAAGGTGAATTTATGCATTTACTTTGTCCATTTCTGCAATTTCAATTACATATATTTGAGGTTAATTCCAAAACTGAGGTTTGACCAAGGCAAACTCCTCCGCCACAACAAGAAATCTCATTTTTCTTGTAGGTACAGGTATAAAATAGTTTATTTGAGACCAGATCTGGATACCCTTTTCGGCTTTCTTTCAGACGACACGAACAGATTTTCTATCAGACCTGTGTAGGTCAGGGTCGACATTATTGGGTCAGGGTTGACATTTGTGGGTCAAGGTCAAATTTTTTCATAAGAAGACATCTTATAAAAAAATGCTTTCTAGGTTTTTTTCGTATCTGTGTTTCCCTTCCAGATCATACTTCATTTTTTCCTAAATAGTCTACAGACCTCAGAAAACAACATTCTTTGATTTGCAATATTTCAAGGTTAGTGCATTTCTCCTATCCATTTCAATTCAAATCCTTAAGCATTCTAAATCTATCACACATTCATTCCTTTCCATAAAATAGGGAATTTAAGACTTTTCTCTTTGCTCTCATTCCCAAATGATTGATTCATTTGTGCATTGATCCTTTTTGGGTTGATCAATTTGGACATTTCCTTTGTGCATCTTGGGATAGAAGAGGAATATCTTATCTTTCCCCCATATATTTCAAATGTTACATGTTCTTATGTTATATTTTGCTGACCTCTATTTTATATGTTATAGGTGGTTCAAAGGTTTGAAATGAAATGAAAATATGACCCTTTTCACCCTTATATAGGTTTTTGACCCAATTTTCAACTTGCTCCAATTAACGTGAAAATTACACCCCTGGCTAATTCGACTGTACTGGTTCCATTTTTAGGATCAAAATCAAAATCTAAGATCATTTTACTCGCAAAATTTGATAGTTGAATTTTTTAGTCAAACATAGTCGACCGCTTACACAATCAGTCTTTCTAGACTTTGAACCATTTGAAATCTCTTGTGTTTTTCTTCCAAGAAATCCACGTGTTAGAATTTTGGTCAAACTTGGTCAAAAAGACCTCAAACAATTGTAGATTAGGTCCTAAATATTCGCAACCTCTTTTAAATCAGATCAACTTCTTCCTACATTAGTTTAATCAATCGAAAACCTTTCAATCACTGGGGCACCTAGCCCTATTTTGATTTTTCTCTTGAGGGTGCAGGATCATGACATCAAAAAATTAGTGATCATCAGCATCAAGCAAGACCCCATCACTTGGGGCATCTTAGCTTCAATGCATCAAATCAAGTTGAGATAATATTTAATCAAGAGAAACCTAGTCAATCACCTTATACAGTGATGGATACACTCGAAACCAGACAAGATCATTCTTATATGAGTAGTTCATTTATGAAACTAGACACATTGATCAAATTGTCTTCATCACTTCAAATCAAGTATATTTTTTCTAGTCAAATCTCTTAATGGTAATCAGTTTCATCGCTTCAAATCAAACTGGTTATTCATTCAAACCAATCAAATGGTTTAAGAGTTTTCTTATAGATGTTCAGTTTCGTCGCTTCAAATAAAATTGAGCATTTTGTTTTATATCTTTTGATCGATCTTCGTCCAATCAAGCTCAGAGTCGGTCTTCTTCGAGATAATGGTTTCATTGCTTCAAATCAAACTATTCTTTGTCTCATCGCTAATAGGTCTTTTAATCAATGTTTTGATCACACATCAATTCAAAGAGGGGAAAATGTAATCACCTGAAAATGGTCACATAAACCCTAGACCCCCAATCTCGGCCTCTAATCAAGAAAATCCTAATCTTGATTATCCTAAGTCTTAACCCTAAAGGAAATTCATCATCTTCAATTTGATCTAACCTAATCCCTAGGTCCTAATCTATCATCGCACTTGATTAATTAATTAATTCCTAAAATCATAATACATTGGCAAATAAACCCTAGAGTATTTATTTAATTGATATTTTAATATATTGATTAAATAAATTGCTAAATTTTCAATTAAATTCAAAAAGGAATTAAATTAATAAAGTTGAGTTAAAATGCATTTAAATCAATTAAATATCAAAAAATGCATCTTATGTCATCATTTCAGTTGACTGAACATGGAAAGAAATATGTTTTGTTCAGTTAAACTAATTCTTTTCTATTTCTCATTTTGGAAACAATCTAGTTAATGGAAAATAGATTTTGGAAGTTTCCTAAATGACTTATTACTCAATTCAATTAATTGACTCTCTCAACCAATCATCTTCTGAGCATGTGGATTGTGCTTCTTTGAATTGGATCTTGTCTGTTCTTCAACTTTCAATCCCGGTCATCAATTTTGACAGAGATTTTCTTTAAAGTGAGTTTCATTTCCTTCACAAAGGATCCCAAACTTTTGAGTATTTTTATTATGCAAAATTGAGTTTATTTTAGCATTTTAGTGTATTTATCATATAGCATTGTTAGATTGTTTAGTTTACTTTCAAAGCATCTCATTTCATAATCTACATCACACTTTGATTTGGGTTTTAAAACACATCTTACTTAATCTCTTGGATTAATCATTTCATATCTCTTGCATATCATCTAGCTTAGATCAAATCATTCAAATCCTTCATTTAGATAGAGTCTAAAGTCACTGGAATTGCGATGATCTGAGAGAAACTCCACACTCCTATTTACTAGAAGGCAATGAGTCTCCTTGGTTGTTTTAAATTTTAGTAATTTAGCTTGTTTCAAGAAATTGAATAATGACTCATTGAAGTGTTGTGTATCTAGCTTAGACCAATTTTTACACACACAACTCTTACATGGGTTTGGCTTCTAGGTCTCCCTCTAGAGTTTCATAACTATAGTATTTTTAGATGTATTACTAATTCATTTCGTTTCCTTCAGGTGGTGAATAGGGTGAAACAACAAAAACTACATCTAATTTTTGCAAAAATATGTGTTAATGTAGTTGTAAACTATGTTCTTCCAACTTCAATAGATCTTAAATCTGAATTTGGAAGATGGATTCATCCTTTGGAGTATGAAATACTATAAATTATTGGCAACACTATAATAAGTTTGGTCATTTAAGTGATGCATGCAAGAAGAAAAACAATAGAGTTATTATAGTGGTTCTAGAAAAATAGAAATAATTCCTACCTTTGGAAAATAGGTTAATTAATGACAACCCTAATCATAAAAATAATAATGAAAAGCCTAAAGATAATACTCTTGTAAAAAATGTTGAGTAAGTAAAAGTAAAAGATAAGCCAATACACAATAACAATGAGAAGGAAAAATACTTGGAGGAATAAAAGAAGGATATTGGGAATCAAGATAAGAATGATAGAATTTTAGAAGCTATAATAAGGGACAAAGAAGCTCTAAAAGAAAAATGAAGCTCCTGAAAGTCCGCCAACATTCTCTTGACTTCTGCTTCCAAAAAATTTCCTCTTTGGAAAGGATTCCTACGTGCTCCTATACAAGAGCCTTTTCCTCAAGGAATTTTGCATCTGTCATGCCACTTAAGATGATAGGGGAATTGAGAACGTCAAGCTCCCCTTCAATTATAGCTTTATCCACAAATTTTTTATTAAAACATCTCTTGTTTTAATCCTTCAACTTTTCCTTGAGAAATTGTAGCTTCTTGAAACAAATGTAAGCCTTCTTACCTTGAAAAGTTGGAGCATTCTTTCACTAGTAATTAATTAGATGAGGGGTGTTGGAGTCACATAGCCACATCATTTCGAATTTCAAATGGGACATAATCAAAGAAGAGTCATCATGAACACGTAAATAAATTAGAAAGTGGTCCGAACCAGAAAAAGAGAGGATATGTGCTTCAAAGAAAAAAAGGGATCAAGTACAATTTCCTGTAACATAAAATCTATCATGCTTCTCATCCATTTTGCAAAGCCTTTTCTCATGTTTGTCCATGTAAAGTTACCATTCTTTGGGTTTATTTCCACCAAACTATTGCTATTGATGAAAGACTGAAAGTCCCATAGAATGACACTAATCATGCCACACCCCCCTTTCCTATTAGTGGAAATAAGCATGGCTATGATATCACCACCTAAATTAATGAAGGAAGAGTTGATCCCTTGAATGTAACTAGCAAGGCACTCCCAAAGAGAATGATTTTGTCTTGTTCCTATTGGCACATAGACATTGATGAAAAAACACTCTTTGATGTCGAGCTAGGTAAAGTAACTTTGACGATTTTCCAGTAAGGCCCTATGTTAACCTCTAGAGCATGTCCTATATCCAAATTCCACAAAAAATTGAGCCCCTTAGAAGTCACAAAAACTTCAACAGAAAATTCATTCCATTGTTTGTATTTCTTGATCAAATTATGAAATTCCTCTTGACTTAGTTTTGTTTCTTATAGAAAAATAAAGTCTAGGCATTCATGATCAAAACAAGTATTGATCATACACCTTTTGTCAGAGGAAATTTATCCTTTTACATTCCATGTAATGGACTTCATGGCTCCTCGGGAAGGGAAAAACCCTTTCCAGATCTGAGTTTTCTTTTCCATTTGGTATTTCTTGCCACTTCCAGTTGAACTTTGACTAATTTAATCCCCCTCTCCTTTTCTCTCCAACCCTTTCTTTCCTTTTCTTGGATAGAGTTTGGTATGCCATCCTTTTCTCCAATATGTCTTCTTCATCCTCAACACCATGACTGAATTATTTTTCTAAGGCATCTTCCCCAAAATTTTCTGATTTGGACTTATTTGGAGTAGCTCAAATTATCCCTACAGGATCACTATTTCCTTCCTCTGCACCATCATGTTTATCTAAAAGTGGCCAAAAATCAAGGGAAATTGTTGGGGTCACTTTAACCTCCCCTTTATCCATACAAAAAGTTTCTTAAGGCTACACATGTTCCCCAAATAAATAAGGGAGTCGTGTGATATGGTATTTTATGGGTCAGAAACCTCTTGAGATCTAAATGAACCTCATCCTTTTTTGAATAACAACCTAACAATGATAACCCCAAAGATTCATCCAATAAAATGGTTATCTCCTTAGTAATGGAACTAGGGGTTTCACCTTCAACATAATCCATCTGTCTAGCAATAAATACAACCTCCATATCCTTCTTTTCTAATATGGGGTTAAAAGTTTCTCACTCATACTCAAGCTCTTGAAAGACAATGACAAGAGTCCTAGGGATTGAATCTTGGGCCTTTTGCACAAATCAACTAGATCCCATGAGAGGAGCTTCATCACCCTTATCCTTATTCTTGGCCAATAAAAACCCATCAAAACCATCCATTCATTATTATTGGAGGGCATTTTGTCTTGGTCGAACTCTATTTGGGACCTAATAGCATCATATTTTACATTAGCACGAACCCTATCTTTATTATGATGACATTCACCCTTTGTAGGAGGTAAACCTAATCCTTTATGGGAAAGGTTCCCTTCCTTACCCCTCTCAACGACCTCTAAGGAAATCATTCTATTCTCATTTTTTGAGATTGGATCAGTTTATTTAAATATGCTTCATTCACTTTAGCTTTTCCTTTATGGTCCTTAGTGCATTCAAGCTTTGTATGTTGAAAGAATTTGCAAGATGTGCATCTTTCCACTATCTCTTCAAATTTAATGGATTGCATCCACACACCAACATTTGTACACATAGTTCAATATCTATAGGAAGGGGTACAAAAGACATCCTACAAATACAAATCCTTGAATGCATGCTAACATCTTTATTCGCCACGCCTTCACCCACCATAATAAAGTTGCCCAACTTGTTACCAATTTTAGAGTCCATATCCCAATATTTAAAAGGAAGGTTGTAAGTCTAAATCCACATCGACACCTCTTCAATATTATCTTTTAAGGGATTAAAGATTGGCTCCCAGTCTTTTAAATAAAACCCTATACCTCTCATCATGTATGGATCATTATTGAGGATCCACTCTTTTGCTTGAGACATATCACAAATGACTAAATAGAAAGCTTTTGGAAGGGATAGAAAGCATTTGGATGGGTGTTAAGATCCACTTTGTGAGGCCAAGCATCCTCACACCATTTACTAACCCACTCTAGTGCTAGCCACTCCCCAACCCATTTCATGAAGAAAACATTCTCTTTTAACCAACTGACAATGTCATTCCAATTTGGGTGATCAATGAAAATATAGAAAGCTCTACTTCTGCTACTTTGAGAGTGTACCCAAGAAGTGATTTCCTTCGATGGCACTTCTCGTGGTTTCCAAATTTTCTTCTCCATATTTTCCCAATCACCATTTGTGTTCACCAAAATATTGGAATAACCAAGTCTGTTTGAAGGTTTTAGAGGAAACCCTTCTTTCTTGTTCTTCTATCCAACCGATTGCCACCCATTAGTTTTTTTGGTGGTCACCATCTAGAAACAACTCTATTATGCAATCCAAGGGCCTAAAATTGGTCTAACCAAGTCCTACCATGTTGTTTCTCCCTAGAAAACCTTGCCACCTCTCCTGTCATCTCTACATTTTTTCCTTTTAATCTTTTTATGTAAATTTGAATTATTATTTTTATTATATCTAATTATGCAATATTTAAATTTTATTTATAATTTTTTAATAGTGTACCCCATATACATGGACTATATGTACATGCAATAGTATAATAAAAATATTAAATTGTTAAATTTATGAATACTTTAACACCTATTAAATATGCTTAAATACAAGGTTACCCCGAGTTTCTGGGACAAGGACGACAAGGGACAGGGGACGAGCTTCTGAGATGACAATTTTTTTTGCCAAGGTTGGGGACAACGAGGGGATGGAAAAGGGGATGACTATATACAATATAGGGAAATTTTAAAATATATAGGAAAATTTGCAAATATACATGACATTCATATGAAAATATGGATAAAGCATGTCATTTAAACATCATAGAACCTTAATAACGCTCAAGGATGGATAATCCTAAAGGAGATGTCCAAACCTTGCAGCAAGAGTTGCACAACAGAAACTTGAAGATGAAACAAAGAACAACAAGATTCTGAAGCTAAATAACAACTTTAATAATTAGATTTTCATCATGCATGTTGGGCTATAAGGCCTTGCTGGTTTCAGCCACATACGATGAAAAACCAAACTCAGATCTATACCTAGACCTATCTAAGCCCTTAGGCTATCAAACCTCTATCCTCAATGCTAGGTCTCTCTCTAGAATGCCTCTCCCCTTCATAGTGAGTGCAAGCCCTAAATTTATACACAACATCCAATAGGTTGGCCTCAACCAACTTTACATATCGCAAAACAAATGTGCTAGACCAAGTCGGCCTAAATCCCAAATAAATACAACAAATAAATGTTTCACAAGGATCGATCCAACAACCAAGTCATCCACTTATAGATACTTCTATAAAATTACTCCATTAAGCCCCAACAATAGGAAACACCAATCAACACCTCCAACAACCAACCGATAAGCACAACTGAACCAACAACACGAAGAGAAACAACAACCCGCCAAGGAATCCATCATAACTCACACACGACAAATCCAAAATATTTGTGATCACAGGAACAAATTCCACATGACCTCTCAAATTCCATATCACAATCGCAATGACTGGATCATAAAACACACCAACCGACGACCAGGAATAGAAAACCTCACTACAACTGGTAATCAGGAACTCAACTACCCGATAGTGAATCACCAACATCTCACAAACCGCTCCACTCCAAGAAGCAAAATCATAGACAAAGAATCTACAAACAATAAGGAACAACCCCTTTTCATATCTCCTATGAAAGATCTCCACAGATCGTCTGCTCTTAGAATCTCTGCAAACCACCCTAAAACAAACAACTTCTTCAAACTTGAAGGGAATAACTCCAAGATCATGCAAGATCTCCAAGAACCCTAGATGCTCATGCATCAGACACCTGGGGTAAGTTGAAAAGTGTTCCCCACACTTAGGTTCCATAATAAAATATGAACTCAACATTATCTTAACCATCAATTTCCTAATGAATCAGCACATAAGAAATTTATGCCTTCTCTGATTAGATCTCGACAACCTCTGCACTGACATAGTCTAGCCAAAAAATCCATAAACATAACTAAATTGATCAAAAACATCTGAACAAGGAACAATATTTGCACCCTTCTTCACAAACCCACTTATCATTATCAACCACTCATCACACAACTAACATACTCTCTCATCAATCCATCAACAATAGGAAAATCAAGAACTTCACTGAATCTACCACTTTTATCTTTAAACCAGTCATCATTCTCCATCACCAACAACTTTATCTTTAGATCGGTATCCATCTTCACTCTCAATACATCCATCCTCATGCACAAAAAACTATCCTTGTAAAAGGAATAATGCACCTGCACTGCAACATAAGAAACACAAACTTCCACAAAATCAACTTGATCAACACCCACATAAAACATGTGTTCACATCCATTAGTTATCCTCTACAATACATCAACATCTAACTGAAACATCAGATTCTGCAACTTCATAGCAGTAACATAAACATAATAAAAAATAAAAGGTTCATTTATAACCTAATACTCATCAAAAAACCCATCAACATCAATAACCTTACTTTTGTCTAAGCAATAACATTACACTCATCAGCTAATCCAACTAGGTCAATCGAGTCAACCAAAAGAACATCAACAATCTCAACTATATCAACATCCTTAACATCAATAACCTCATTATTACTTTCAATACCAAGACATTCTAGCTCATCTGATCCAATCAATTGATTAGAAAACTCAACCTTAACCACATGTTCATCTTTACCAACAAAAAACAACATTAACCACAAAAGGTAACTCCTCAATAACATCAACCTCATTATCAACAAGATTATGGGTATGTGCACCAAGTTGTGAGTCAAAAAAGTGGACACGTCTTTAAAAAAATTCAAATTTCGTATAACCCAACTGGGTTATTGAAAATTCAAAATTGTTCTAGGCTTGGTAACCAATCCTAGAAAATATTATTAAAAAACTCAATCTATCTCAGAACCCGATTGGGTTCTGAAGACTTAATTTATAAACATTCCTCTTTCCTTAGAACCCGATCGAGCTATGAGAACATAAAGGCTCAATGTTCCTAATTCCTCAGAACCCGACCGAGTTCTAAAAAACTAAGAACCAAGGAGGATTGAGAGAGAGAGAGAGAGAGCATACTAATTTTCCTATACGTTGCATGTATGGGAAATAATGACTATCTATTTTATACCTTACTTGATTCAAATGGATGGCAGAAAAACTGTTGATGACTAAAGATGATCGTAGGTTAATCATGTGTTAGATCGTCTCAAGATCTTTACTATGCTTTTTGAACGAAGTCAATCAGACTCTGTATGGGGAAGTTATGGCTTCCAGAGCAAAGCCTATTATAATTTCTTCATAATCTGATCGGGTTATGGAGAATAAAATGCATAATTTTTACTTCTTCAAAACCCGACCAAGAAGTGAAAATTGTGCATTTTTTTCTTTAGAACCCGATCGGGTTATGTAGGAGTTGTAAAAGTACTTTTTTATTTTCAGAACCCGGTCGGGTTATTTGAAATTTTGAAACCCGACCGGGTTATGGCTTGGGAAGAGGCTTGGAAAATGACCCAAAGGCTTGGAGGATCATTTTCCCTCCATTTTTGTTCTTTTACACATTTTTTTTCTTGTAAGATAAATTCTCGACTTTATCTTCATCAATTTTGCAATTTGTCAAGAGGGTAGCTCTATTATTTTCACCATAATCTCATACGTTTTCTTAGCTTTCTAACCATATAAATTTTTCTATTTTCAGATAACATTAGCATAGTAAACTTTAATTTTCTTTACCAATGTCTTGACAGTCCTCACAGACATGTCTACCATTTTTTTAATAACTTTTGATATACTTAACCAAATTACAAATAAATTACATATTATTGTTTTACACTTGATTCTATACACTTAAAAAAAATGATTTTTGATTATTTTGATGCAAGTTATGCCCAACACACGAATAGGTACCAAATTTTCAAGATGCAGTCACTTCAAAAAATTACAGAAAAAACACTCATTAGAAAATTTAAAAAAAATACACAACTTCTAGATCTCACTCTTACCTATCATCCTACCAAAGGGATTTGAAAAATATTGAATATAACTATATCTTTTGTACAACGCACAAAAATAACTATGTTAATTTTTTATGAAAAATCGGGAACAAATTTTTTGTGCATGTAGAGTTTGACCCTCTTAATATTATCGGGTTTTGAATAACTATATTCAGAGTACTACAATTTTTATTTTTTACACATCTTCTTATTTTGAGTGCATGACCCTTAAACGTTTGTTCCAAGTTCAGGGTTACCCAATTTTAGAAAAAATGTGTCCACTTATACCCCCCTTTTTGGTTCACAACTTGGTGCACATACCCTTATCAGATCCATCAAGAAAACTAACCATACCTACCTCATCTGCTACCTCTTCAGACATGTTAGTATTTACTTCATCAAACTTTACCTCTTTCTCAAAAATAACCCTAACTTGCCTTTTTCCTTCTATGAGCAAGCCTTTTCACAGGCCAGACAATCCTCTTTCTGATCAGAAAAATCAAACTGTAATACAACTTACAAATTTCTTCCATCTTACCAGCAATGTCGTCAAGATCTCTTTCAAGTCTACTATTAAACTTGTCTTCCAAGTGGTCCATATTTTTGATTAGCTTTTTCACTTTTCTCGAAAGGTACAACTACTTCTCATCGGCGATCTAATTGCAAGATTCTAGATGCCTCACATTCGACGATCTACTGAATATCCACACAACCTACCTCAATTCGGTGATTTGTTCCCCACCACAAGATCAAATATTTCTCATATACCACTTAACGTAGTCAAGGATGGAGAATCCCCAAAGGAGATGTCCAAACCTTGCTACAAGAATTACACAAAATAAACTTGAAGAAGACATAGAGAACAGCAAGATTCTGAAGCCAAATAAAAACTTTATTAATAAGAATTTCATCATACATGTCAGGCTGTAAGGCCTTCCTAGTTTTGGCCATATACGATGAAAAATCAAACTTAGATCTATACCTAGACCTATCCAATCCCTTAGGCTATCAAACCTCTAGCCTCAATGCTGGGTCTCTCTCTAGAATTTCTCTCCCCCCTTACAATGAGTGCAAGCCCTAAATTTATACACAACATCCAATAGGTCTGCCTCAACCAACTTTACATATCCAAAGACAAACATGTTAGACTAGGTCGACCTAAATCCCAAATAAATACAACAAATAAATGTTTCACAAGGATCGATCCAACAACCAAGTCAACCACTCATAGATCATTCTAGAAAATCGCTCCATTCAGCCCCAATGGTAGGAAACACTGATCACAACCTCCAGCAACCAATCGGTAAGCACAACTGAACCAACAACATGAAGAATAATTGAAACCCACCAAGGAATCTATCATAACTCACGCGTGACAACTCCAAAGAGTTGTGATCACACGAACAACTTCCCCATGACCTCTCAAACACCATATCATGACTGCAATGATTGAGACATCAAACACACCAACCAACGACTAGGAATATAAAAAATACTACAACTGGTAATTAGGAGCTCAACTACCTGATAATGAATCAACATCATCTCACAAACCGTTCCACTCCAAGAATCGCAACCATAGATAGAATCTACAACCAAAAAGGAAAAAGCCCTTTTCATCACTCGTGTCAAAGATCTCCACATATCGATCGGTCTTAGAATCTCTGCAAACCACCCTGAAACAAACAACTTCTTCAATCTTGAAGGGAATAACTCCAAATTCATGCAAGATCTCCAAGAACCTTAGATGCTCCTGCCTCACTTAAAATACAAGTTTACAACATTTTATTGTTTCAAAACACAATATGCATTCAAAATTTAGAAATCAAAATTCGTTGTCCAATGTTAATATCATATATGCATCAGCATTTGATAACATAATGACAAGTAACAAAGGTACACAAAGATTTCCAAAAATAAAAAAATAACTAATATCTACTTGACATCTATGAAACCATAGATATGATACATAATGCTTAGAAACCTAACTACTTGAAAAATTCCTTTAATCATATATTAAAAATGATACACCTGAATTTCAACTTAACATGGTGATATAAATTATATTCACTGTTTATAAACAGGGCAAGGTAAACAAAATGACAAGAACCAAAACTTTTGGCAAAGTTTAAACAAACTGCACATTTGTCATTTGGTACATCTAATGCAATAAATTTAACAAACAAGAAGGATATAGATGATATAAGTTTTTCACATTTTATGAATTGTAGATCTCTAGTGATTTAATAAAAAATAAACATTTGGATAAAATTCCAAATGTATTACATTCTGTAATAAATTTAACAAACAAGAAGGATATAGATGATGTAAGTTTTTCACATTTTATGGATTGTCGATCTGTACTGATTTAATAAAAAATAAACATTTGGATAAAATTTTGTATGTATTTTTAATTGATATTATTTCAAATCTTATTCAGTGAGTCACTCTTCCTAATGATGAATCACTCCCACATCAATTAAAAATAGACACAATTTTATCATAACATTTATTATCTACAATGTATTTCTTTTTAAAAAAAATAAATGTACATTCTGCTTATAATTTGATTCTATTTTTTTCCTTTTATGGCATGTAAGAAGGCGGGGCCCACAAACCGACCCCCCTTAAGGTAAAACAAATTACACTTTTTAATTTATTTTTGACTTTTTCATGTGCAAACAATTGGGGACGGACGACCGTCCCTAGTATGGTTGGGGGACGGCTACGAAGTGCCCAGCCATCCCCGGTACTTCCAGAAGTCCCCCTTTTTTGGGTGATGTCCACAAGTTTTTAGGACGTCCCCACCAAAATTTCAAAAATCCAGGACGAGAGGGACATCCCCTAACAGTCCCCAAGTCTCTAAAATGTCCCCGATACTGGGACGAGGGAAATTAGGCTGGGGACGCGTCCCCTCCTCGGGTAACACTGCTTAAATATTAGTTACTTTGAATATCCATATACTGAAAGATTCCTCTAAAATTTCTTGGGAATTGTCGGTGCATGTGAGTTTCACCCTGAAATAGGGCGACACTTCGAGGAGTGTGACAAAGAGCTATTTATTCTTAAAATAAAAATAATCCTCTTGATTTGTTATGAGGCCATCGTAGATGTAACAAAAGCAACCTTTTTCTTCATAGTGCAGTTGATGAGAAGATAGTATAAAAGAAAAGAAATGAAACACACATGTAACCAATACATTTTTTCACTCATTACAATCACGATGGATCAACTTGCTATAACTTGCCTTTCTCCAACCAATCCTTTTACTCCATCTAGAAGGTACTTATCTCATGTTTCTCAAACCAATAATAGAGATTTTGCTACTCCATTTATGTTTTCAATTGTTGATGGCGAACGAATCATTATGATCTCGTGCAACATAGTGCATCAATTGACATCATCACAAATAAGGCATCATGTTACTATAGAACTTAATCATTCACAACATGTAAAGAAGCAAGGAGACATCTTATATAAAAGACAATGTACAACTCATACTTATAAACATGTAGTGATGGAGCTCAGAGTGGGTCTTTAATATACTGATATTAAATTGTAGGTCATCATGTCATTTTATTAAGCATACATACTAATATGTCTTAATAGTTTGAGTTACATTCAAGCCACATATTAGTTTATTGATGATAAAATTTGACAAAATAATTAAATGATATTTAAGAACTTTTTAAACTCTTCATTATATTTTCATATGGTTCCATTTCATAAATAATTAATAATTTCTAATATTAAAATATCTGAAAAATAAAATTACGACTACAATTGATTGTAAAGTTTAGTTCAAAGATTGTTAATATATTTTTGAAATACACAAGTTTAGAGACATAAAAATACAGATTTTAGCATGAATTTATTGGTACAATATTAATCTTCACAAAGTCATGCTCAAAAGGATGAAAGATGTAGGATATAACATTAGAATTTCATCCATCTTGACTTATCAATCCTAAACAACTAACAAGATTAACTTTATAAAATTGCTTATAGGAAAGATATAGAGAGCAACAATAAGATAAAAGTACATATAAGTACTGAATTTTCATTATCTACTATATTATTTTGTTGGAAATAGTAACAAAATAAATGACATATAAAATTAAAAAAAAAACACCATCAATGCTTTTGTAAAGCTTTTCTCGAAAAAATGAAGATACAATCCTTCATAATGTGAACAATTAGCATAAGAAAATTATATGAGATTTTACGATTTATTCAAATAAATAGTTTATATATGAGTTATATCTCACTCTTTAATTCACACACTTTCAATTTAGTAAGAAAAATCATATGATATCAATGCTTTTATATGATACACACCGTGGCATTAATATTTCTTTGAGAGGACACCTAGAGGCAATTATGTAAGATGATTGTTTGTTAATGGGTATAATTAGAAGAACAACTAAATTTATGGGAGTTCCAAACTTTTCCTTCTCGTCACCAATACCATTTGCCCCTTCTTGCCTCTTAATCACATTTCTTCCAATCATTTTCCCACCCTAATCACAATAATAGAGTTTCCAAAATCAAAATTACGCAATCTATCTTTGTGCGGGGATCTTTTCAACTCTTAAATTTCACTGGTGAATATAGAATTCAATGTTAAATTGTGTTCCTCTGTTCTACCTATAAATAGGAAAAACACACATTGATATTCACCTTTTGAATGTATTTGCTTCATGTGATTTAACTGAAAATTGGGAAAATTTTGACATCTACGGAACTAGTAAATTTGACAACCACAAATTTGGGAAAGAAACTGATAATAACCATTTTACGATAGTTTTATTTGAAAGTCCTAATGAACTGTCTCCAAGTATCATTCTTTATCCCAAAATTGCTTCTTAAATATCACATAACGAATGCAATTAACAGAAAATTAATAATATTTATTTACAAAACTAGAAGGCGCTCAAACGCCCCTTTTTACAATCCAATTTCCAACAAACACTCAAATAATCCACCGCAATCATGATTTAATCATCAGCAAGCATAAGTCCCTTGTTGATTTTGTCTTCTCTTTCTGCTACCCCATGACTATGAATTATAACCTCATCTCCTCTTAATTAATTCCATCAGCTGAGCTTCCCACACTTGACTACTCCCTAATCTGCCTTCATAATCGCCTACTGTGAACATGTTTTGGAGTCTCCAATCGTAATCCTGGTGAAGCAGAGGATCTGACAGAGTCTCGTAAGCCTCCTGAACTTGAAGAAACAATCTGCTGCTCTCTTCTTTCTCTGAAACAGGGCAGACATCAGGATGGTACTTGAGAGCCATTTTGCGATATGCCCTCTTTATATCACGCGCACTCACAATTAGAATTTAGAAACAAGACAATAAATGGATATGACATATGAAACTGTTGATAATACTTTATTAGCATAAGTATTAGCATAAGTTGAAACATAAGGGAAGTTTCAAAGAAAGCTTATTTCCTTTATCTATATATGATGGTTGTGTTGAATGACGAAGACCGTAAGGAGTCTCACCGTACGGGAAGACCACCGTACGGGAAGAGTGGAGCCTTACCATATGGGAAGACCACTTGATGCTGAACAGTACGGACAGCGCAGTGGTGCCAAACAGCACGAACAACACGGTGGTGCCGGTCAGTACGGTGGAGGTGAGACTGCCGTACGATGGCAGTAAGAACTGTACGGTGTTGAAGTATGTGTTTGCACTGTACACCAAAAAGTCACCGTACGGTGAAGAGAATGAAAATAAGAGTTCTCGTACGGCAAGGAGACTCCCGTACAACGAAGGCTGGAGGTATGGTGGAGTGATGTCGTACGGCCGTAGGGTGTGTCGGGTGTGCCGTAGGTGCCGAGTGCTGGGTACCGTAGGTGCCAATATGGAGTACAGCGGGCACGAGTACGTGGTGTGAAGTAGAGTTGGTTGACCGTTCTGAACTGTAACGGTTGACATACCGAACTCCATAACGAATTGCATAGTGTATAAATGTATGTGAGATTCGTTGATAGAGGAGGCTAAGTCTGTGGTTAACAGTAATGGTTGTATTACTGTAGATGCTATGAGGGCTAAGGCTGTAAGCCTGAAGAACAGTGTCATAGTGGTAGAAGTTGGGTTGATTGTAAAGGCAATTTGAGCCCGAGTCTATTATTTGTATGTAATGTATTGTTACTGTAATACGAAGGGGTGACACTCTGGTTCTTGGCTGGTGGGTTTTTTCCTGAAAGGGTTTCCCACGTAAATCTCTGTTTCATGTGTTTTATCTTGTGTGTGTCTTTATTTTCTCTGTTCTTATTTTTCCTATGCATCTCAGACGTAGATTTGATCTTTTTATAATTTCCCCTGTAAATTGACATTTGGAAGGCGTTTCCGCAATTAGCTTTCCTAACAAGTGGTATCAGAGCCAGAGCCATTACCATTATTATGTTGGATAGGGTTGGTTGTTTGGGTAGGGTTGATCATTGGTGTCAATTTGGTTCTAGTGGGAGTTAGTAAAGTGTTGTTCTTGCAATCGAGATGGCGGGTACATTAGGGAGAACAAAAATTGAAAAGTTTAATGGCACAAACTTTGAATTGTGGAAACTTAAAGTTGAAGATATGTTGGTAGACCAAGATCTATGGACTGCTGTGTCTGGGAACAAGCCTTCAGGCATGAAGCAGGAAGATTGGGATCTGGTAGATCGAAAGGCGAGAGGAATGATACGATTGACACTCGCAGATAGTGTTCTGTTAAACGTCTATGAGGAGAAAACTGCACATTCTTTGTGGAAGAAATTGGGAGATATTTATCAGGGAAAATCCTTGGTAAACAAGCTCTTCCTGAGAAAGAAATTGTACTCTTTGAAGATGGACGAAGGAACTGCTGTGGCTGGTCATTTAAACGTGTTCAATATGGTGATTGCACAACTGACATCTGTTGGTGTGTCCATAAGTGAAGAGGAGC
>MU227204.1:132571-147929 GCA_018584345.1 Thuja plicata
CTTATGTTCCTGATTCTGCAGTTGGAACTTTGACATTGGTCTTGGTTTAGTTTTTTGTGTTTTGAGTACATTGATCATTTGCTTGGTACTTCATGATATTGTGGCTTTGCATTTGGAGTTTGGCATGCGTTGATCAGTTACAGGTGCTCATGGATACACGGAAACAAAAACGGTGTGCATACTTGGTGATGGTTTCTGTTAGTTGTGCTGAGTAACTCCGTACTTCGTCAAGTGGGAGATTGTTGAATGACGAAGACCGTACGGAGTCTCACCGTATGGGAAGACCACCGTACGGGAAGAGTGGAGCCTTACCATATGGGAAGACCACCTGATGCTGAACAGTACAGACAGCGCGGTGGTGCCGAACAGCACGAACAACACAGTGGTGCCAGTCAGTACGGTGGAGGTGAGACTGCCGTACGATGGCAGTAAGAACCGTACGGTGTTGAAGTATGTGTTTGCACCGTACAGCAAAAAGTCACCGTACGGTGAAGAGAATGAAAAGAAGAGTTCCCGTACGGCAAGGAGACTCCCGTACAACGAAAGCTGGAGGTATGGTGGAGTGATGTCGTACGGCCGTAGGGTGTGTCGGGTGTGCCGTAGGTGCCGGGTGTTGGGTACCGTAGGTGCCGGGTAGTATGTGCCAATATGGAGTACAGTGGGCACGAGTACGTGGTGTGAAGTAGAGTTGGTTGACCGTTCTGAACTGTAACGGTTGACATACCGAACTCCATAACGAATTGCATAGTGTATAAATGTATGCGAGATTCGTTGATAGAGGAGGCTAAGTCTGTGGTTAACAGTAATGGTTGTATTACTGTAGAGGCTACGAGGGCTAAGGCTGTAAGCCTGAAGAACAGTGTCATAGTAGTAGAAGTTGGGTTGATTGTAAAGGCAATTTGAGCCCGAGTCCATTATTTGTATGTAATGTATTGTTACTGTAATACGAAGGGGTGACACTCTGGTTCTTGGCTGGTGGGTTTTTTCCCGAAAGGGTTTCCCACGTAAATCTTAGTCTCATGTGTTTTATCTTGTGTGTCTTTATTTTCTCTGTTCTTATTTTTCCTATGCATCTCAGACGTAGATTTGATCTTTTTATAATTTCCCATGTAAATTGACATTTGGAAGGCGTTTCCGCAAGTAGCTTTCCTAACAGGTTGCGGATAGAATTTTCAACGCCTCATCTTATTCGTGCAGATAGAGTTTGTAATTTGCTGGCAATGCCACATGTCCCCTCGTGTTTTAAATTTATGCTTCATCAATATTTTTTCCTACAAAATGAGGAATTTTGGCCACATAGATTTTAATGCAATTCTGAAAAAGAGGATTGTGTATATATATGTATATATATGTCTACCTAATTTTTCATCCTTATCCATTTTCTCAAATCCCACTTTAGCACGTCTAATAATGTTCGAACCTTCCCACACTCACCCTGGAACTACATTGCACTATACTATGAGTTTGGCCAATTTTATATTCACAAGCGAAATCGCGAGTTTGATTCTCGACATTCTTTGCTACCAATATGGTTAAAAGTAGTAAAGCCTCGCTAACGCAGAATCCCCACAACCACTTACACCAGACTGTACAATTTATTGCCTCTTGCTTATGCTTGTACAGTTCTACAACTCCCATAAAGATCCATATCAACAAATCCTACATCTAGGGTACAATTAACTATTATCGAACAAGTGTACAATTTACTGCATCAAAGGATCAAATACAAAATTTAATTTCCCTGAATCTCTACTAGAAATTCCGTCTACCTCTTCACTATCTCCTGCACAAATTCAATCTGTTGCGGCCAAGTTTTCTAGAGAAGAAATGTGCCAACCAATATATGAACGCTCTATATTTTCGAGCTCAGAATTTTAGTCATGTATCGACGGGAAACAAATTTTGGAGGATTGGGATTGGACTTGGTGTAGGACCCAACACGACAATTCTATCAACGACGTGTAAGGTGGACAAAAGAAATCAAAGCAACAAATTGTATCATGACAAAGCAGAATGAATAGGAAACCAAAAAATCCTGGCAAATCGTATAAATAAGCAATTAGTATAAGTAGGAGATACTTTCTACAATAAGTTAAATGTGATATTGTTACCAGGATTCAACAATGTAATTCTTGAGTCAAACTCATTGACCCATATTTCATGACTATTGGTTCATAAGAAACTATCTAATGAGTTGATAAGTAGGAGATATTTTCCATAGTTGAATCCTGATAGCAATTTCACAATATCTAACGAGTGTTAAGTGTTCCAATCATTCTCATGAAATACAGTTTCTTGTGAACCACTAATCCTGAAACACGAGTCAATGAGTTTGATTTGAGAAATGCACAATTGAATCTTGATAGCAATATCACAAACATTAGCATGATAATTGGCACAACTTGATTCAGAATGCACCTTCTATAAGATGATGTAATTGGAGCAGTAGATTATTCTTTAACAAAATTGAAAGACTTCAATATAATTTTAAAATCATTTATTTTCTATTCCCTTATTTTATCAAAAGGGATTTCTTTTGTAATCTATTAAATTATGTAATATTTAATTAAAATTTATTTGCATATTTGTTAGTTACAAAATTCATACATCACAATAAAGATCTTATTTTTTATCAAATATAATTTGAAATATGTTTTAAAACAATAATCCAAATAAAATTGGAAAAAATCTATTATATTATATTTGATCCATAAATCTTCTTAATGAACGGTTATATTGATCTGAGACATTTGCCAGTGAACTTTAATTTTCTCCATTTACTAAGCTAACCAATCTCAAATATTTGTCTAAGTTAAATTCTAAGTATATTTCTAAAATTTTATTAGTTTTCCCCATTTTTATAATGAATATATGTATTTTAGTTATATGAATTAATAACTTGCATTTTCTAGATCGATGTTTCTAATAGTTATGGAAAAACACCTATAAATATTATTATTCACTACCAATGACTATAATAATTGGCAGTCACTTACCAAAGTTAAAGCCTACTATACTTCAGATCATATTCACAAAATATGGGAATCTAGATAATGTATGTATTCAAATTTGAAAAAATGTGCCTTAGGCACCCACCATTCTTGCCTTTGATTAAACAATGGTGGGTGAGTTCACCGTTTGTGGCGGGAACTAAAATGCATCAGCTAGCAATGAAGCTGAAACATGTCAAAAGCTGTATCAAAAAATGGAATGAAGTAGTGTTTAAAAACATATTTTAGCAAAAATATTTGGTCAAACAACAATTGTCACAATTACATGAGCATACTATACAACATGGTATGGATAATGACACATACAACACACAGAGAGAACTCCAAGAGGAATGCAAAGAGTTGTGCTCTCGAGAGGAAAAATATTAGAGACAAAAATCACGGGAATTGTGGCTTAGAGAAGGAGACAAGAATACTAAATTCTTCCATGCTTCAGCTAAGAAAAAAAGAGAAAATAGCACAATCTTTTCTATCATTGAAATGTCTTCGAGGAAGACATTAATAAATGCTCAAGAAATCCAACATGAAGGAGTTAGCTTCTTCAAAAATCTTCTTGCTCCTGCTCAAGCCCCATCCCCATCTCAAGATCAGCTTAATGAAATTCTAGCTACTATCCAATGCATAGTTACACAACAAGATAACCATACGCTAATGACCCCCTTTACTATTCAAGAACTCAGAAAAGTGGTGTTCTCACTCCCATCAGATAAAGCCCCGGGCCCTGATGGCTATACTCCACTCTTTTTTCAGGCATGCTGGGAGGTTGTTGGCTGGGAGTTGCTGGCAGCAGTGGAAGAATCAAGGAAAAGCAAGTCAATGCTAAAATATTTCAATACAACCAATATTGATATTATACCTAAAATGAAAGATCCAAAATCTTTTGCAGATTTTTGATCTATATCACTTTGCAACACAGTATATAAAATCCTCACCAAAGCCATATATATGAGACTACAGAGTCTCATTCCTTCAATTATCTCCCAAGAACAGGGAGGTTTTGTCCCAAGTCAAGAAACCATGGAAGGAGCACTAGTTGCCCATGAAGCACTCCACTCTATTCAAAAGGATCAGTCAACTAATTTTGTTATCAAATTGGACATGATGAAAGCATATGACAGAGTAAATTGGGATTTCCTTTTTCAAGTCCTTCTCAAATTTGGTTTCTCACAGCAGTGGAGTAAATGGATACGGGCATGTATTTCATGGGCCTGGTTCTCGGTCATCATTAATGGAAACCTGGCTGGATTCTTTTCCTCCACTCAGGCAATCAGACAGGGAGATCCAATATCCCCCATCCTTTTCATACTAATGGCAGAAGCTTTAAGTAGAACAATCAAGAAGCAACATACAATGGGCTTTTGGAGTGGAGCAAAAATTGGGGGTACAAATATTTTAGTCACCCATTCCCTTTTTGCAGATGACACATTATTATTTGGAAAATCAGAAGTTAAGGAAGCAAAAAGAATAAAGTATGTCCTAGACCTTTATGCAGTAGTATCTAGACAGAAAATTAAAGTACAAAAGTCACAAATATACCCGTTCAATACTAGCCAACTCATCTCGACCAAAATTGTACAAGTTCTAGATTTTTTAGTGGACATCCTACCATCAAAATACCTCAGGATTCCGTTCTTTGTAGGAACGAACAAAGCAACTTATTGGTCATCTGTTATAGAAAGAATTAAGATCAGAACATTGGCATGGAAAGAAAGGTGGCTTTCCTTGTCAAGACGAATATTACTCATGAAATCTGTCCTCTCAGCAATTCCAAATTACTATCTTGCTATTTTAAAAGCCCCATCATCAGTTATACAACAAATACAAAAATTGATTAAAGGATTCCTTTGGACAACAAACATGAGTGGGGAGAAAAAGATTCCTCTGATCTCATTAAAATACATGGCAAAAGGTTCAAAGTTTGGAGGGACAGGAGTTCATGATTTAACAATTCGCAACAAAGCATTTGGAGGGAAATTAGTATGGCAGATGTACACAAAACCACATAATAAATGGTGTTAGATAATGGAGAAAAAATACCTTGACAATGATAATTCAATTCAAATCCTCACCATTTCAGATTCACCCAAAGGGTCAGTGATTTGGAACTTCATGATGACCTCAAGAGAAATAATATACAATTATGTTACATGGGAAGTGAATAACGGGTCAAATATCAAATTTTGGAGAGATTCTTGGAATGGACAGCCTATTCTCCTATCAAAAATTGTTCCCCAAGAAATTATCATTGCAACAGAACATGAATGGGGGAGATATCTTATAGACTTTGTATCAGCTGTTAACTTGTTCTCAGGAAAAATACAATGGAAAGACCCGGAAGAACTGCATCTTACAAGACAAAACACTAAACTACTTTGCAAAATCCTCACAGAAAGACAAGCATATTACTCAGATAACGAATATAAGCTAGTCTGGGCTCCAGCAAAATATGGTAAATACTCTATTAGAGAATGATATAAAACTCCGCAATAGGTGGAACTACAAAACACTCCCTCCTGAACATATCACTTTTGCTGGAATCAAGCTACTCTACCTAAAGCAGGATGCTTCTCATGGCTTGCATTGAACAAAAGAATCCTTACAAGCGAAAGGCTGGAAATTTTTTGCATTGCTCAAGCCTTTTAATGCCCTCTATGCAAAGATATAACTGAGATAGGGGATCACTTGTTATTGCAATGCACTTTTGCACAGAAGTGTTGGCTATTTGTTCTCAACAAACTTGGTTATTGTACACCACTGCCTAATAAATTGTGGGATCTATTTGAATATTGGTCACAATTACATCAAGATTCACTTCTTGAAAACATCTGGAAATGTGCTCCCTCCCTAATAATCTGGTCAATATGGTGGGAACGTAATAAAAGGTTATTTAGAAATGAAACCTCAAGTCTGGAAAAAGTTCTGGAAATAATAGAGAAATCAATATCTGAGGTTGTTAATGCGAGCATATATAGATGTGGTTATAATCCTACCTTGACAGCATGGGACACCTCAGTCTTGAAAAATTGGGAAAGAATTAATATTCCCATGGGTTGGGTAAATCTAAAAAAGTCTTCTAGCCAAGTAGATCGATTAACTATTCGGTGGCAACCCCCCTGCCCCATAACATGAAATTGAAATTTGATGGAGCTTCTCGGGGAAACCCCAGAAAATTAGGATTGGGAGCTTGTATCAGGGATTCGAAGGGGAATCTAATAGGATGTACTGCCTCCCAATTACCAATAGGAACAACCAATACTGCAGAAGCTCATGCAATGCTGGCAGGTCTTATCTTGGTGAAACAGTGTGGGATTAAGAATATACATGTAGAAGGAGATTCATAGGTGATAATTAATGCATGTGTTAAAAGGGAGTCAAAGAACTGGAAGTTAGAGTACATTCTAACACAAATATGGCACATGCTAGATAGCTTTACCAATCTAACAATCTCACACAAACTTAGAGAAGGAAACAGAGTAGCAGATCTACTATCAAATATGGGTTGCGATGGCGTAGAAATGATGGACAGAAATGCTAGTAACATTGCAGAAAATTGGCCTGAATTGCAACGGGTGCTGAACACAGATAAAACATTTATTTAAATTGTAGAGATAATCATTGGGACTGTGGAATAATTAAGAAAAATAAGATATGTGACAAGTTGATATCCTCTTACCTATTTGTCGTATCAATGTGAGATTGTAAACATATCTTAATTTTGATCACCGACGAGATCAGTACATGAAACTTATGCAAAGTAATGAATAAAAGTGATTTACATATCAAAATCACAATACAAATTCTACTTATGTCATTTGTACATATAGGTTCATTTGGTTGGTAGTTCTCATCGATTTCTCCTGGTCGGTAATGGTTGTCGGTTTCTTCTGGTCGGTAACTCTCGTCAATTTCTCCTGGTCAGTAATGGTCATCGGTTTCTCCTGGTCGATAGTGGTCGGTGATATTTTTTGGTTGACCTTGTTATCGGCTCTGCTGGTTGGCTCTGGTACAAAATTTGATTCAGCTATATTTAGAAAATAAATATTTTAGCTAATGTTCTTCAAGTTTGGCAGAAAACATTTGGGAAGAGGAAAAGTATCACATAATGCAAATTATGAAACAAGCACGTCACCGGTCTATGGAGATCAAGTGACATCACCAAAATTATTTTTGAACTGCTATAGTACACTCAATTAATGATTAAACAGAGAGGTGTTCAAAATATCAAAGTATTCACATGGCTAAGGGACGTGTGGCAAAGCGCTATTGACAGCGATACTGAATGATCTTTCACACGAATTGTGGAGTATTCTTATCATTAATCACTATGTTAAAACCCCAAATTGCTCATACTGCAACATATTCAAGTTTTGGCAAGCAGAAAAGAATGGTAATGGCTCTGCAAATTGTGGGATTTACACTTTGTGGACAATGTGCTACTCATCACACCGAAGTCCTTCCCAAGAACTATAGAATTTCTATTCCATCACCAGATGAAGATGAAGCCCTCCCTTGTCACATTGGATATTCAATACGGGACGGTATGTTTATCTTGCATTCTGCAATTACTAGGTCTGCAATCAAAAATATTATTGGTTATGAAAACATAGAGCCACGCACAAAGCAATTTCTCTATCCTTCACAATTGGTCTCTATCTTCATCTCAAATGCCATGGACTTGATGCAATCGGTTGAATTACTGGTAAAGTTAGCTCATAAGGTTGTCATTCCCAAGTACTGGGATGAAAACAAACTTAAAAAAGCTATGCAAAAATTTGACCTATGGACAGGGCAGGCACTAGTTGGAAGTTTATTTCTAAGGCGTGCACTCCTTTCTAACCATACTGTAATGCTTGTATATGAAAATATAAAAAGGGCGCTAGAAGCCCAGAACAATCGGTAACTAAAGGATGTAATGCAATCCTCAGGGTCGATAATGGACTTTGCTTGGCAAGAAAAAATCCACATGGTGGTAGAAGCGCTACTTAAGCTATTAGAGGAGGATTATTTTGTAGAGGAGTCAGTACCTAGGGGTCAAGCAATAGACCCAACAATAGTCACGGCTTCCATTACTCAAAGCCATTTGCATTGTGAAGTGAGCTCGGCCCAAGTTCCTTCCGACCAGACACAAAATTCATGGCAACAGGCTACCCAAGATCCAGGATGGGCTAATAGCAATCAATCCCACAATGATGATGGCTAGAATGCAGACAATTGGGGGTGGTCCCTGCGTTCTCAACCAGACCATGTATCCTCAGAATTGGATGCCATGGAAGAATAAAGCAATAAAATAGGAAATTTTGTAATTTTGATCCTTTTTGATGGGTGAAAATGTGTCATTCTTCAAAGCTGAGACATACCAAAATTATAGTGGTAATGGAAGCCCTGGGTGGCTGTGCAGTTTACTAGGGTTTCAAATAGTACATCACTTCCCAGCGCCCGATCATAATTTTTGTGAATACGATTTTTGGTGGGATTCATTCCAAAAATATTTAGAGGTCAGCATGGGTGGCATTTTGGTAAATCGATAATGTCTATTGTATATGAATGAAGCTATTGAGCATAGTTAAGCTATTAGTGACCACCTTTTTTTCAAAGACATATTTGGAGGTGTTAAAAAGATAACGTTTGGGTAACCACTTATTAATATTGTAATGCATCAAGCCGATGGGCCTTGGTTAATAGTTAATGAATAGTGCGTGGTTGGTGGTTAGTGATTAGTGAAACCAATGACTTAGGTCATCTTTGTAATAGGGAAGTAGTTATAATATCAATATATCTTTTGTATCGAGCTATGAAGTTGGGTTTTCTTACTGGTTTTTTCTCAGCAGAGCTCTTGAACCAGTTTTATTAAATAAATATATCAGTGGTAATTCCACTTTTTCCTAAAAAAAAAAAATTAGTGGTGTATAATTTAACTATGCAGGCATATTGAGGGGAGGAAAGAGTTGTAGGATGCATTGAACAAACTATTTATAACCTGGCATAAAACAAAGGAATATTTTCTCCTCAAGAAAATGATATAATACTATGACTATCACAAGCTTGGAAAAAATTAATTTTTGAACCAATAAAGTAATTTATTTTCTTATATTAACATTATTTTTTATTAAGATGGCAGGGAAAGGTTACTAAACCCAGAAACAAACAATCACATAACAACTAGACCAGAGAGCACAACTTTAGGCTATGACAGTTGGAAGCACCATCCACCATTATTTTACAAAATAATCAAAAACCATACTGAAAGCTCTTTCTTTACTATCTAAACTATCAATACTATCAATTTTGCTAAAAGTGTCCAAAGCATAAAGTAAACTATACCTACTAGAAACTAGTCTTTGTTTATTGGAAAAGAGAGCATTGTCCCAAAAGTACTTAACATAGCACTAATTGACATCATTGGAGAGTTTAACAATAAACCTACAAAAAACTACATAACAACTATACACCGAAGCATTGAAAAAAGAATCATTTGGAAATAGAAATAACTTCCCATTTCATGGTAAGGTGTTTGATTTCCTTCCTCCACTCCTCATTTTCAACATCAATAGATTCATCTTCTTCTTTTTCCTCTTGCTTCCTTTTCTTGCTATTTTTCTTGAGTTTTCTCTCTTCTGTAGCCACTCCTAACACAACCTTTAACATCAGGTGCTCACTTAACCTACATAGAGAAGTAACAAAAAAATGAAATTCATCACAAGTAACAGTATTTGGAATGAAGTTTTTGAGAGCCATCACCCTATTTTTCAAAGCTTGAATATAGTTCATCAGGGCCCCTTCCTTCACCAATTTTTTTCTGAGCTAGGGGATTCTTAACTTTTTCTTCTTCCTCAAAAATAGTGGAAGTACAAGCCACATTTCCCAACTCTTCCACATCTTTGAGGTTAACTATTATCTAAGGGGATTTTTATTCCTTAGTATCCTCCTGCTCTTCCTCTTCCTTATCATAATCTACATCCTCAAAATTATCACTTTCTTCAGATTCCCCCGGCTCATACTCTTGGTCTATTTTCATAACCACCTCCTCGACATTTTTACCTTTTCTATCCTACTTGTTTCTCATCCTAGAAGACCTATGCTCTCTAGAGCTGAACTCATTATTTTTCTCACTGGAAGTGTCAATTCTCCTTCCCTCCTGAGACTTTGTTTCCTCCCTAGAATCCTCTTTATCAATTTCAATATACATGTTTTTCCTACCAGGCTTAACTTTATGAGTTTTAGCTAGGCCATAATTTTTTAGTAGGGGATTTCCTTTTAGCGGGAGTGGTATCCAAAAGGGTTCTTAAAATGTCAAAGAAGTGGAGGGTATAGCTTTAGCTAAGGCATTGTCACTTTTTCTCACTTTTATAGATTTGGGATTCTGAGGGCTTTAAGGGAGTGACCCACTACTAAGAAGCTCAATTTTAATAGAGCTAGTCGAGGATTTTTTAGGCTGAGGGTAAGTAAGACAATGACCAGCAGAAGGAGAGTGGATAAACCCATGCTAATAAAGGACATACATTAACCCTTGATGCAACAAAGAAGACTCTTCTTTACTAATACTATTGCACAAAGAGGAAAACATAAAAAATAGCACATTAATTTTCTCCCCATGATGGATATGGTTAAGAATAGGTAATGATATCCATGAAACATAGTGAATCTTCCCTCAATAGTAAAACACCTCATGAAAAATAAGAACACCAATGCATAAGGGGAGGGATATAAGACCTATCATACTTGTTACCAGAGGTAACCACAACCGAATTTTCACCTTTCCTAAAGAGCTTCTTAAGGTATTTATTGTAGTCTCCTAAACTTTTCCTTTCAATATGTTTACTACTACAATCAAGACCCATAGCCTCTGCAATAAGCTCCAGTGTAACCAGGAATTTAACACTACCAATAGACACATTCTTTGTGTCATGAATTCACAAATTCATGGACAAATTTTTATTAAACCCTCTCATAGCCTAAATGTAATTGATCAATCCCACAACTTCCCATTTTGGGTCATCTCTTTGCACTCTCATGGTTCAACTTTCTTTAACGGGCCCCCCATCACTCTCACTTCTTTGAAACAATTTCGGGTAATAGTATGCATCATACTAGTAGGCCCTATCTATTTGAAAAGAATATGCACCAGAAAAGGTTTTTTTGACACCCACTAAGCTAGAACATAAGATCTATGAAGGAAAAATTATAAACTTTACCCATAAATTTACTTTTATAAATTTCATTAATCATAATATTGAATTCAAAACTCACCTCAATGAGATTTCACTTAGGTATGAAAAAATGATCATAGCAAATTCACTAATTATGACCCATGTGATTTATCTTGCCCCAGCTCGTAGTAATTAATGAGGTGTGCAAGTGGCGATGAAAAAAATAGTTTCACATCACCCAAACATTAAACCGTCGAATCTTGTAAAAAGTCCACTTGCCAACTTAATTAAGTCATTTCATACTCTTTTCTAGGTCAACAGTCCTACTAGTATTACCCCAAAATGTGGCCAAGTCTGATCTACTAGATAAAAAGGTAACCTTCTTAGTGAGAGACTTCTAACTTAGGAAACTAAAACTCGTTCTTAGAATCCTGCCTTTTTCAAAGTCATACATCACTTGACCATTACTCCCTTCCTATTTATAAAATTTGAATACTCCTAGGGTTAAGATAAATACTATTCCTATGAATGTTTAAACACTAATTCCTTCCTTTGTAATACTAGAGGAAACAACTTTACATTTGCATCATTAACATAAGCACCTTCACGACCTGCCAGACACTCGTAATCAACTTAAACTTTACTTATTTCATTGGATAAGATCACTTTTAACCCTTGAGGGATTCCTTCAAAAGATATTTGTCCATTCCTGAACACCTAGGCCCCAGTTAGCCATGAAGTCCACTGTAGAGTTCCCTTCTCTCAATGTGTGACTAATTTTAACATCGGTAAAGGATTGCAAAATTCTTTTATAATACTCTATCAAACTAGAAAATTACTAGGGACAATTAGCCCTATTTTGGAGGTGGTTATTAATCATTTTTTAGTCACCTTTTAGTATAACATTTTTAGCCCTGAGATTTTTAAGACATATTATACCATGCCATGTCGCCATCACTTCAACATAATTATTGGTTTTTCTTCCCAAGTTTTTACCAAAATTTTCTATCATTACTCCTTTCCAATCCTTGATGACACCCCCTGCCACAGAGATGCATGGGTTACCTTTCAAACAACCATCTGCATTACACTTTAGCCAATCCACCTCAGGAGGTATCAATCTGGTTGACTTCATTTTCCATATACTCTTCCAGTCTATATTAATCAAATCCTGTTGAATATTCCATAATTGTTTTCCTTAAGTCTTGGAGAGAAGGGAACACTTTCCCCTTCCTGTAGATAGAAACATTAACATTCTCTTTGAGTAGCTTCCTTATAACATGAAACAAGGATGAGGTAGTTTTCTCGTAATCCCTAAAACTTCTATTTTTCCTCTCTTTCCACACATACCAAGCCATGAATCGAAGAATCTGCATCCGAATATTTTTTACAATGGGATGGTTAAGAGGGCTATTGCCCCATTGATTAATCAATTATTTTTATAGATTTAGGCATTGAACCAGTCCATCTATAAGGATGAAAGAATAAAATTCCATATTTCTATAGTGAAAGAACTATATCATTTTAAAATGGAAGCACTTCCATCTTGGTAATTTTAGCACCCTCACTTAGTGCATTTACATGATAGATTTTCATTTAGGATCATCTCCATTTGGTAATTCTTTGTTTCTAGGTGAAATTAGGGTTAGGATCATGAGGATTCTTCTTGATTTCCTTCTTCGTGGCTCTATTTTCTAGGTAGGACCTATGTACTGGCCCTCCTAGCCTTCATCACATTTCTTCTAGGCCCATGTTCCCTTCTTTAGCACTCTGTTATGTTTTCCCATCATCCTAGGTCTTTGGTAGACTTAGAAACTTAACTAACACTCTAAGTTGATTGGCCTGAAACCTCAGGTTAGGGTCGAGGTTGACCCTGACCTAGGTCAGGGTAGAGACTGACCTTGACCTTTGTCATGTTTTGGTTCTTGCTTTCAAATTTGGATCATAGCGGGTCCCTAAATTCAAAAGTGGTCCCCGGATCTGAATGCAGAGGGGTTTTCATTCAAAATTTAATCAATGAATTTTCTCCTTAGTTGGCTATTGTAATTGGACCATAATTTGAGGTGAATTTTGAATTAGGAGCCCTCACATTGCCCTAGGACGCTTACCTTGAAATCTCTATATAAGCACTCTATTTTTCCTTCATTTGACATGATGATAATGATGATGATGATTGGAGATACAAGGATGATAAGATGATGATGCAATAATGCAAGAGGACAATATATGAGGAAAAGATATGATGAAGCCTTGATGCAAGCAAGCATTTTTTGGACAAGTTATTATGGACATTAATTGGAGAAAGAAAGAGTTCTTCAATCCTTCCTTCTTTGATCTACTATTTTCAACATTCAAGCATTCAAAAGATACAATCATGGGGTAGCAATTACAGATTGTGAGTTTGGTAGGAGTACTTTAGCCTTGGGGGCTTGGTATGCTTTCTTTATCATATTCAAATCTATGCATTGATATCTAATTTTAATTCATGCTAGGGTTTTGATCTAGAGGATTAGATCTTGGCATTGCTGATTCAAATTTCTTCCTACGAGCAACACACACATATTCTATTACATCCGGCTATTCATGGAGGTAGAAATCACCAAAATGGGGGTTTGACTAAGGTAAAACCCTATATCACCACCCCAAAAAACCATTTTTAGATATCTACAGTTGTTGTTTCAGGAGTTGCAGAGCATATTTGGATACCCTTTTCAGTAAACTTTTAGGATCCATGAACAAAATTTCCATCGGAGCAGTGCATGTCAAGGTCGACATAAAGGGGCACAATTGCACCCCTGTATTTGGGTCAAGATCGACTTGGCTTAGAAAAGAAAAATATTTCTGGGTTTTCTTCGTCTCTGTGTTTTTGTTCTAGATCCAGTTGCAAAATTTTCAAAAACTTGATACAAACACCAGAAAATAGGTATTTCCAGGTCTGCTGTGTTATGAGGTATGTATTTCATTCTATCTAATTTCATTATTCTTTGCAAAAATTTCTAGATTTATATTCCTTATCATTAGAATTTCATGTATGTGGTTAATAGAGGTATAGGGTCTCTTTTATGTGCAAAGCCCCATTGTTCTAAACCCTATCCATATTTTCCCATCATACATTTTAGTTAACCCGTTTACGACAACTCTTTCTTTTGGTGTTAGATTTACATTTTATGTAAGATCTTACTGTTAGAATAGTCCCAAAGGATAACTGAGAGGGAGGGGGGGTGAATCAGTTATCAGTAACTTTAATTCTTTTTCTCCTTTAACTTTAGAATACAACAAAGTAAATGCTTAATCAGATAACACAGTACACAACACACAATTTGATTACGGGGAAACCAAATGGTAAAAACCCCGGTGGGAATTAGCACCCACAATGAACTATACTTGTTTATAGTAATCCCTGTTAGAAGATATTTCAACCCTGTTAGGAGTTGTACTTTACAATGCAATAAGTATAGTGACCTGGTTAAGGGTTGGACCCTGTTAGGGGTGGTGGACTCACTGTCCAAAAGCTCACTACTTAATGGTGAAGGCTACAACCTTCTGTATAATAGATATGCACTATATCTGATGATGAAATATAGAGTAGACCTAATGTCTTGATCAGTTCCAATGTATTACAATCTTTCACTTCTTCTTCACATAGACTCTTGATGAATGAATGAACTCTGATAATCTGCTCTGTACATCTTTCTTCTCTTTTCGTATCATTCACACTTAGCGTATCACAATTGACTTGCTAGAAGTATCTTTCTCAAAGTATGAGATCATGGGACCTATAAGACAACTCTTCATAACATCCTTGTCGGCTCTACTAAGTGCGCAAGCATAATTACAACTGCGCAAGTATAAACTGAATAGACGCGACACTTCACAAAGTCGGCCTCACCAAATTAACTCTAACTTTGCAATCTTCTTGAAACACATTTGGCACCTTTAGATGAATATCATCAAATCATAAGTAATCATGAATATACACATGCATATCCTGAAGATAGGCACAATGCAAGAAACATGTTACATACGTCGGTTCTGAACAGATACTCTTCCAAAACTGTAACTGCCAATAACAAAATTACACAACTTGACTAAAACATCATATCTAGATCTGCGTGTATGAACATAACATAATAAACATGTCAACAACATGTATCTAACCATGCAAGTCTTCATGTCATCATTCTGATAAGTACATACAGA
>MU227204.1:152935-177598 GCA_018584345.1 Thuja plicata
TACAATCTTTCACTTCTTCTTCACATAGACTCTTGATGAATGAACCAACTCTGATAATCTGCTCTATACATCTTTCTTCTCTTTTCGTATCATTCACACTTAGCGTATCACAATTGACTTGCTATAATAATCTTTCTCAAAGTATGATATCATGGGACCTATAAGGAAACTCTTCATAACATCCTTGTCGTCTCTACTAAGCGTGCAAACATAATTACAACCGCACAAGTATAAACCGAATAGACGTGACGCTTCACTAAGTCGGCCTCACCAAATTAACTCTAACTTTGTAATCTTCTTGAAACACATTTGGTGCCTTTAGATGAATATCATCAAATCATAAATAATCATGAATATACACACACATATCCTGAAGATAGGTGCAACTCAAGAAACACGTTACATATGTCGGCTCTGAACAGATACTCTTCTAGAACTATAACTGCCAATAACAGAATTACACAACTTGACTAAAACATCATACCTAGATCTATGTGTATGACATAACATAATAAAAATTACAACAACATGTATCTAACCACGCAAGTCTTCATGTCATCATTCTGATAAGTACATACAAAATTACTACTGTGTATTATATGTTGTCATCAATGACAAACATACAATCAATCAACTGCTCAGAATCAAATCTCCAACACTTACATGCATATAAAAGTATATTTCTTTTATGCTCTTGCATTTATATGTCAAAAAAAAATCACAAAATTTCTTTAAAAATACAAAAACATTTATATTTTTCATGCTTGTAGTGCTACTTTGTGTTCAACATGTATGATTTTTATTTTGAATACTTTGATGAGGCTTTTATTGTAAAAGAGGATAGATCCCCTAATGAGGTACATGGAAGTGAGGATGAAAATTATTCAAATAAGATCTCCATTGATCCTATTCCTATTTAATCCTCATCTACAACCTCTTTAATTGACCTTTACCATAGGGTGTGTGCATGGTTACCTTCACGTTCCACTATTTGCAACATTGATGCACCTATAATGTTATATCCTAAACCTTTGTTGACAGTAAAAGGATGTCCTCAAATAAAAATTAAGGGTAAACCTAGAGATCCTTTGGATTTCTTTGATAACACAAATTCAGTTTCACATGCTTATCGCACACGGAATAACCCTCGGCCTACTATTCCAGTTTCTTTACCTCCTTCTCAACCTATGCTTCCTCAAGCACCTAGGTTTCCATATTCCTTTAAGGAGTATGATTTAGTTGAACAATTACGTGCTACTCCCGCTAAGATATCTTTATGGTAATTTCTTCAAACTTCCCAGACATATCATGAGGAATTGCAAAAGGCTTTATCTACCCTTCCTGCTTCGCCTCCTAACCAAGAGAATATTAATTCCTTTTTGGAGTGCATGCATACTATTCCTTATGTACCTCCTATTGTGTTTACCGATGATTATTTACCTTTTCTTGAGGTGCATAATCAATATGATGCTCTTATAGTTGTTGTTTCTTTTAATCAAAGTCTCATTCGTAGAACATTAATTGACAATGGATCTAGGCTTAATATTTGTATCATGGATATTATTAAAGAAATTAAGGCCGATCTTATGACTATTCAACCTGATAATGTCCCTATTCATGGATTTGATAATATTGGAAAGAGAATTTTGGACATTATCATGCTACTTGTTAAGGTTGGTTCAGTTATTCTCAATACACCTATTCATGTTATGTTTGGACCTCTCAATTATAACCTTCTATTAGCCGACAAACCTTGGTTACATACTATGCATGTAGTTCCTTCTACTCTTCATAGCAAGGTTAGGTTCATTTATAACAATTTGATGTATACACTACATGCGGATGATGCACCAAATCCTTGCTTAAATGCGGAATATGCTAAAGTTTATGAACCTCTCCAACCAAGTAAAGAACCTGAAAGGCCACCTGTGATTAAACAAACTGAAGCTCCATCTTCTTCTTTTACTGGGGATAATTGGGGAATGTTGGATTTTAATCCTTCTTTTATTGGAAAATATAAAGTTTCTACTTTAGAATTCATGAAACAACAAAGTGGGTTTGAAAAAAAAGTTTAACTCCTTCCCCACTTTCTGCGGAATTAAAAGGTAACTTTGTTGCTGTCTCAATTGAAGAAACAATTGAAATGATAAAACCTTATTGCTATGAAATTGTGACATATGTGGCTCCTTTGACTCAATTCGATATGGCTGATAGATATGGTTCTGGTTATCATCTGCGCAATAAATCAGGATTTAATGGGAAAGGATGTGGTAAATATGAACAAGGTGTACAAGTACCTTTGGACAACTAAATTTATGATTATACATATGTATTAAGGTTCAATCCTTACAAAAAATCATCAGCTTTTCCTCTCAATGTTAATCATATCTGTGGTGGACATTTGAAGTTGGTTAACCCTCCCCTCCTCGACATGGATCAAAAACCTATCTTGGATGTTTTTCCCGAAGATGAAGCCTTAGTGGATTTTTTAGGATCTTATGAGGATCTACCTATGTTTCATCATAAAATATAGAAGCCCTATTGTCTAAATACAGAAGCTTATTTCAGAGAACATGATGAACAAGATATTTATCCTTTACCAATGGATTCTTTGATACAAAGTAATTTGCAAACAACTGAGACTATTGAGGTTCAAGTGGATGCAAATGACTCTGAGAAGATGATAAAAATTGGGAAGTGTTTGAATCAAAATGAACGTGATTAGTTGGTTTCCCTTTTACTTGAATTTAAGGATATTTTTGCTTGGACATATTCAGATATGTCAGGTATAGATCCTAAGATTGTTACAAACAATATTTTTCTCAAACCAAATGCTAAACCGGTGAAGAAGAAAATCCGAAAGGTGAATCTAGGAATTGCCTTATTAGTTAAGGATGAAATTGAAAAATTATTGAATGCTGGATTCATCCGCTCGATTGATTACTCATATTGGATTTCAAACATTGTGGCCATTTCAAAAGGATAAAATAAGATAAGAACATGTACTGACCTCCGAGATTTAAATAAGGCATCCTTAAAAGATGATTTCCTATTACCTAATATTGATATGATTGTGGATGCAATAGCGGGTCATGCTCTACTATCTTTCATGGATGGATTTTTGGGCTATAACCAAATTTTTATTCCTGCTGAAGATCAAATTAAGACCGCATTTATAACACCTTGGGGAACATTTTGTTGGGTCATGATGCCTTTTGGATTAAGAAATGTGGGAGAAACTTATCAACGAGCCATGACTTTGATTTTTCATGATTACATTCATAATATTCTTGAGGATTATGTGGATGATATCTTGGCAAAATATATACAAAGAGGAGGTCATGTTAGTATTTTATGACAAATATTTGAAAGGATTGGAAGTTACAATATGAGATTGAATCCTAATAAATGTATCTTTGGAGTTGATTCTGGTAAATTATTGGGGTTTATAATCTCTAAGAGAGGCATACAGGTAGATACTAAAAAGATTGATGCTATTGTTAATATGCCTCCTCCTAAGAACATTTCTCAGTTACAAAGTTTACAAGGAAAAATTCAAGCTATTCGTCGCTTTGTTTCCAACTTAGCTGATAGATTTGTTCCGTTTAATTCCTTGCTTAGATAGGATACCACTTTCTCTTGGAATGAGGAATGTAAACAATCCTTTGATAAATTTAAGGATTATCTCACCAATCCTCCTATTTTGCAACCTGCTCAATTTGATAAACCCTTTTATCTGTATACTTCAGTCACTCTGAATGTGGTGAGTGTGTTGTTGGCTCAACATGATATTGAAGGTAAGAAAAGACCTGTGTACTACATTAGTCATACTTTTCTTGATTACAAAACAAGATATACATATTTGGAAAAAAAATGCTTAGCTTTAGTTTATGCTTGTCAGAAACTCAGGCATTATCTATTAAAGGTTGAAGTCAATGTGATTGTTAAATTTGATCCTTTGAAACATATTTTCTCAAAGACCGATCTCTCTGACCGTCTTGCAAATTAGGTGATGTTACCTATGAAATTTGATCTTAATTTCATTTCTCAAAAGTCAATTAAAGGACAATCTTTAACAAATTATTTGGCTGAAGCTCCTTGTCCTCATTCCAATACATGCTTTACTTTAATAGAATTCCCCAATGAAAACATTCTAGCTATTAAAAAGGACGATGTTTGGGAATTATATTTTGACAGGTCTAGATGTAAGACATGTTCTAGTGTTGGCAGTATCTTGATCCCTCCTATGAAAAAAATGATCCCTATGTCATATAAATTTACTTTTCCTTGTACTAACAATATTGCAAAGTATGAAGCTCTTATAGCTGGCTTACGAGTAGCTTCATCCCTTAACATTAAAAACTTGAAAATTCATGGAAATTTGCAATTGATTGTGGAATATATTAAAGGATTTTATCAAACTAAGAATGATAAAATGAAACAATATAGAGATTTGGCTCTTGATGTTCTTTCACAATTCTCTTCTTATACGATTCAAACTTTACCTAGGAAAGATAGTCGACATGCAGACGCCATGGAAAGTGTAGCTTCTTTGGTTTATCTTGAGAAGAATGCCAAAGACTTTGAATTTACTATACATACTCTTAAAAACACTGCAATTTCCAATAAGGTTACCTCTGATTGTTTCAATTTGTATTTGGATGAATGGTATTCTCATATCTTTCATTTTTTGAAAGATGGTACTTTTCCTGAATCGGCAAAAAGGAACATGAGTAATCGTATTAGGAATCTTGTAGCACGTTATTTATTTTAGGAGTTAGGCTTTACAAATTCTCTTATGATGGTTTTCTATTAAGATGTATTGGTAGAATCGAAATTCCAATAGCTTTGGCAGAAGCTCATTCTGGTTCTTGTGGGGGACATTTTTGTGGAAAATCTTTAGTCAATAAAATTCTTAGAATGGGACATTATTGGAAAAAAATGGAACAAGATTCTTTCATGTTTGTTAAGAAGTTTCCTCAATGTCAGCAACATAGTAATTTGATTCATGCTCCTACTCGTGAGCTTCGTAATCTAGTTGCTTCATGGCCTTTTAGTATTTCGAGTTTTGATCTTATTGGAAAAATATCACCGGCTTCTTCTCAAGGGAATACATACATCTTGACAGCTATAGATTACTTTACGAAGTGGGTGGAATCTATCCATCTCCATTCAACTACTACGGATGTTATTTGTGATTTCATTCTTAACAATTTTATAACACGATTTGGTATTCCTTCGACGATAGTTTTGGATAATGGTACCTCTTTTAAGAATTAAGAAGTCGTAAAATTCTTGGAGAAATATCAAATTCACCATAGATTTTCATTTCCCTATTATCTTCAATCTAATGGTCAAGCTAAAGCATCAAATAAAGTCATTGAACAAATTATGAGGAAAATAGTTAATAAGCATGTGAAAGATTGGCATACCCAACTTACCTATGCTTTATGGGCTTATAGGACTAGTGTTCGTACTACCACAGGTACTTCTCCTTATAATCTTGTATACGCTATTGATGCTATTATGTCATTGGAATTGGAAATACCCCCTTTACCTGTTTCATTTCTTGGGATAATTGACAAAGATTCATTTCGATAACAACAATTACAAGAATTAGAAATGTTGAATGAACAACAAATAAATAATTTGGAACATATTAAGGGTTATCATAAATCACTTCAGAAGCAGTATAATCATAAGGTAATTGAAAGATCATTCTCAGTGGGTGATTTATTGTTACATGAGAATCAAAGAAAGGTGAATTTTGTACTTGGTGAAAAAGGAAAGTTTAGCCGTAATTGGCTTGGACCTTTTGTTGTAATTAAGGACTTTGGTTCAGGTGCTTACAAAATTGCTGATATGGATGGTGTGCCTTTTAAGGAACCTATCAATATTATGCATCTAAAATGTTATTATCCTTAGTACATCATTCTTTCCTTGTGTATTAATGCATTCCTTATAAAATAGTTATGTTTATTTTATAGGTTTTGTGATTTTAGAAAATTAGATTTGAATACATTTATACACGTTCTTTCTTTCTGTTAAGTTTTATGTTATTGGTGAAAATATAGTAAGCAATCAGAAACTAACTAGCAAAGAGAGCTTTTCATCTATATATAATTTCTTTTTTTTTGAGTTTGATACATATGTGGCACAATGCCCTATCTATCACCCTCTCTATCCCTATGCTCTGATGTTTGATGGCTCCTAGATCTCTCTGGTCTATGATGTGAAGATAAAGATCTCTGTATGGTATTCCATGAGTAGCTCCTTGATATGCTAAGATCATATACATGCTCCTATGATCTCCGTAGGTCAGCCATCAATCTCTCCTCTTTCTCTCTCTCTACATAACCTTAGCTCTCGCTGGACACAAGCAAAGATCTCTGCATGCTTGTTGGGATCTCTGTGACCAATGGGGAACTCTCGCTTGCTCGCTGGTAGTTGGTAGGACATGCATGTATCATGTAGGACCTCGGATACGAAGCTCCTCCACTCCACTATGTTGGCTACAGAATTAAAATGTATTTATCTTTTAGTAATTTTTCTTTAAAAATTAAGTTAAATATTTAAATAAAATACATGTTTTATACTTGGATCTCTCTCCTGAGTATCACTAAAGGGTCTGGATGGTGGGGGCATGGAGTGACTACATCTCCACACTCGCTATATCTAGGTCTTGGATGTAGTGTCTCTGTATGGGCATGTGGAGGTCATCGTGATCTCAGTGGTGTTGCATGAACAAGATGATCATCTTCACTAGTACTATCAGCTAGGGGCATCCCATCTGCTCTCTCCTTCTTCATGGAATCTCCCTTGGAGATAGGCTCCTCCTCATCTCTATGATCCTCCTCCTCCTCTCATATGCTACTATCTCAGTTTGTCTTCTCTAAAAGGCCTGGATCACTTGTGGGATAGTTATCATGGAAGATGGGGTGGTATGCCTAGAGACTCCAATATATGATGCATGATGATGCCTGAATATGCCACATCATGGGCTGCCTATGTATCCTCTCTCTCATATGTATCACTATCTATGATGTCCACTACTGATGGCCGGTGTATAGCATTAGGTCTTTGATAGTATCTCATCGGATGTGCATACTGAGGTACTGCTCTGGGGACCTCCTATATAAGACCAAACTGTCTCATCACTTTGTCTTAGTAGTACAACATTATTATGTACATAACTAGAATGATCCTCTAGAAGCTTGTGCTGCTGTGAGTGTCTCATCTGATGTCATGTATCTGGTCACTTTGTCATGTGACAGTATGGTCTCCATATCACATCTCTGTCTGGTACATGGTCTAGATGTACTCTTTAGTAGAGGATATCTCTGTGCTGCTAGAAATCTCCCAGTGGATAAGCAAAGGCTCTAGGTGTGCCCGCATCTACCATCACAGGAACACCCTATGGTCATGTACATTTGAAATGCTTGAACAAACAAATCTGTAATAGTGTGCATACTGTGAGACTCTCTCGCTGATATCTCACCAACTGACATAACTCATGGTATAGATGGGCCAGCATGCTATGACCCAACGCGAAGATGGTCCTATCACTCTCCATCCTGTGTACAAGATGGGTAAAAGGTGCTGAAAAGATTATACCCCTTGTGTTGGGTACTACAACCAAAGAAAGTATACACAACATAATCCTCCTTACCAAGGGTGTCAGACCTGCCAGTATGGCTAATAGGGTGATATGGTCTTCTTGGGTTTGCATCTGTGGAACCGTTCCTAGGAAATACTCTACATCTGTGCGAATATCCTTAGAACCCCACTATACTCTCAGTCTGACAGGCTCGCCTTGAACGGGAAGTTGTAGGACCCTGTATACATCCTCCAATGTCACTGTGATCTCTCCCGAGGGAAGATGAAAGGAACATGTGTCCTCATCCCACATCTCTATAAGAGCCGATATCATGGCTCGATGGAATCTCATATATGGTAGGACTGGCACCCAGTACATTTCTACGTCTCTCAACAACTGTGTCTCATCCTTATTTAGCTTGGACAACTTCTCTTTGATGATCAGTAGCGACCCTCCAAAGAGGTTCTCTTGGATATGAACCAGGTCCTATAAGCACAAAACAACATCATATCAGAACTATAGAACCACAAAACTGTATATCCAACTTGACTAGGTCAAGGTCAACCTTTGTTAGGTCGAGGTCAACCTTCCTGGGTCAAGGTTGACCTTCCTAGGTTAGGGTTGACCTCACTCTAGGAAAGGTGTTGACCTTCCCAGTTTGTGTCAACCATAAAGGGTCAAAGTCAACATAACTGGGTCATGGTCAACCTTTAAGGGTCAGGGTTGACCTTGCCTATAAAAACATGGATTTGAGATTACATATATCAAAAATAGAAAACTTACCATGGGAAGCAGATGTCCTATGGCTAGGCACTTTTTCAAGAGCTCCATTCGTGTCACTCGAAGTTCCTCTCTACTCGGCATCCTGCTTTCTCTCCTAAACTCTACAAATGGTAAGAATAAGGAGGTATGTGATCTCTTCCCTTATTTATAGATATAAATTAGGGTTTTTATTAGGGTTATTGTTAGGGTTTTTTTTAGATTAAATTCAAATTTCTCTTCATATGCTTTTAGATAGACATTCACTCTTTTCATCATAACTTGAGTTTTGTAGCTCCATTTTCAGTGTTTTCTGTGGCGTTGGAATCATTATTTAGATGCCTAACTCCTTGAATTTATTTAGGAAGTTTAGGAATCCTTCTAACTATTTTAGGAAAATATTTCTCAACAAATTGCATATCCATTGTATAGGGCTATCCTTATCACCCTGTTTCACCCTTTAGAAGTAGTCAGCCATAATAGCAGAGCATAAGGGGCTCTATGCACTTCTCAACTTAATATTACTAAGTCTTAGGTGGTTTATGGATTTTCACCAACCTTGTGTACTGCAGGTTGTGGGTACTAACAGTTTCTTGTAGGATCTCTACATTGAAGACTTGGCTATATCCTTTTAATTTATTATGATGTTTTCTTACTTTAGCTTGCATATTCACGTAGCGTCATATCTAAGCTTAAGTGAGGGCTAAATGTATAATCTTAAAATTAAATAAATTCCATCTTGGTAGGTTTAGTACCCTCACTTAGTGCATTTACATGATAGATTTGCATTTAGGATGCATCTGCACTTGGTAATTCTTTATTTCTGGGTGACATTAGGGTTAGGATCCTGAGGATTCTCCTTGATTTCCTTCTTCATGGATCTATTTTATAGGTAGTACCTATGTACTGGTCCTCCTAGCCTTCGTAACATTTCTTCTAAGCCCATGTGCCCTTGTCCAACACTCTGTTCTATTTTCCCATCATCCTAGGTCTCTGGACGACTTAGAAAATTCACTGGTACTCTAAGTTGACTGGCCTAAAACCTCAGGTCAGGGTCGAGGTTGAACTTGACCTTGGTCAGGAACAAGGTCAACCTTGAGCTTTGTCTAGTTTTGGTTCCTGATTTCAAATTTGGATCATAGCGGGACCCTAAATTCAAAATTGGCCCCTACATCCGAATGCGGAGGGGTTTTTATTCAAAATTGAATTAATGAATGTCCTCCTTAGTTGGCTGTTGTGATTGGACCATAATTCAAGGTGAAATTTGAATTAGGGGCCCTCACATTTCCCTAGGAGGCTTACCTTGAAATCTCTATATAAGCACTCTCTTTTGCCTTCATTTGACATGATGATGATGATGATGATGATGATGATTGGAGATACAAGGATGATGAGCCGATGACGCAAGAATGCAAGAGGATGATAAGAGGATAAGATATGATGAAACCTTGATGCAAGAAAGCATTTTGTGGAAAATTTATTATGGACATTCATTGGAGCAAGAAAAATTTCTTCAATCCTTTCTTCTTCTTTGATATACTATTTTCAACATTCAAGCATTCAAAAGATACAATCATGGGGTAGCAACTACGGATTGTGAGTTTGGTAGGAGTATTTTAGCCTTGAGGGGTTGTTATGGTTTCTTTATCATATTCAAATCTATGCATCTCTCTCTCATTTTAATTCATGCTAGGGTTTTGATCTAGAGGATTAGATCTTGGCATTTCACATTCAAAGCTCTTCCTACAAGCAACACACACACATATTATATTACATTTGGCTATTCATGGAGGTGGAAATCACAAAAATGGGGGTTGACTAAGGAAAAACCCTATATAGCCACCCCAAAACACCATTTTCAGATATCTACAATCATTGTTTCGGGAGTTACATAGTAGATTTGGATACCCTTTTCAAAAAAAATTTGGGATTTGCAAACAAAATTTATGTCGGAGCAGTGCAGGTCAAGGTCGACATAAAGGGGCACAATTGCGCCCTTGTATTTGGGTCAAGGTTGACATGACTTAGAAAAGAAAAATATTTCTGGGTTTTCTCCATCTCTGTGTTTCCATTCCAGATCCATTTGTAGAATTTTCATAAACTTGATACAAACCCCAGAAAATAGGTATTTCCAGATCTGCTATGTTATGAGGTATGTATTTCATTATATCTGATTTTATTATTCTTTACAAACATTGCCAGATTTATATTCCTTATCATTATAATTTCATGTATGTGGTTAATAGAGGTATAGGGTCTCTTTTATGTTCAACCCCCCATTGTTCTAAACCCTATCCATATTTCAAACCACACAAGAATAGTGCAGGAAGAGGTGGTCAATAGATTCAACCTCAACTTTACAAAGAGCACATCTATTGAAAAATGTAAAGCCACATTTATTTATATTATCAACAATAAGGATCCTTTCATGTGCCACCACCCACCACAAGCAGTTAATCTTAGGAATCAGGTTAGGGATCCAAATGTGATTCCAAAGGTGATCTTTCTCAACCTTTCCTTCTAGAGAACTATAGGCGAAACTTATAGAAAAATATTTTGAAGCTTTGTGCTTCCAAATCCATTTGTAAACCAAATCTTAGGAAAAAAGATCACAATCAGGAAGAAGCTAAATCCAAGCCCTAATGTCTTCCAACCCTTTTTTAGTCACCAGAGGAGGATCACCACTTTGATTCACAAGACCTTTAAAATCTCTCCAAGAAGCTCTGCCATCATTCAATCTAATAAAATTCTCCACCTTAGCACCATATAGATTAGAGATCCATCCTCTTATAGAGGATAAAGAGTTAATCTCTGCCAGGGATCATCTTGGTTCAAAATATCCAGCCATATGTTAGCTTTCTTACCATTGCCAATTATCAATCTACTCCCTCTTCTAAGAACATTGTTATATTAATAATACTCTTCCACAAGGGAGATCCACCATTTGGGCTGCTCTCATATAGGAAGGACTTCACATTGTCATTTCCTAAATATTTATCCTTCATAATGGTAGTCCACTCCTTCTTATCCTCCATTAACAACCATCTAACTTTAGAAATAAGAGCCTTATTAACTTATCTAATTCTTCTAATTCCTAGCCCAACCATAGATTTTGGAGTAAACACCTTATCCCATTTAATGAGGTCCAAACATGTTTTTTCCTCAATGCTCGTCCACAGAAATTTCCTTTGGATTATTTCTATAGAATCAACAACTGAGGCAGGGATTTTGAACAAAGAGAGGAATAAAATAGGGATGTTTTGTTTAAACAAGAATTCAACAACTGAAACTTACCTCCTATGCTAAGGAGTTTTCCTTTCAACCCCACAAGCTTTCTCTAAAATCTTTCAATGAGGCCATTCCAGTAATTTGGGGTAGGTAATTTGGCAGTAAGAGGGAGGCCCAAGTAAGAATCAGAAAAATTTGCCACTTTATATCCAAGGATCCTAGATATCTTAACTTCGATGGAGATATAAACATGAAAGAAGTAAATCTTACTCTTGTTATAATTTATTTGTTGGCCCGAGAACATGGTATAGCTATCCAAAATCCCCTTCCATTTCCTAGCCTCATAAATATAAGCCTCCCAAAACATTATGGTATCATCTACAAATTATTGATGGGTAGATGGCTGGAGTTGGGAAGCAACTCTTATACCCTTAATCCATGAGAATCTTTGATTTTTTGGATATTCCTTCCCAGCATTTCTACCACCAAGATAAATAGATAAGGTGAAAGGGGATCACCCTGTCTGAGGCCTTTTCTAGTAGAGAAAAACTCACTAGGAAAGCCATTCACCAACTGAGAACTTAGTAGTAGTATCACAATTCATAATTAAGTTATAAATTTTTCCTTTAAAACCATATTTTTGCAGAACTGCAGCAAGAAATTTTTAATCCGCATTGTCATAAGCTTTAGAAATATCCAACTTGAGCATCATACTATCTTTCTTATTGACTTCCATCCAAAATGTTTCTTCCTCCAACAAAACCTTTTTGATTCTTATAGATAAGTTTGCCCAAAACTCTCTTAAGTCTATTAACCATAACCTTAGAGAGAATTTTATACATAGTATTACAAAGGCTAATAGGGAGGAAAATAGATATAAACTTAGGATCAACCACCTTAGGAATAAGAACAATGTAGGTAGAATTAATTTTTTTCACAAATTTTCATGTTATGAATAAATCCCTTACCACATTAAAAACATCTTCCTTAATAATATCCCAATAATCTTAAAAGAATGATGGGGGAAACCATCTGGTCTTGGGGATTTGAAAGCATCAAATGAGAAAACAACATCTCTGACCTCTTGATAGTTAACACAGATAGATATGTAATGAATCTCTCTCTTTTCAATTAGATAGGGGATAGCATCCAATAAACCCTTAGGGTCAGAGAATACAACATTCCCTAGACCCTGGTTTGAAGTAAAAAAATTGACCGCTTCACTGAAAATATCCTCTTCCTTCTCAATAGAGGGTCCATCAGGAAGTTACAAATTCATGATCTTATTCCTACTTCTATTCTTTAGGGTAGATTAGTGAAAAATACTTGTATTCTTATCTCCCTCCTTGATCCATTGAATCCTCAATTTTTTCTTCCTAAATATCTCCTCCTATTTGCTGATGAGTTTTAACCATTGCCCGCTTAGCATATTTTCTTGCTAGCATATAACTTGGTCATGTTCTACTTTATCTATTCTTTATTGGCCTTCATTTATTTCACTCACTAAGTTCTTTTTTATTTTGAAAATATTTCCAAAAGAAGACCTATTCCAACCTTTCACCTTATCCCTGATAATACACAACTTTCTACAGATTCTTATCATAGGGAAATCAAGCACAGGAGTGTTCCACCATTGCTCAACCAATCTCCTACAATATGGGTTGGTAATCCACATGATTTCAAACCTAAAAGGAGAGGATGAATCTATCTAATCTAACTTGGATAAGACTGCTTCCCTGCCTTCTATAAGACCAAGTGAAATCTTCCCCATGCATATCAATATCCAACAATCTAATACCATTAAGAAAGTCTCCTAAGTTCACCATACTTTCACTAAAATATTCAGATCCTCCAAATTTCTCTGAATGATATAAGGGATAATTAAATTCCCCTCCCACAATCCATCTTATTTGACTATCACCCTCCATAAGTATAATAAGTGAATCCCACAAATATCTTCTTAGAGCCCGCACAGTAGGGGCACACACGTTAATCATATTCCAGGACTGACCCGAAACAATATTTTGAAAAGAAATAATTAGATTATTATTGAAGGAGTGGAGAAGACAACCCAAAACTTTACCTAGATTCCACAGAGTAGAAAGACCACCTGAAGCTCCAATAGAGTCTGAGGCCTCCCAAACAACTCCAAACCAAATTTTGCTAGCAATCTTCTCAAAACATTCCTTATTCATTTTAGTTTCCAATACATTATCTTTATATAGACAATAACTAAAAATTTTAACCCAAGCCAACAACCCCTCTTTAGGTTTTTGAACCTCCCTCCTTTAGGAGTAAGCCCCTTATTTTTTATTTTTCTTTTTAGCATTGGAGAACCCATCTATAGTTCTTTGTTTCCCACTTTCTACCTCTTTCTCTATTTCTCTTTCCCTGCACTCATTTTGAGAAGGTCTACCCATATTAACATTGTTGATAAGTTTTTCCTGACAAAGATATGTCGTGTAGGTGGTCACAAATAGCAAAGCAATTTCCATAATAGACATACAATAAGGTAAGAAAACACTTGTATAACAGTTTGAAAAAAATACTAAGAAACAAAATGGCATAAAAAAATTTATCATCTCCTTTAACATCTTCATACCTTTCCCATCTAGATTTTGAAGCAAGAGTTGGCATAAAATTGTTCAACTTTTCTAGTAATAGAATTCTTCACCTAGGCCATAGTTTACTAAAGTATGCATTCCAAAGAGAATTTATAAAAAGATAATTAGTGCAGATGCAACTCATTCTAGTCTTTGTGGAGGTTGTGGAATAAAAATATTTTGGATTCTCCAAGCTTTCATTTGATTGAATGGTGGCAGTGGCGATCCTCAGATGCTCCTCTTGAAATCACAATATCATTACACATAACTATTTTCTAGAGTAAAACTTGGTTGATGTTAACAATGACCAATAAATACTTTTTAGGAAACAAAAAATTAGTTTATAAGCATGAGACAAAAATTTCAAATGTTTATGTGTGAAATTTCTCATAGTCAAATCCTATCGAATTATCACAAAGCATATTACAATTATAATTTTGAAAATAATAATTATGACTAGTGTAATTGCAACTCATTGAGATGGTACTACAACATTTTAAGGAAAGACAAACCTTTAAATTGGTTAATAGGGAAAGAGGCCTGTTAGCCTATCATATTTTGATGACCTTTCACTCTTTTCTCACCCAACCTACCAGTTCTTACCTTTAAAGAAACCAAAAAAGATAACTAAAAGTCCATTAAAAAAATTTGCACGTACATGTATAATATGAAATGGTGAGAAATTCAATGGAGGAAGATCACTCATCAAATCAAATGGGTATGGATGGCCTATGATATATTAGGAGCACCCCCAAAGACTCACTCTCAAACGCAAATAATATTAGCATAACCCAAAAGGATGAAAGGGATGCTACTACAAGATCTAGATTTAAAGATGGAGTGTGGAGATGGGTTCCTTTAATGTCAAATGTATATGATATGTAAAATGATATTAAAATCTATGAAAGGAATTGATGATACACTAAATAAAATGAAAACTAACTAAATATGATATTAGACATGAAGCATAAAAGTAAACTCAAGATTAAAGGAAGAAGAATAAACTCACCTTGAAGCTCTAGGAGAAGATGAAACAAACTTCAGCTTGGAATTGACTATCACGGAACTGTCAAAATAAAAAATGGTTCTGGATACAGCACTCCCAAACCTGTAACTCCTGATTGTGAAATTTATAGATCTAAAGGATTATGTAAAACAAATTCATCTTTTTCGAAACAAGTCAACCTAGTCATGAAGGCCCAAAAACTGATGAAATCTGTGAAGGTTTTGCCTCTTCTTCTGAAACTCCTAAAACCCAGATCTGAAACTCTGATAATTTTTTCCTACACACAAGAAGAAGGGGAAAAAGGTTGGGGAAATGGGTTTGGCTTGTTCAAGACCCTATATAGGAGTCATCCTTGAAATGAAATATAAATTGCATAAGGAAAGTAATGTAGACAAGATAAACGTCAGTTTTACCTTGCATGAAAAACCCTCATGGATGGATGTAGAAATAAATCAATTACATGAAGATGATTGAAATGTATGTTCATAATGTGTTGTAGAATCAAGGATGCCTTCACAAATTTATGTATCTACATTTTCCAATCCTAGATCTTGAAATGAGTGTATGATTGAAATTTTAAATAGAGAAGAGGAATGGATCTTCTTGCTTCCTTGATAATTCCTCTACTTGGCCACCATGGGAGATACGTTTTCTTCAATGAGAGAATATTTCCTTTTCTTGAATGGAAGAAGACTTGGAGATCTTGAAATTGATGCTTGCCTTCAAATCTTGAATCCACCACTTCAATTGCACAACTTGAAATCACAAAATAGCTTGCACAGAGATTGGATTGCATATAGTAGTAATGAATGTCAAAATAAGAGGAGAGAGCCCCATTTTATACTCATTTTTGGATTCAATATATATCCAGGATGACCACAAATAAATATCATGAAAAGAAAACCTCCACATTGGGCCTAGATTCCACTTAAACACAATTCCCTAGGACAAGGCTGATGTAGTTTGACCTAGTCCTTGCATTTCTAAATTCAAGGCCTATCCGTGGCTTGGGAAGTGTAAAAAAGTTCAAGGAAATAAATTAAAGATGTGGGAAATGAACAAAAAAGACATTGAGATCTTGGAATCACTAAAATGGGGTCCAATAGCTCCTAAAGCCACTAATAATGGGTGCTAACTTTGTAGGATGATAGATTTAGCCCCCACTTTGGCAGGAGTATGAGACAAGATCCTTCTCATGGTAAAGTAGATCAAATGTATAACATAATATTATTAAGGTGAAGGAGACATAGAACATCAAGTCCAAAAGTGAATTAAGTACTCATTAAGTCTAAAACCAAAATGAGAGAGAGAGAGAGAGAGAGAGAGAGAGAGAGTCTTATTGTGAACCACACAAGGAAAGCATTGTAAAAGATGAAATTGAAGAGTCTAGCAAGTTGTGTTATGCTAGTTCAATCTATCAACAAGGATCAATCCTTAAAGGAAATTTCTTCCAATAATGGATCCAGCAATAAAATGATCAATCCTAAGGAAAGGTAAGCTTCCTTAGGTATCAAAGAAGGATGCTCAGTCAAAAGACCAAATGTGTACGGTCAGTCTAAGGACCAAATGTACAATGTGGATCAGTCTAAGGATCCATTGAAAAATAACATCGAATGAGTGTGTGTGAGAGAAATGTGAAACATAGAGTGGAGTGTATGGCCCCATATTATAGTTATTGTAAATGCCTTAATGGGATAAATTGCTTAAACAAAGTGTACATGTATCCACAAGAAATTTTTCCATTGTGAAATTTCCCCAAGAAAGGAAAAAGCAAGGGAAATGAGCACATGACAAAAGAGAGCACAAAAGGGATCTACCAACTCTAGGGTTAGTAAGTCATATGTTAACTCATATATATCAAAATGAACTATCATCATCCCCCAAAGGTAGTAGAACTACAAGCACAATGGAAGAAAGCCACATAAGAGTTACAAAGAAGAGTCTTTTTGGGCCAGCATCATGAAGACCAAAAATAATAGGTTGCTACCATTTTGCATCATCCCAAGCAGACAATAGAAAGGCACATGTACAAACAATGTCACAGGCACAACATAACATGTAACAATATATAGAAGAAGTGAGATACAAATAAAAGAATGTGTACAAAATTATGATTCCTCTATCACCTTGCACAAATGGAGCAACAATGGTCATTTAAAGGAATCTAAAGAAAATATGAAACACGTATCACAACATAGGGGAAGCACATCACTACAAATAAGAAAACACACAAAATCCATTGCAAAAGAGGAGCTAGTCAAGCATATCACCTGGCCCACCATATCTATCTATAATGTTTAGGGAAGGTGGACAACTCACAAGATGAGAAACATCAAGCATGACAGATGGAACAATAGCCAGTTCCAAACAAGGACCATTTTGTGAAGATATATTTGTTGTGTTAATTACGAGGAGTGATAGATAACTATTGTTGAATAATAACTAGTAAGTCATGATCAATATCAATAGTCTCAGGCATGTCATCAAAATCACTAGCATTAATATCATTTTTAGCATCATCAAGAGTATCTTGTTCATCTAAACTAATTGTGATAGAATTTAAGATACGAATAGCATTGTCATGTATGTTCCCCTTTATTTTGTTTAAATCCACTTCCTCCACTGTCTCAAGAATGGGTTGGTCAAAGGGAAGTGAAGCATGAGGAGGTGTATGAGCTGAAATAATGTTTTGAAAAGCACGTTGATGGGCTCTAGCATAACACTTGCGATGATGATCATGAGCATGATGATTACATTTAGTTTTTCTAGAAATTTGGGTTGGGATAGGATCAATCAACATTGGATCCTTTTCTTCTTTGGGAGAAAGACTTGAAGGAATGACACTAGGTTGAGAGATGGGTTGATAAGTATGTGTATAAAAAATAGGAAGAGAAGGTACAAGTGTTGTAGGAAGAAGTCCCCGTCCAAGGAAAAGAGATGGAAAATCCTTAGGTGTGCTAAGTTCATAAATATTTTTAACCTTATAGGATTGGTATGATATAAAGGTATGGTCAAGATGGGTTTGAATTGGTTGAGGCATAGAAGGTCAAAATAAGTCAAGATGAACTGAGTCACAAGGCATAGAAGATTGATAAATACTATGGTTAACAATCATGATTTATCCATTATGAGGAAATTTAACACATTTATGATTAGGAGAAGTCACAATTTGCATGAAGTTAATCCAATGAAAACCAAGTTTGACTTGAAATTGATTAGAAGTTGGAATGTTAGTGAAGGGAACATCTAAAACTTTACCACCAACTTCAACAGGGAATAAAATGGAACCATGAGAAGGATAAAGGAAACCATTTCAAGTTTGAATCCTAACATCAAATTTATCATAAAAATATTTTTGCAATTGATACTGTAAATATGTTCTTCAGTTATCACATTTACCATGCAAGTGGGATCAACAAGGGAACCATGGGTAGGAAGGTCATCAACCTTTGTGATAATATAAAGAAGACCATCAGGTTCTTGTTTTATCTCAATAGGGTCAAAGGTAATGCAAGGATGATATAGAGGTTTAGGTTTGACTTTCTCAACTTGGTTAACATCATGATTGGATACATTAACTTTGTCATCATAGACAATTCATTGGGAAAAAGAAGGTTGATCAATAGTATTGGCTGGGTGAGATGAAAAAAGATTGGTGTAGATTTGCAATTTTTGGTTAGGAGTAGCCAAAGATTTGTTTCCTTGATCAGGATCACCATCAACAAATATAGTCTTAGAATCAATAAGATATTAGATAACACTTTTAAGGAGGAAACATTTTTTAGTATCATGACCAAGCTGGTGGTGATATTGGTAAAAATCGTTGGGATCAAAGTATTTGGATTGAGGTTTATATGTTCCAATGGGTTTGATATGAGGAATTGGTAACACGTTAGTATTAATTAAATTCAAAATCACATTATGCAAAGATTCAAAAAGATGAGTATAATTATGATAAAGTTTAAAAATAGACGATAAAGGAGCCACACCTTTGGATGTTGTTACCACTTGTTCATCAACAATGTTGGATGATTTGTTGATTTTGATGTAATTGTTTGGTTCCTAAAGCTTATTGAAATTGGATGCGACATCACTCTTATCAATGATAATAGGATCCATTGGAGTGGTTCTCTCAAATTGATTAACTTGTAGTTGATAATGATGAAGCATTGCACACAATTGAGGAAAATAAGAGAATTTAGAAAGAAGTATCTTATCTTTAATGTTACTTTGTAAATTAACCATGAAAATATGTTTCATGTCAATATCAGGCACATGATAAGAAATTGAGCATGCAAATGCTTAAATTTACCAATAAAATCATTATTTTTTCTTTACACCTTGTTTACAATGTATTAAATCGGTAAGAGAGATTTTAGGACCAATGTTGTTTTGAAATTGTTCGATGAAAGCATTAGCAAGTTTCTTGAAGGAGTCAATTGAATAAGGATGCAAGGAACAATACCATTGCAAGGCTTTGTCTCAAAAGGTTCTAGTAAACAAATATTCCATGAACATATGGTCATGAGAGAAATCTATTGGAATTAATGGGAAGTGTGTACTGAGAGGGGAGGGGTAAATCAGTACCTCTAAAATTTTTGTATCCTTTAATCAATTAACCTTTGTGTAATCAATTGTATATCCATTCATCTGATCTATACTATCTTGATGTAAGATATATCAATTCATAAACTTAGAATACATGTGAACATTCATGAAAGTAATTGACACATAACACAAGATATGATATCGCAGAAAACTCCTGTTAGGAAGTAAAAACTGTGGTGGGGATGGCACCCACAAAATCTTCACTATCTACAGATTGGAAGGGGTCGGTTAAGGCTTACAATTTGATCACTTTCTATGATCTACCTAGTTAAGAGTATATGTGGAGACCTATTAAAGTCTACTCGGTTAAGAGCTTTAGCAACACTGTTGAGTGTGCACTCGGTTAAGAGATTTATAGTTGGATTGTTAAATCCACCTTCCTTGAAAGGATTTTTACACTTTTCTCCACTTGTTAGAATGATAGAAAATTATAATTTGACTTGGTATATGCAATATCCTATTGCTGATACAGACCTAGTTAATTTTACATGAGTAATATTATCACCTAATGTGATTGAATAATACCTCTGATTCTCGGTAGCCTCTGTTCTTGGTTCTTGCTAACCAAATTTACCTTTTATTGTTCTGGTTCTTGAAACTTTCAATATGATCCATAGATGTGCTCGCAAGCTTCATTCATCCTCTCTTCTGTATTCACACATGTATATTGAATGATTGCATCATCTATTTATATGATGGATTGACATCATCAAGTTTCATGAAAAACAATGTTAACTCTAAGATCAGGTTTGCAACTTTTACCTTGATCTCCTAGTCTATGTCTTTTAAATCAATTAGACTGATTAAAGAACTTACATTCATGTTTCTTGTCCCTAAAGAAATGGTTTTAAAAACAAATCAAGATTCTAGAAATAGAATAAGACTATTTTATCTGACGTAGAAGTCAAATCTACTATTTGCGGACTGCAATTGACTTTCAATTTTTGACGGTTGGTTATGCTCTGGAATTAGTTGACTGTCTTTTGGTTTCCTTGATTGAACAGTTTGCTTGGTTTTCTCTTTAACTGTCTCTCAGTTTGTAGTGTGTCCTGCAAGTTGAGTTCCTCTTTATCCTACTAACTTTGCATTTTTAGTGAACACACAAAGTTGTGTCATTGGTTCTCTTTGTACTTAGCCATTTTTAGTGATCTCTTGTATCTTCATTTTCAGTTTTCTCTTTGTCATATCTTTTGGTGTATGCTAACCGAAAGTATTGTTTTCATACTAATGGAAAAATAATGTCATTAATCTCCCCCTTTGACATTAGAATCAAAAACTAATATGTGCAAAATACTAACAAAATGTTAAATATATACAACATATATAATCCTTCATCATTTCATGACTCCCCCTATGTATATGGCGGTATATCATACTGTACATATCTTAACATATCATTTTCCTATCTAAATACATATCATTTTCCATATGAATACATATCATTTTCCCTCTTTTTTGATATTAAGGGAAAATTTCTATACCATATAGCTTATCAAAAATGTGGGAGTGTAAAGAATTCATGTCTTCCATCATTTTCTCCCATTGTTCCTTCAAGTTCTCTAGAGCCATGTGCTCAAGTGTGATCTTGGAATGCATATCATAGATGTTGTCTGCTACAAACATCTCATGGGTTTCTATCAGTTGCCTTGCTGAACTAATGTGTTGTTGAAGCAGTGTAAGATTTGGTAGAAGTTAAGCTTAGAGCTCGGTGAATTCTTCCCTGAAGTGTCTCTGCTTCCCGTAGTTCCTACCTTAACCTTTTTATTTCAATGATTTTCTCATAATGAAGCTTTAGTGCATTGTAATTGGTGGTTAAGTTGTTAGCACTGTTAGCTAGATCAAAATCTAACTTTGCTATGTTTTCAGTATTCTCTTAGAGAAATTTTCCAGTGTGCTTAGTTGTTGAATAAAGGAAATAGCTTCAATTATAATTGGATCTAATTCACTAATGAATTCTAAAAGTTTTACTTTGTTGACCGCCACTTCTTGGCTGATATTCTTAATAAGTTTTTTCTCGTACTTCTGCTATGCTATCTCTTCTATTGCCTTCTCAGCACCAATGTTTTGCATTATAATTGCTTCGGTGAGAGTGACTAGTTGATCAAGAATTGGCTTATTTTGATCAACATCAACATTGGGTACAATTTGGTGTAATATGTCCCTTGTTGTTTCTAGTACCATGGAGTCTCAATTCAGTTTCCTCAACTTCTCCTATAATGCCTTCCTTTGGCATATTTCACTATATTCTTTCAATGCTTCATAATCAAGTGTAGTTGGGTCACATTTGGATATCTCAATGATTTCATCTAAAGTGACTTCCAACTTATTCTTCTTAGATTTCTTCTTCTTCTTTTGAGTTGCACTTGAATGTAGTACCATTTCCATTTTCTCAGCTTTGTCCATTGTGCTTGATGAAGTTACTTGTTGTGCTTCTTTTTGCTGCTTTGTTTCAGTTTCAGCTTGTCAATTTTTTGTAGACGTCAAGCCACATTAACCTTTACATTGTCTGTAGTAAAATTTTTTGGTATCCTTAGGAGTGCCATCTTTGGTTTTAACTCCTTCATCAATGTCCTTGGCTTCATCTATCTTTGTTTGTGCATCCTTCTTGTTCGTGTCTCCATCTGCTTGTTTTGTATCTCCTCCTGTAACCTTGTCAGTATCGGTTACTGTGTGAGTGTCTCTGATGTCTTTTTGATCATTGGTTTTGAATTTCTTTTCCTCTTCCCCTGCATGCTCGGGAATATCTTTTACAGGTGACTTATCTTTTTCTTGAAGAATATTGATAGCTTGTATCAATATTGGCATGTTGCCTGGTATGTTCACCTGTGTAGTATCATTGCAGTGTCCTGCTCATCGGTTGTGTCCTTGGTAACATTGACATCTTGATCTTGTTTACTTCTTCTGTTGGATCATTGGTAATGTCAATAATTATGTTATCCATAATATTGTCCTTTGTGGTGTCAGGCCATGTTTCATCTGCAACATCCATATTTTTGTTGCCGGTTGTGTCTTGTTCTTCCTTGTCTAACTTAGCTGATGTATCATCTTATGCATCTTTGATTAATATCTATTCTTGAGTTTCCTTATCAATATATTTTTGTTTTAGGTCTTTCTCATTGCTATCTTCCTTAATACGTCTCTTTAGAATTTTACTCTATTTCTTGTGGCTCTCTTGTTCAAGCTCTATAAGCTCCCCTTCGAGAAATTTGTAGGCTCTCAACTTTGGTGAGAACTCCTTTTTATGGTTCTCCATCATTTCATCAATTTCTTCCTTCTTAGATTCAGAAGGCATGAGAGTAACAAGTACTCTTTCTCTTATTTATTTCTCATTCTTCAAAGCAAACGTCCATCTAGCATTTAGTCTGTCCAACAGTTTCCTTGGTACATTATTGCCTTCAAACTGAATCAATACCTATTTGAATTTGTACATCTTTTCTATGATGGCATCTTCAACTTTGTTCTGATCTTCTGGATCCAGTTTCAACCATCTTCTAATGTTAGAATCTGTGATAGATCCTGAATTTTCAATAGATTTGCATACCTCATCAATGCTTTCAGGGACTTTCACCTTTTATACCTCTACACCTTCATCTTTCTTGGTGTCCTCAACATCTTCCCTTGTTCTGATGAGTTTCCTTATACTTTTGTTTGGCCCTCATTTCGGTGTGGCCGCTTTCATCTTGTCTATTCTGACTTTTCCATTCTTCAAAGGTGAAGGACTTGAATCCTTAGATGTTTGGCTTCTTGTTCTAGATGCAACTGTGGTTCTTGGCTTCTTGGTTGATGGAGAAGATGGTGAATCTAACTCTATGGCCTTCGAGTCATTCTTTTCTTCATCTTCACCAATAGGTAGCTATCCTTCAATTTCTTCCTCATTTTCAGCTTCTTCATCCTGTTTGTTTCTTCCTTTGTTGCCAACAATATCTTCTTAAGGTTCTTTACCATTTTGTTCTTTTTCTTGACAATTTGCTTTACAACTAGGCCAGATTTGATTCTTGATTTGGCCTCCTCATAAGTTCCAAGCTTAGGTTGTTTCTTATCTAGTGGTTCATTTAACAATGCATCAATTGCTTTAGATGCATGATCAATATTTATCTCATATTCTAATGGTTGTAGCCATGTTGTCCTCAGTACAGTAGGTTTGATATAAGTGTGGTCTGTATCAACCATGAAACATATTTCATCTTTAAACTTCTCAATGAGTTCACTAGTACAAAAACAACAATATATGACCAAATAAACAACTAAAAATTGTAGATAAATGACCAAATTTGGTCACGTGATCAGTGGTAGTTTATTGCCGGTCATTTATCTTGTGACCAAATTTATGACTAAACTATTTTAGTCATTTATTTGGTCATTGATTTGGTCATATATTTAGTAATTTATTTGGTCATTTGGTAGTTTATTTGGTCATTTGATAGTCATTTATTTGGTCATTGATTTGGTCATATATTTAGTCATTGATTTGGTCATTTGGTAGTTTATTTGGTCATTTATTTGGTCATTTGATCATTTATTTGGTCATTTGGTAGTTTATTTGGTCATTTATTTGGTCATTTAATAGTTTATTTGGTTATTTATTTGGTCATTTGATAGTTTATTTAGTCATTTATTTGGTCGTTTATTTGGTCATTTATTTGGTCATTTATTTGGTCATTTATTTGGTCATATATTTAGTCATTAATTTAGTGATATATTTAGTCATTAATTTAGTCATATTAGGGCACAATGAAATCAAACCATCATCCTCCTACTTGTAAAGTAGGTGCTCTTCCATTGAGCTAGTACCCTTTAAAGAATAATCATACCATGTGTACTAGTACTTTCCACTAAATATGATTTCAAGTTTTTCCATCTAT
>MU227204.1:177698-188478 GCA_018584345.1 Thuja plicata
GAAACATTTAGCAAAGGCATATGGGGTCATGTCTTTGTTGGACTAAGTCTATTTTATCGTACATGGACATCCTATGGTTTTTAGGGTTCTCTGAGATTTATTCTTTAATACCGGGCATGATCATTCTAGAAGTTGTGAGATATGTAATCGAGTTGATACCCTTTATTATGGAGCATATCACTACGAATGTCATAGACTTTCTGTTTACAATAGATTTTGGGTATGTGGAGGTGAACCAGAGTGCTTGCAGTTCTTTAGTGGGCTCCTTGGAATAATATTGTTTGCACAATAAATCTATTAGTGAACACACATTATTGGTGAAATGCAACATCTAACAATATAAGTATATGATATTATCAAATTTTTTTTTAGACATGAGATGAGAAACCAATTTGAAATAGTAAGCCATGACTGAAAATTTGTTTGATGAAAACATTCTCTCACAATAAAATGAATGAAATTGTGAAACCAAAAAGGAAAAACCCCTCAACTATTTATTTAGTCATTTATTTGGTCATTTACCCGATGACCAAATTGGTCATTCATTTAGTCATTTTACCCGATGACCAAATTGGTCATTTATTTAGTCATTTTAGTTGTGATTTTACCTGATGACCAAATTGGTCATTTATTTAGTCATTTATTTACCAAATATGATTAGTTTTGGTCATGTGACTAAAAATTTTAGTCACATGACTAAAAGTTTTAGTCACTTAGTCATTTATTTGCCAAATTCTACTAGTGGTTGCTCGAGGATCCTTACCCTCTTCTTCATTCGGTCTTTGAATACTGTAAAGTATTCATCCATGTCTGTTTCAAAATTATCTCCCAGTGAGGTGATGTGTTCACTGGTTTGCATGGTGACCAATTTTGTGCTATCCCGTTTGACATCTCCTACTGATGGAAATGTTTCTTGAAAGTAGAAGAAAATGCACATAATAAGTGAGCCAAACTTACATGTGTTTGAATTTGCATTCCTTATAGTCTTCAAATTTTCTTCTAACTGGTTCAGTAGAAGTTCGGATAAGTCCAACTAAGTTCCCTTCTTCACAATCTATTATGATGTGTCTACTGCACCAGATGCTATGTTGTTCATCTTACTGGCTTGAAATAATTTGTATCCTAGAATACGTGCTCTGAATTTCATCTCATCATCAGTGATGGTGGATACCTTCAATCCTCTACCATCCCATTTGGCTCTTGTGATATTTTTCAGTCTCAGCCTTGGGTGGGTGCTTCAATGCTTTTACCTTTTCAGTTACAGGGTAACATGTGACTACATGGATAACATCTCAGGTTATCATCTTTGGTTCATCTAGCCATAGTTTGTGATTCTGCATTCGGCTTCGTACTAATCAAATCCACACACTTTTGAAGACCTTCAAGAATAGTAGGGCATTAGTGAGCCCTTTCACCTCTATGTGTTTATGTTCATCTTTTAATGTTCCATCTTCATTGTATAGCTTCTTATAAGATTGTTCTACCTCTGAGTTGTCGATTTCTACAATCTTCCAGTGTATGAATGCTCGCATGTCTTCGATGAGAAAAACCCTACCTGGTATTCACGAGAATGCTCTAGCATCATCGAGTTGTGAAGAAACCTCAGGTTGAATCTTTTAGTGTGGTTCCTCACATGCAGAATTCTTGATGAGCCTAAACTCATTCTTCTTGGTGTTCTTCGATTTCACGGTTCTTGAATTTGTAGCCATTTTTTTAGATTTAGGGCTTTCTGTGAAATTCATAAAATAGAGTTTTTGGTTGTTGTAGAACTTACTGTTTACACCAATAGTGATTTTTTATCTAATTTGGAGTGCTATTGGTTGAGTTGATGTCGCTCTGTGATCTTGTCATTGTTTGCACAAAAATTTCTCTTGTCACTCTGCTCTGGTCGTGGTGAACAATGAGACCCTTTCATCACCCTTTTATAGTTTTTTTCCCTAAAAATAAAGTCATTAATGCTTACCAACTCCTTGGTGTGTGAAGATGGAGTTTGTCAGTTAAGACATCAACTTCTTTCTTCGGTGACAACATGATGTTTCAGGGTGGTTGTTTAGCTCTTCGCTTTTACCGATGGGTTTTGGTGTTGCAAACAAATTGTTCACTTTGCTCATTTACTGATGAGCCTTGGTTTATACTTCCAACTCATGTTAACCAACACTTCTCGGTAAGTGTAGGCAGTTTCATTTTTCAGTGTATACCGATGGATTTTAGTATAAATTACCCGATAGCATAGTTATTGTATAGTCAGAAAATGGAAGCACTTCCATTGTAGACTTTTTTAGCCTTCCGATTAAGTGGTTTGGGGTCATATCAAGCACCTAGAATGGGTTCCTAATATTGACATGGCTTCCCCCCTGTTATGTCCCTCTTTCCACTCCTTTTTAGCCTGATTTCTGCATTCTGAACTGCAGACAGGTGATTCTGGGCTTCAAGGTCAAGGTCGACCTTTTGGGTCTATGTCGACCTTGACCATGACCTAGGTGAGGGTCAACCTTGACCCTGACCTAGGTCAAGGTCAACCTCGACCCTGACCTAGGTCAAGGTCAACCTCGACCTTGACCCAAGGTTCAGATCCTGGGGTCTCATAGTTTCTGGATGTCAGTCTTTGCAAAAAGTGTTTTCCCGCTTTCGGGTTGGCTGTTTCGGGTTCCAAAGTGTCGATTCCTAAATTATATTAAATATAGGTCCTCTTCTAAGGGCATGGGTATAATTGGAATTTAATTATCCTATGTTGGCCTCCTTAGAAGATTGTGCCCTAATTTCATATAAAAGGGAGCCTTCTCCTCTCTTTTCCTCTAAGTCTTCTAATCGTGATCAAGCATTCTCAAATTATCTTCAAGTGTGATTCAAGCAAGCTAAGGAGCAAGATTTCAAGCAAGAATTCATCCATTCAAGCATCCATTTTTCATGAAGAAGATCCATTGGAGGCCCTTGAAGGATTCAAGCCACATAGTGCCCTTTTGGTGATCTTTCCATCCACCTTCTTCTAAGCCTATTCCAAATTCAAGAACCCATTCAAGACTTGGTGTTGGAGATCTACAAGAAAGAGATTGAATATATCCTACCTTTCTACATTCCACATTTTGAAGCATACTTGTGGATCCACAAATTCAAATCTGCCACAAGGACTATTATAAGCAAGGTGAATTTGTGCATTTACTTTGTTTATCTTTATGTAATTTCAATAACATATATTTGAGGTTAATTCCAAAACTAGGATTTGACTAAGGCAAACCCCTCCCCAACAAAAAACAAACCCCTTTTTCTTATAGGTACAGGTTCAGGACTGTAGATTTGAGACCAGATCTGGATACCCTTTTTGGCTTTCTTTCAGATGGCGAGAACAGATTCTCTGTCAAACCTGTGCAGGTCAGGTTCGACATTATTGGGTCAGGGTTGACATTTGTGGCTCAAGGTCAACCTTTTTAATAAGATGACATCGGAATGGAAAAAGATTTCTGGGTTTTGTTCATCTCTATGTTTTGGTTCGGGATCATCTGTTAGTTTTTCTAGAAACAGTCTACAAACCTCAGAAAATAGCATTCTTTGATCTGCAATTTCATAAGGTTGGTTCTTTTTCCTATCCTTTTCAATTATTGTAATTAAACATATTCATTTAATCAATTAACAAAATTTAAGATCCCCTTCTTTGTTCTCTTTCTGAATAGTTGATTCATTTGTGCATTAACCCTTCTTTTGGGTTGATCAACTTGGATCTTCCATTTGTGCATTTGAGGATAGAAAAGGAGCATCTTATCTTCTCCCTAATCACAATTGCAATACATAATTAATACAATCAAATAAAATGTAATATGTGGTTAAGGGATTTAACACACTTTAAGCAAATCAAACAAATTAATAAACATATCTCCTTACTTTACATTTTGGTAACATCACATCAACAAAACCTCCCATCATTCATCCATCTCATATATTACAGTTATCAAAGATTTTAACAAGTAATACCATGATGCATCTTTACTTGTGCTAATTTGGCATTTTATCAACATAGTATGGAACTGATATAAAATAATAACTTGGGGTAATGCAGTTCCATACCTACTTGTTCTACTTAGGTGGGGGTGGTGATGTCACCAGATCCATTGGATGAGGTGTCACCATTTGCATTGCTCGATCCAGCTTCATCATTGTTTGAAGCTTTTCTCCACATTTTGTCTCTTGCCCTCTGGATGTATTCAATGGTATTTCCTTTGAGATATGTGCTGGTCTCTGTTCTTTGGTCTCTACAGTATTTCTTGAGATGACCAACTTTGTGACAGTGTAAGAATGCCATTCCAGGGTTAGTCCAGCCTCTAAACTTTCTAGTCCATGGTCTTATATAGTTTGCAACAATGTGACCAAATCTTCCACATGTACAATTTTTCCAAGTGTTGTAATCCCATACATACTAGTTACCGAGTCTTTTCGGTTGATAGGGAGTTTCTTGACTTTTAGGCTTCCATGCTTGCCCTTTTTTTCTAGTATTCAAGAGTTGTGTGCCCATTCATTTTGCAAGTAGGATAGTATTTGTCCATGTAGGTTTCCTTATTTGGTTGTTTCATCTCAGACTTATATTCATATGCTTTATGCCCTTTCTTGTTACATTTATAACAAAATCCTATGAATGAAGATGTAGATTTAGGAATACCTTTCATTTTTCCTCTGCATACATTTGATGTGTGGCCTTTCTTTCCATAGTGATTGCATGTCATCTTTCTTGGTCTTGGATTTGTATAGACATTCTTTGGATCAACTTGATTTTATGATTCTCCATTCTCGGTAACACCTAGACCGGTGTTGTTGTTGAATCTTCATTGCCCTTCAAGAAAATCATCCATTCTTTTATTTCTTTCTTCAGCTTTCTTGATAATTTCATTATGTTGCTGCTGAATTCTTATCTCATGTTTCAACTTTTCATTCTCATCCCTTAGCTTACTGATAGCTTCTATTATTTCAATGAGCTCAAAATTTGTTCTGTTTGCCTCTTGACTCGTAAGAATAATCTAATTTTTAATCTCAAGGTGATGCTCTATAAGTCTTTGTATTTCAGACTCTTTCTCTTGTAGCTTTTATATAATCTTTCTTCTATCATCAATAGCTAGTGTTCTTTCTTGCTCATCTTGTCTAGCATTGTTCATGACATCAATCATTCTTACCATATGTGTCTCTTGATCGATATGCAGAGATTTCACTTGTCCAACCATATGTAGATTGATTTCAGTTAGGCTTGTGATGCTTTCTTCTGATGTATATGGTTCTTTGCTTGTGGTTGATCCTAAAGACTCAAATAAATCTGGTATCTCTACCTCATGATAATTTTTCTCATTACAGCGAGATGCCATAATCTTTCTTTCATCTAATAGCTATCTCATATTGATTCTAGCTTCTTTATACCGCTCATAGAATATCTGAATTTCTAGCTTCTTGTTTTCAATATTTTTATCAAGTCTATAGTTCTCTATTATATGATCTTTTCTCTTAAGCCTTTAAGATTTTCCAAAGAAGATACTTAGCTCTGATACCAATTGTTGGAAATAATGGGAAGTGTGTACTGAGAGGGGAGGGGCAAATCAGTACCTCTAAAACTTTTATATCCTTTAATCAATTAACCTTTGTGTAATCAATTGTATATCCATTCATATGATCTATATTATCTTGATGTAAGATATATCAATTCATAAACTTAACATACATGTGAACATTCATAGAAACATTCATGAAAGTAATTGACACATAACACAAGATATGATATACTAGAAAACTCCTATTAGGAAGTAAAAACTGCAATGGGGATGGCACCCACAACATCTTCACTATCTGCAGATTGGAAGGGGTTGGTTAAGGCTACAATTTAATCACTTTTGATGATCTACCTGGTGAAGAGTATCTATGGAGACTTGATAAAGTCTACTCGGTTAAGAGATTTAGCAACACTGTTGAGTGTGCACTCGGTTAAGAGAATTATAGTTGGATTGTTAAATCCACCTTCCTTGAAATGATTTTTACACTTTTATCCACATGTTAGAATGATAGAAAATTACAATTTGACCTGTATATGCAATATCATATTGTTGATACAGATCTAGTTAATTTTACATGAGTAAGATTATCACCTAATGTGATTGCATAATACCTTTAATTCTCTGTAGCATCTGTTCTTGGTTCTTGCTAACCAAATTCACCTTTTTCTATTTTGGTTCTTGAAACTTTCAATCTAATCCATAGATGTGCTCGTAGGATTTATTCATCCTCTCTTCCATATTCACACATGTATATTAAATTATTGGATCATCTATTTATAAGATGGATTGACATCATCAAGTTTCACGAAAACTATGTTAACTCTAAGATCAGGTTTACAACTTTTACCTTGATCTCCTAGTCTATGTGTTTTAAATCAGTTAGACTGGTTAAATCACTTACATTCATGTTTCTTGTCTCTAAAGAAATGGTTTAAAAAAAATCAAGATTCTATAAATAGAATAAGACTATTTTATTTGACGTGGAAGTCAGATCCACTTTTTGCGAGCTGCAACTGACTTTCAGTTTTGGACGGTCGGTTATGCTTTGGAATTAGTTGACTGTCTTTTGGGTTCCTTGCTTGAACTATTCTCTCAGTTTTATCTTTAACTGTATCTTGGTTTGCACTATATCCTGCATGTCAGGTTCCTCGTTATCCTTCTGACTTTGCATTTTTGGTGTACACACAAAGTTGTGTCGTCGGTTCTCTTTGTACTTAGCCATTTTTGGTGATCTCTTGTATCTTCATTTTTGGTTTGCTCTTTGTCCTGTCTTTCGGTGAATGCTTACCGAAAGTGTTGTTTGCATACTAATGGAAAAATAATGTCATCAAAATCACTACACAAGGTTTGGAGAGGTTTAGCTTGAGTCAAAGGATCACCCTTACCATTATAAGTGTCAAGATGAGGAATATCGATATATTGCGGAATAACATCACAAATAATGCCCAAAGACAAGGGAATAGAAATATCAAAGGTAGGAATGTTGAACTTGGGTTGAGTCATGGGAGCAATTTTTGTCACAAAGAAGATACAATTTAAGCCAAGCTATTAATGAAAGAATTGGTAGAAAGAATGGTAGGAGGATAAACATGGGAAATGTTAGGAACATTGTTGGAAATTGAAGGAATCATTGTGTATGAAAAAGGAACACTGTGATAAGTGGGCATGGAAGAAGGAAATGACATACATGACACACTTGAAGGAATACAAGAGAGAATAGGATTACGAAGACTAACATGTGTAGGATTGGAATTTTGAATTGATGTTGTGACGATAGGTGGAGCATAAGTGGACACACTAGGAATGGAAGTGGAGATAGGCAAAGAAGTCTCAACACTTGTAGTGGGTGGAGTAAATCCTAAATATTGAGCACAATCCCTAAGGCCCTATTTGATTGTAGGAATTAGAAAATGTTGAATTTGATCAAATGATGGAAATGGTCAAATCATAGATTTCATATTCAAATTTTTACTTTTCAGGATATAGTTTAGACCGTTTGGTTGACCAAGAATATGAGAAAGAAGATGCATTTCCTCCATTTGGTTCCACATTTTGAAACTAGAATTGGAATTTGAATATGGCAATGAAAAATTGAACGGAAAATAGGTGATAGAACTTGCCGACTGTATTCAACTTTTTTATGTTTTCAACAGATCAGCTAAATGAATCACATTCTATTTTGGTTGCACTAGAATCAAAAGTTTTCAAGAGATAGATTAACGACATGCAGACTTGGCTCAGCGCCTCAATCACTAACCTTCAGACCTACACGAATGGTTTTAAGAATTTAGATGGTACTATGAAAACTCGTATGTACGAGGAAGTTGAAAATGCCTATGCAATGGTCAGAAACTCTCTTGCATTCATGAATAGAATTTCCATCAGTAGTGGCAAATAAATGCCACTGGGTCTCAGCCATCACCATCATTTTATCTCTAATGGGGATGCAATTGGTAGTGGTCTGAGTTGGAGGAAAAGATTTGTTAATCAAGAGTTTCCTGCGGAAATGTCTGAGGAAATTTTTTTGTGCAATGTTCTATAGGAAAAATTTTAAATAGAGAAATTTACACAAAATTTATTTCAATATGTAAGAGGAAAAATTGAAATTAAAATAAAAAATAAAGAAAAACTTACTTAAAAAATAAAACCTCATGAATGCACATTTTCTAAAAATAGGCTATAATGAGACATTACATTAAAATGCTAAAATCCTTCACCACCTCTGGTAAAGTAATTGAGGGTTAAGATCCATGCTGTTACAATGCAAAATTTGGGATTAAAATGTGAAACTTTGTAGCTAATCTTGCACAGATCTAGCTAAGAAAATAGAAATAGAACATCTTTGAAAATGAAAAAATAGAGAAAGAAAAAAGCATTAGCAAACAAAAAAACACTAATTTATGATTAACTTAATGCAGAAAGAATGCAATGATTACAAAGAAACACAAGTGCATTAAACAAGGATTTGGGGTGAAATAGGAAACTAACTGTTGCTACGATGAAGGAAGAGGAAAAAAACTAAGGTAAACCTAAGCAATCCTTAGTTATCTTAATGCATGACAAAGGAGATCCAAAAAACACAGAGATAAAGGATAACAAAAGAGACTGTGGTCAGATCCAAAATTTACAGAGGTAAGAAAAAATAGTTGTTATGCAAATGTAAAATAACGAGCAATAAAGCAGACATAAACATAGAAATAAAATTCTTCATGACACTGGTTACTTCAACGACCATGAATGTTGAAACCCTAGGGTAGAATTCATTAAAGATGCACACAGTAGTTATCACACTTGTCATCGATATTAACGATCCTTATGACCAACTCATTACACACGACGGGATTTAGTTGTGAAAGTAAATGAGAAAGAACATAGAATATTTATCAAGAGATGGGGCATGACATTGTTTAAGGGTGTACATCTCTAAGTGCAATAGTACTCATGACCATTTCTTTGGGAAGAGTTCGAGAATGAATCCATAATTTTTAATTTTCATAACAAATTTTTAAAAAAATACAAGAGTCATTGATTAACAATTGGCATGTATATTATTTCCAACAAGGTGAAGATTGTGGTGTTAAAGGGTGTCTTTTTCTATGAGTGATGGAGGCTAATATTACAATAGTGTATCCCAATTTTTGGGACGAAGGAAATCGGTCCTTCAAAAAAAATTCATTTTTGATGGCTTCGTGTGAAGTACTCTCTTCGCGTGAAGGGGTTAATGGGCTTCACACGAAGTACCCCACATAAGGTACTTCATGTGAAGTGGAGGCTTCGCTCGAAGTACCCCACGTAGGGTACTTCGTGCGAAGCCCCCTTCGCGCGAGTCCATTTATTATCAATTTTTTTTTTATAAATTTATAGTAACCCATTTCGTTTTCACCATTGACTATTGAAGATTTTGTGGACCTGAGGCTTAGAGAGAACCAGTGACGTCCAGTACGACATCAACACCTCCCGAGCATCTTTGACCTCTTTTCATTGTTAGCAGTATCAGGTACATGCATTTTTCTCATTTTTATTATAAATTATATGTTTTTTATTTATTTAGCTAGTTATTTATTTTAAATAATGTTTAGTTTGTAGAAATGTTAGAAAATCTTTGTTGAATTTTAAAATATGTTAGAAAATTACTAGTAGGTTAGAAAATCATATTAAAATGTTAGAATATGTTAGACAATTATAGTAGTACTATTAGAAAATCATAGTAGAATGCTAGAAAAATGTTAGAAAACATTAAAAAACTGTAGAATAAATGTTAGAAAATTGTAACTTAGTATACAGTAGAAAATATTAGAAAATTGTAACTTAGTATACATTAGAAAATATTAGAAATTTTTAACTTAGTATATCATTAGAAAATTGTAACTTAGTATACATTAGAAGATATTAGAAAATTTTAACTTAGTATATCATTAGAAAATATTAGAAAATTGTAACTTAGTATACACTAGAAAATATTAGAAGTTTGTAACTTAGTATACATTAGAAAATATTAGAAAATTGTAACTTAGTATACATTAGAAAATATTAGAAAATTGTAACTTAGTATACATTAAAAAATATTAGAAAGCTCTAATAGAGTGTAAGCAAATGTTATCAAATTGTAACTTAGTATGTTAGAAAATATCAGAAAATCATAGAAAACCGTAGTAGAATGTTAGGAAATGTTAGAAAATATTTACAAAACATTAGAAACCGTAGTAGAAAATGTTAGAAAATATTAGGAATCTCTCTCTCTCTCTCGCTCTCTCTCTCTCTCTCTATCTCTCTTATGTACATATGTTTTAGAGTTACATGTGTGTGTGTGTGTGTGTGTGTGTGTGTGTTCATGTAGAGTTAGATGTTAAAATATTATCCTTGGAGGACCGAGCCTTAGTACATCCTAGTACACTTTAAGACACTTAGAGGACCCAAGTAGTATACCTTAGGACCCTTTAGGACCCCTATTGTGACATAAAACTCTTTAAGAACCCAAGTAGGACCCTTTAAAACACCTAGGATGACCTATTAGAACTCTTTAAGAATACCTAGGACTCTTAAGACCTGATAGGACATATTAATTTATAGGATTAGTACATCTAAGGACCCTTTAGGACTATTAATACACCCTAGGTTCCTTTAGGACCCATATTGTGACATAAAACTCTTTAAGAACCCTCAGGATCCTTAAGACCTATAATAGGACCACTTAAGACCTAATAGGACCCCTTAAGACCTAATAAGACTAGACTTAAGACCTAATAGGACTAATATGA
>MU227204.1:195259-223489 GCA_018584345.1 Thuja plicata
TTTCTGCTTTATGTTTTGGGTACCTGATCAGGCCTAGTTGTCGGGACCCTTCTTTCCTGCTTTCTGCAGTAGTTTAGTAGTTTTGCTTCTCCCTAAGTTACACTTAAGGGGGGGTGTTAGAGTAATTTAGCAATTGCTCTTTAGTGCTTAAGTTTCACTTAGGCAGTTTTAGGAAAGTTTCCATTTCCTTGCAGTTGCCCGTTTAGGGTTTCGACATCCTTTATAAGGATTGTCTTCTTTGTATTTCATAAGGAGTTTGAAATCATTTCATTGTTGATAATATAGAAATCATTTCTGTCAACATGCATTTGCAGTCTCTGGCCTATCGGCCGCCTTAGCTCTTTCTCTCTTTCTGTCTTCTTCATTCTCGTAGCAGCTTTGCATGCAGGTGTTTCTTGGGTAGATTGACATTCTTCAATCTCAATAATATATACTTACCAATTTCGACCAAACCTGAGATATGATCGTAATCAGTAGAAATCAAAGGAACATCATCAAATTTTTCATCGTCATCTCTATCAAATGCATTAGTAACAACTAGTGGCACTAGATTACATGCACCTACATATCCATGGTCTTGATTGATGCATTCCTCATATTTGTCAGCAATATAGTGACAACGAAACCATGAGTAGTCCCTAGTGTTCAACGTCCAATTGTGATAATTCATAATCATAACTCAATGCAAATATTGCATCTTTTCTATCTGCTTGCAACCATGCATAATTTTTATATCCACACCTAAACAAATGCATATATAATATTACATTCTATAAATATAATTTGAATAAAGAATGTACATAAAAAATTTAAACACTTGAATAATTTAAAAATGTGTGCATACCTTTTATCTCCAAAAAATTTCTATGTGGCACCACTTGAGTCATTCTTGATGATGTGTCATTCTCATTTTGTGTGAAATGTGTCTTGCACCATTCAACAAAATCATGTGCATTTTTTATATGAACTCCTTATAATTCATTTGATACTTTCGTAGAGCACGTTTGATGCAAGCTCCAACACCATCATGTTCACCTTTTCCATGTCCACTCTCAAAGAAACTCTAGACATGTGGTATGTTTTCATTATGATGATATCTATATAGTGCATAAAATGGTCTGGATGATTTGAATTGTGCAACACATCCATCTGACCAAACATAATGTTTATCAATTTTTATACCTCTTTCTTTCAAATTTGCAAAAAACATCTTCAAGCAATGTTCTACATGTAACGAATGTCATACTCTCTATCATCACTTATATAAAAATGGTATTCCTTCTTGATGACCCGTACTTCAAATGTGCTCTGAATACCATCTAAATTTAATTGTGCATTTCGATAAAACACATGTACCATAATAGTAATTTTCTCCAAAAATAGTATTATGGTTGAATTGCCTTTTGATGAACACATGAATAGTTTTCTGCAAAATTAACAACTGATACAATAGTTCCAAATGGGAAATTATCTTTCAGTGTTTGTAATTTTTCTTCTTGCCACTTTGCAAAAAAACCATGATGAATGTAGGGTTGAATCAATTTTTCAAATTTTTCCATAAATACTCCAACATTTATCTCCTCTTCGACATATTCTAACCTTTTGAATTCTTTCCCAAATTTTGTTTTATTATTTACATATTTGTAACTCTTGCAATTTACCATCTTTGTTACATCAATATTTTCATTTTTCAAAGGCAAAAGAGTCAAATCAGCACATGTTTGACATATTCCTTTTATGCATTTTATTTTTCCAGTTGCATCATCTCTTTTGTCACATAAAATGGATGAGATGAACTCACTTCGTCTACTAGGAGGAGCATTTTCAAAACTATACTTGTGTCTTCTACAAACTTTCAAAAAACCTGATAGTGGAGACCAAATTCAATATGATAATGACAACAAGTTTAAAACACTTTGTTTGTCCTTATATAATATGGCTTCAATATTTCAAATAATGTTTTCCCAATCTTTATATTAGGATTTAAGCTACAAAATGACACATACATTTCATGTTGTGTTGTGTCCAACCAATGTTTCGTATGATATTCCTATTGATTATCTGAAATTCTATGTTTGATAACATCTCTACTATTTGATGAAGGACGTTTATTATCATTCCAAAATAATTTGACCAAATTCTTGATTCCTCCATCAATCCTATCAGAACAAGGAGCTCTACACATGATTTCCCAATTGCCTTCCAAGGTGCTATCATCCAAAAACATTCTCCTTTTAACATATCGTGATATTGTTTTCCTACTAAAACCAATCCGAGATGAAACTAAAGATATTTGTCTTTTTCAGAGCATACTGGTTACCTACAATGGATGTCAACATAACTTTTCTTGTAATTGTCTTGTCTTTAGTTGGAGATTGCTTTCCTACCTGGTTCAAACCTTTCCTAATATTTCCAATCATATCAGTTTGCATTCCAACAACTTTTCTCTTCTTTAATGTTGCATCTATATCCAATAATTTTAATTCCCCTTCCAACTTTTTGTTTATAAGTACAAGTGAAAGCAATTGGGCTTGTTCAAGTGTTTCAAAATTATCAAATTTAGCACATATTTCTCTTGCTATCATATTGATTGACCTCTTCTTAGCAATACCTAAGGGTTGAACATTAGAAAGTGATCTCAAATTCTCCACATCCATTGTAAGTAAATGATCTAAGTTTCTATAATTAATATTTCTCTTTACAGTTTGAGCTAAATTTATAAGTTCTTCCAAACTAGTAGGAGCACGTGATCCTGAACCTTCTCTAACATCAATTGCTTGAGCTTCCATAGGAAGTGATCCAGACCCTTCTTCAATGTGCAATTCTTTGACTTGACTTGACCCCCTACTTCGGCTTGTCCTTCACCTTCATTAGTTTTATGATAATATGCCAATGCAGCTTCATGATTTCTTTGTTCAGTACCAAGTGACCTTTTTCTAGCAGATTTATGAATTGTCTTCCCTTCTTGTTCCCCATTTCTTCTCTTCAAAAAATTTATTCCAAAAGATCAACAATAAAAATTCTTTTCTTCAAAAAAATACTTTGATATAATATTTCTCCTCTCCAAAATTATGCCTTTGAAAAAAAAGAAATAACAATCCTTCTCCAAAAATGCCTTTGTAAAAATTGATCAATAATAGAAAAAGTGAATTAACTTATTGCAATTTGGTAAAAAACTTAAATGAAAAAAACTTTACTTTTATACCATTCTAAATTAAAAAGAAAACAAATTCAAAATGCCCGACCTAGTTCGCGCGAAGTAGCCTAGATAAAATTTTGGCGAGGTGTTTCTCGCTAGAATTTTCACACAGGAGTCTTCGAGCGAGGATCCTTCATGCAAAGACCCTTAGACCCCTTCACGCGAAGGGGATCTTCCCGTGAAGGTCCCTAAAATAAAAATTTGCCCTCAGAAAAAAGAAAACTCCTAAAAAATGGCCTTTCAAGGCATGGGACAAGGACCAAACCAGATTCTTTTTTGAAACACATGATGCCAAATGATGCGATTTGGAGAAAGATTTCTAATGAATATAATTTTAATACATATTGAGTTCATTATCACTTTCAAATATCATTTTAACTAAACATAGGTTGTTTGGTCATTCAACAACCTGTCTCTTCAAGGCTTCGGGAAAAATAGTAAATTACAAAAAAACAAATATGAAAAATATGTAGGAAAAGAGTATTCGTGTTACCTTTCTATTAAAAAAAAAGAATTTTGATATGTAGAGATCAAGTTGAGCGATCCAAGTGACTTTATGTCTAAATTACAGTTACTGTCACTTTAGAACTGAATAAACTATGAAATATTGACCCAAAATGAACGAAACCAATTGCATCCTTTATATATTGAAGTTAAAAATATAATCTCAAAATAATTATATCGTTATCATATTTTAAAAAAAAGTTATGCTGATCCAAGTGACAGTCACTTCTTAAAAACACATTTTTTTCACACAAACCACTTTTCGAAAGAGAAGGAAAAATAAATCTAAATGAGTTTTAATTTTTTTTAAAAATATCTTTAGAAACTAGAAAGAAAATTCTAAAAGACCCTAGTTTACATCATCTTCAAATTCCTAATAGTTTTGGGGCAATAGGTGTTCAAAAGTGAAGTTTTTTCTCAAAATGTTGATCTCTGTGTCAAAGTTGGCCAAAAGTGGGACACACTATTGTGGGACCAACCTAGAGTAAATAAATTTTTCATTTCTATTGGTTAATGACATGTATGAGCTTAACCTGTTCTAGTTATTCTTATCTTGTTTCTTTGGTTCGTCATACGAATGTGCCAAAACAAAGAACTTTGTATTTTCTTGGACGTAAGGAGCAACAAATGGACTTCCTTTAGGGATATTTTATTTTGTAATAAAAATCTAGTTACTTGAAGGGGTAGGTGAAGCATTTGAAAACCTGCACAAATAGTAAAACCTCTCAGTAATCTTGAAGCCAAGTACAACAAATAGACCTTGATTATAACAATTTAAATCTAGATAAATTTGTATGTGTAAACCCCAATAACGATTAGGGAAAACAAGAAATGTTTGATTATGACAACAAAAGAATTAAAAAATAATTAGAGTAATCTTGACAAGCTAAGTTTCCTTAGAATGGAATTTGAAACATTCTAGAAGCAATGATTTTTTTCAAAAACAACTTTAAAAATAGAAAACGAGGAAGTTCAAATCTAAATAAATTTAAAATTTTGTTCCATTAATTCTTCTTCATTGAAGAATCAACATAACTCTTATCTTGATATTAGTTGTAGGAAAATGCAATGCATAATGATTGAAAAATATATGTATACTTACATATGTACAAGATGTATTACATGCAATCTAGTCTCACCATTTTCCACTAAATATTTTGAGTAATGTACTATTCCCTACTATCTTGTTTAGAATCTTCTTTTCTCCAACCACTTCCATCAGATCCTAATTTCTCAAGTTGTTGGCAACTTCCTGTATGGACAATTTTCTTCTTGTCACTGTCGCTATTCGAGAGGGCTTCTACTGCCAAAAGTGCAAATTTCTTGCCCACGGTCTCATTTTCAAGGTTGAGTAGCCCACCTCATCTTTGATGAACTCTTTTTGATTACTTTTGATGAGAAAAAGACTAGAAAGTAAAGTAGAACTGAATTATATGCCCTCATAAAAGAAACAACAAAAATTAAAAAGCAAGCATGCATGCAAAATGCCAAACAGGGGAACTATTATAAGGATGTCACCTACCAAATGATGCCCATGTGTGTGGAGTGTTCAAAAAATATCCTTATGTTTCAAAAATATTTTCCCCTAAATTTGAAGTAATAGAAAAACAAAAATACCACCAGAAAAATCCGCAATGACCAATTAGAAAATAGGATTAAAAAAATAAAATTTTACTTTAATGAAATGATTTATAACGAGCTTAGGATTAAATGGTTGCCAACATTTTTCGTGAAACAGAGTAATAGGTAAAAGAAACACAAAAACATTAGTCTCTGCCTATGGCCATGTGAGACTAATAAGTATTTTTTATTGCTAGGACCTATATATAAATTTTATCTTTAGAGATAATATTGAAAGTAATAACTAAAATTCATTAAGTTCATAGACTAATCATTGTCAAACTATTTATATATTCTAGACATTTCTTTCATGTCGAAAAGATTATATGCTTGATAAAAATTGACAAGTCATTAGGCAAAAAGGACAAAGCCTTTTTTGATGGCAGTCTTCATAATCAATGACATGCTACTTGTATACACAATCAATAAACTATGCACTAAAAGATTAAATACACTTTGCAAACTTGAGTGGTTGAATTCCATCATCATGACACCATTTTAATCTTTCATCTAAGTGACCCATAAAAATGAGTAAAAAATAATGAGACTCAAAATTTAAAATTGTTAAATCAACTTACAACATACTCGTAAAAAAATATGTAATAAAAATATTAAATTATTAAATTTATGAATATTATTACAACTACAAAAATATGCTTAAATATTAAGTATATTTTTTATGAATTAGGCATTACTATTAATAAATAAAAGAGATTATACTTTCAATATCCATATATTGGAAGATTCCTCTTAAACTTCTTGAGAATTAGCCCCGCATGTGCTAAGTTTCACCCTCGCATAAAATGAAGCTTTGGGGATTGTGATAGAGAATTATACATTTTAAAATAAACACAACCTTCTTGATTTGTTATGAGGTTGAGGGAATCGTGTTAACTTCTCATAGCCCAACTACAGATTAATTGCAAAATAAATTCATAGAATAGAAACTCTATCTAATTTATAACAACTAATACTCTGAGATAATTAACAACAAATAATAGTGGAACCAAAAATAGATAACAGAAGCCAATCACAAAAAAACAATAACATAGATATACCCAAGAAACCTTAGTGTGGGGAAAAACCTGCAAATATTGGATCTTCTATTCAGCCTAACATCAAACTTTCTCTTCAAGAATACAATACAAGTTTGTTGCAACAATCTTACATACATAAAGCCTATTTGGTTTACTTAGCTTGCAAGAAAAAAATCTTTCCTTACTTTCTTTGGCTTTAAATCATATATAAAATCACTTTTGATTTACTCAACATCACAAACTTAGAAAATATTATTTTAAAGAATTAAAAACAAAGCTATTGTTAAATATTCAACTAGAGTTTCTTTAAAGCAACTCCACTCCACCTTTCGAGCTAAACAAAAAATCAACACTCCATTTTAGTGAGGAAGGTGTTATACACAACACCCAACTTATTCCTGAAGAATACAAACTCATTCTTCATCAAAGCCTTTGTCTGGATGTCTGTTATCTATTCATTTGTAGGAATATACCAGAGTTTAATTGTCCTCTTCTCCACACAATCTCTGATAACAAAAACTTGCAACGCACCTTTTATTTAGCTTCAAGAGCAAGAATTTATTCAACATATTACAAGATTTCCACAACAATTATTTTAGCCTCACAGTCTCTTTTCTTTGTCCAACTACTCACTCTCAACTTGTGCAAATAACTTGTGCTAAAAATTGTCTTTAGAAGAATCTAAAAAAATCATAGCAAAAAATATAGCAATTTCTAGATACAAGAATAATTGCCTCGACTTCCCTTGCTAACTTTTTTTCTTTCCCCTTCTTCTCTGGTTTCTCTTGGAAATCTCTTTCTCATAATGTACTCTTGGAAAATCTCTTTCCTCTCAATGTCTTAAATAAATCTCTTCATCTTAATAAATCCAGGAAATCTCTTCCTCTCGATGTTCAGGGAACTCTCTTCCTGTCAATTTAGTTCTCCACTATCAATATACCAATCATTGTTGGAAACTGGACTCGAGAGACAGACAATACATGAAAACTCATTCTCAAACCATACTGCAAACTCGTCCACCTGTGCAGTAGATGCAACCTATTTCTCTTACTTGCCATTGTTTGTCTTACTTGGGCACTGACCGACATAGTGACCCAACTGATGGTAGTGAAAACACTTCACTTTACTCAAATCTTTCTGTCTCATTCTGTGAAGAAGACTCTTCACTTGGCCCTTTCTTGGCCTCATGCGAATTCAAAACAACAAGATCATTTATTGGTGGTGTCACTCATGTACTAGCATAAATCCACAACGTGTTCTCCTTGAGAACATATGTAATTTGAACCTTCTATTGCAAGAAGTTAGACACACCCTCAAGCATGTCCTCATATTCAACACTAGTTGTCATAGCCACAAAAGAAGTTAAAAATAAAAATCTTTTTATTTTTATTTTTTTTCTTCTGAAATCTATGTCACAAATCTTGGCTTTGTATTTAGAGTTTAGAACTCTGATACCATGTTAATTTCTCATAACCCAGCTACAGATTAATTGCACAATAAATTCACATAATATAAACTTTATCTGATTTATAACAATTAATACTGTGAGTTAATTAACAACAAATAATAGCATAAACAAAAATAAATAACAGAAACCAATCACAAGAAAAACAACAACACAAATATATTGAGGAAACCCACAACAATCTTACATATATAGAGCCTAGCTGCTTTACTTAGCTTAAAATCAAAATAATAAAAAAATTAGAACTACAAAACAAAATTTAAAAAAAAATAAAAATCTTTACTTTAAATTATATATAAAATCACTCTTGATTTACTCAACCTCACAAACTTAAAAATATTCATTTAAAAAATAAAGAACAAAACTATTACTAAATATCCAAATTAAATATACTTTAAAACAACTCCGCCCTACCTTCTAAACGAAAAAATCAACAAAACGTGATACTGAAATAAAGGCAGTCTTATAAGTCCGGAAAGTTGACGAGAATATAGTCTAAGAAAAAAAGAAATGAAAGAGCCGCTACTAATTGTGATCACGATGTCTCAAGCACTATATCATTTCTTTCTCCTTCCAATCCTTCTATTCCATCTAGAAGATAACCCTAGAAGGCGGTTATCTTCTCTTTCTAGAATCAAGAATTTGAATCTCAATATTTTAAGACTTCAATACAAATCGTATAATTGAGATTCGCATAATGTGCTACTTTATTTCTATTTTCAGTCGTCAGTGGCTAATCTATCTCACTGTGTAATAGAGGAAGACATCTTATATAAAAAGACAAAGTACAGGTCATACTTACACTCAAAGTGGGGTCTAAAATACCAAACAATTCATCTTTATAGGAAGTATAAGGGATAAAATATTCTTCGAGTCTATCTTCGAGATCACATTTGGGGTAGAAGCATTTTGTCAAACATTTTGCGTGCTTCTTCTATGCTACCATATTTCTGTACACCCATTTTCCACAAAGACGTCGAATTTGTATTTGCTTTTAATTATTTCATCGTTGGGTTTCCTTGCCACGTCCGGTACCTCCAAGCTAACAAATGTAGAGACAAAACTAACCCAAGTTATCAAATTTGGGTTAAGAGGTGTAAGCTACATTCATGTGAAAGGATTCAAAGATTCATTGCATAACCCATTCTCAACATATCATGAAAGCCATGCAGTCAATGCAACCACATTTTGCTCCGAAATCTGATGAAAGAGCTGCAGCGCTTGACCAAAACGTCTGTTGTGCACATATCTCAATATCATTGAAGCCCATGAAGCTGCGTTATTCTGAGACATTTTGTCAAACATTTCCGTGCATCGTTTAAGGTTAATGGCACATTTGGCATACATAATAACAATTTTGGCATGTCAGTAGTAGACATGGCGAATAAATTCTGTCAGAATGAAATGGGTGTGACTGTGGAGTAGTTTGCGACATGGAAGGACCCTATGCTTTAAGCATCCCTTCAGAAGAGAACTCAATGAGGGTGCTATGAAAGGCACCAACTATAACACTATTGCTATAAATATTACTTTGCATACCCCTCACAAAAATTGCTCTGATCTCGGATTCAATTTTAAACATTAGAAATTGACTGTGTGGAGGGCAAAGAATTTAATGTTAAATTGCGCTCCTCTGTTCTACCAAAACAAAACCCATGAGCGAAGCTCACATTGATATTTACCTTTTGGCAATTCCTTTGTGTTGAAAAATTGGTTAATTTTGATATCCACGAAACGGGTAAATTTGACAACCACAAACATGGGGAAGAAACTGGTAATAACCATTTTACGATAGTTTTATTTGTAAGTCCTAATTCAGGATCTCAAATATTCCCAAATTGTTTCTTAAATCTCTCACATAACGAGTGCAATTCACAGAAAATCAAGCATTTATTATTTACAAAACTAGAAGGCGCTCAAACGCCCCTTTTTACAATCCAATTTACAACAAACTCTCAGATAATGATCAGCAAGCATAAGCCCCCTGTTGATTTCGTCTTCTCATTCTGCTACCCCATGACGATGAATTATCTCCCGATCTCCTTCTAATTAACTCCATCAGCTGAGCTTGCCACACATCACTACTCCCCAATCTCCCTTCGTAATCGCCCACGGTAAACATGTTCTGCACTCTCCAGTCGTAATCCTGGCGGAGCAGGGGATCTGACAGAGTCTCATATGCCTCCTGAACTTGAAGAAACAATCTACTGCACTCTTCTTTCTCCGAAGCAGGGCAGACATCAGGATGGTATTTGAGAGCCATTCTACGATATGCGCTCTTTATATCACGAGCACTCACAGTAGGAGAAACACTGAGAACATCATACAGTGAAGATGATGAAGGGGGAGAAGAAAAGGAAGTATTTTGAGATTGAAAAGCCCTAATACTTGTCGAATGCTTCGGCCTCGCTCCAATTCTGACCCGTGAAATTCCAGAAGAAGCACACTTGCTCGTAAGACGGGGTGCCTGTAAACCCCTTATTGATGCACTGCACTCCATGAATCTATTACACAAAGCTTCCAATTAACCAGCACTAACTATTTTGCCTGTAATTGCAGATAGAAATTCAGTATTTCACTTTAACTCTAAATAGATAGGATCAAAGTTACAAGACTTAGTTTGATGATGAGGATAAACAATTTAGAGCATTTATATAGATGGAATCGAATTGGGGGTTATGGAGAAGGATACGAAGTCAGTAAGATTTTCTTGGCTTCTAGAAATAAGCGGTGGCCGTCTACCCCACTGCCCCGCCGTCACGTCCCATCTGTGTGCGTGGGAACATTGTTTTAATCGATCTTCATTTTGATTTTTTCCTCCCTTCTGGATTATTTATACACGTCAAATGCTGACACGAAATGAGACATGAGGGATTAAATATAGAGAAGTTCGTTTGTCTTGGGCGAGCCAGGGGTGTTCAACCGCTTATATAATTGCGCATATTTGGGTCACGCTTCTTCAACAACCCAAGTGGTAAGGCTGGCGAACAGTCAGTCTTCTAGATATCCGTCCTCTCAAGACTATGGCGGTTTATTTTTTTAATAAAATAATTTTGGCTTGTGGAATTACAAGTGGTTAAACAACTCCCTAAGGACTACAAGGTACTAAAACTTTTCAAGACAAACAAATGTTGACAAGACTAATTTTTGTATTCGAATTTAAGATGCAAAGGGCTTTCTTTAGATGATCTTTAAAAAATTAATTAGATTTTTAAATGTATTTAACTTTATTTTTTTCAATGTATATCATTTTATTCAAAGTGGAATAAATATTTTTGACATAATTTATTGGAGACCTCATTTCTAATACGAACATATTACAATAGTATTTGAGCAGGGTTTGAACCTTAATGACAAGCATAACAACACCACAACTTAACCATCACACCACATCAATATTGATAATAATATAAGAATATATTAAAACTAATCTAATTAAATTGATGATTTCAATTAATTTAAAATGTTTAAATAAAATTATGTAACTTTTAAATTTTAGTATTATCAATAATTTTATATAATTGTGAGATTTGTAGATTTAGATTTTGTAATGTCTGTTGTGAGGTTAATGCTGATAGAGTTTTATAAGAATAAACTCATGTTGTTAATGCATACCCTACAATATTTCACCACAATTGTATATTTTCATTCACAAATTCTGGACAAAATGATCAAATTCAATATACAATTAGGATAACTAGATGATGCAGGAGCATCTCAAGATATAAAAGTAATTTTTTCAGCAAGCAAACTTTTTTTTTTCACTTTTTTCTTTCTTTGCAGATTTTCAATTATTAATCAATTATTATATGATATCCTTCAATGTCATATTCACCTTTTATAAGATTTTGGTCATGGCATAACTTGTTTTCTAAATCTTTTTAGACTTGGTAGTTTAACACTCTATCACATTGTTTAAGGTTTGCAATAGATTTCTAATGTTTACAATATGTGATACATTAAGTCATGAGTTCACTGCATCAAATTTTTCATCCTATACATTTGACTGACTACACATTTCATCAAAGACTACATAGTAATTTTGAATAAGACCAATTTTTTATAATAAATTATTTCATAATTTTCCTATTTAATTATAAAATTTTGATATATATCATCACACATCATGCCAGATCATTATATATATTTTTCAATTAAGATATGCAAAAAGATCTTAAAAATATAAAACAAATAATTATAAATAAAATCACATAGTTGATTATTATTGAAAGGTTCTCCATGAACTTCTTAAACATTGACATGGACATACAAATTTTATCATATACAAAGAGCAAAGCACAAGACGAATGAGATCTATTTTTAAAAACTAAAGCGCTTCACTTGATTTGTTATGAGGTCATGGGAGATGTTTATAATAAAATAAAATCAGCCGATTTTTTTTGTTGTCATCAAGTAGTAGAACACAAGATAAGTCTATAAGAAACGAAACGAAATGCATGTATAAGACAATACGTTTTTCCACTAACTACGGTCACGCGTGACCCAACTGCCTATTCCTTAGCTTTCTCCACCTACGAGGCCGTTGGTTATGTTGTGCTTCTAGAATCAAGAATTTAAAATTTCAATATGCCAGGACTTTTTCCTCTTATACAATCCGTATAATACAGATTTTGCTATTACATTTCTATTTTCAGTCGTTAATGGCTTTGTCGTGTAGAATGGTTTTCGTGATGCACTGTGCAGTAATTAACATCAACGCACATAAGGCATGTGTAATAATACGTCGCCATAGAGCTTAATAATTCACCAATTTGTGAAGGAACATTCCTTAAAGCTTATATAACTCAACATAACTCAACCACCAGAATGAAGAAGGAGACCTCTTATACAAAAGACAAAGTACAGCTCATATTGAAAAGAACATTAGGAATTTGAAATTGAAATGAAGTCATCGATTGGATATTATTTAAAAAGGCTCTTTATAGTATTTTGGAAACAAGGACCTGCTATACTGTAATAAAGTATAATTTTGAATTGTATATAAAGTATTGAGAGTTACAGGAGAGAAGAAAGAAAAGCCGTGTAAGAGAGGAAGTCTTAGATTCTAGAGGAAAATGACGGATTACCAACCGATGGTGGGACCACTGGCAACCTTCTAGATGTTCTGAAATCTGGGTAAGTGGGAATTTGCATAAAGAGCACAAATTATCTTTAGTTCCTCCCGTCTGATTATATAGTTTTTCTCCCAAAGCCAATTAAAATGGAAAATCAAACAATTTCAGTGAGCTTTGGAATTTTTTATATAAATACTCTCACTTATAATCACTCTATATTTATAAAAAATAAGATTTTATCATTTATAATTATTTTAATTTCATAAAATTTAATTGGTTATGTTTATAATATATTCATTTATAACAATTTTAGTGTAAATTTAATTTGAATGGAAAAATATTATTTATAATAATATTAATATTTAATATTATAAAATTCTGTAATGTTGTCATATTTATTCTTCTTATTATTGAGACTTATTGCTATACACTCTCAATCTATTTGGTAGTATTAAGTATTGAAAAAATACATGCATGAAATAGTTATTAGTTATTTACCATTACTTTCCAACTATCCTTGTTAGAATCATCCCTACTTATATTGAGTGTAATTTATGTCTTTATTTGTACAAGCTACACAAATTGAAGAAGTTTATTCCTAGATAAGTCAAGCGTATAAATTTACATCTTGTTTACAAAATGTATACCCCTATTTTTCTATATAATTATAAATAGAGCAATTTTATAGCTAAGTGATGTTTTCATAGCATGCATCAATTTATCTAATGTTTTATGGGGATTCAACTATATATTTTTAAAATTGAAATCATTATCAATCCATATATCATGAGTAGTGGCTTACATGAACTCATGTCTCATGAGCATGAATGGTCCATATAACACTTGTTGTATATAGGTGATGTTCATATGGGTGAAGCATATGGCTTCTTGAAGGTTACCCATCACAATACTATTCTACCTCACCCATAACAATAGATTTTCTATAATGATCAGGTCCCCTCTTATGATGTATAAGTATCTACACCCATCTCAATGTTGCACCACTAAAGCATTTACGAAGTTTTGATTTTATTTTAAGTTCTATTTTGTGTACATGATTATTTGTAGCTTGTGTAACCTTTATTTCTTTGAGTGAGTTTCATTTTGTTTCAAAGCCAAATCAAGAAACCCAATTCAATTTCTTTTCTAGCAAGATTAGATAACAATAACATTGACATGATGATTCTATACTAATTACTAGTGTGTTGGTTATGCTCAAATTTTCATCTTGATGTATAAAATCACTAACCTAAACTTTCAAGAATAATTCAAGATGATTATGCTCAAATTTTGAAGGTGGGTTGACAACAAGAATAGTACGAGTGTTTGAAATCTACTTTTCACCCTATAGTTTTCTAATTTAAAGATTATCTAGGTTAAATATTGAGAGACCAAAAGGTGGTTATATTTTTATCACTTAAATATATCATAGATTTCATCTCCATATTTTTAAAAAGTTGTTAATTATTTTGTAAATTCATTTGGTGAAAGTCAACTAAGATTGTGTATTACATGAGATATTTTTCTTTTACTGTTTGATGATATTATTTTTCTTAATGTGTGTGAAAATTTTATTATAAAAATGATCATCATTCTCCCCATAAAAATAATAATTCATAAATATCTTTTCAATGTGTATAGAAAGATTTTTTGTAGATTTTTTTTAAAAGTTTGGATTCATGAGGACAAAACATTATGTAGGAAGTATTTTGGCCAATTTTTGTCCTTTCATCTTTAAACAATTAGCTATCCTTCGTGTTACAAATATTCACCAAAAGTAATTATGTTAGATCATGTAATGATTAAATAGAGCTAATATGTGTCACTAAAATAAATATGAGGGAGATTAATAACTAAAATCATAATTCATTCCATCATCATGGGATATCTCACTAGAAAAAAACTATTATGAGTACTCATAAAACTAAAGAACGAGCACAACAAAAGAGGGTAAATTCACAAGAGTAGGCACATGTATATCATGATATATAGAAGAAATATCATAAAAATTTGCAACAATATATTGAAAAGAGGTTGCCCCATCATCGATAGTGATGATGCACAATTTGTAACAAGGTAATTCAAACTAGGTGCATACTCATTACTATCAAAAACCATAACTAACATAACATAAACATGAAGCTCATGAAAAAATCAAATAAGGATATTTAGGATTATATAATTCTTACAGTAATTGAATTTATAAAGAAGGGATAAACAATGCAAGATAAATTAATCCTTCATAGATAATGCATCCTTTCCCATAACATAAAAGTACATAAATGAATCAAGTGTAATAGGAACAAAAGACAAAAAAAGATAAGTGTATTGGCAAAATCATAAATATATGCACATAAATAAACAAGAGACACAAGCGTCAAAGTTCCTGCCTATAGTGGAATTTTTTAAGGTATAATTGATGCAGTAGATGTAAAGTGCATGAAGTATGTCATAGAGAAAGCATTGTTAAAATAATTTGAACATGATTTTATGTTGGAATTATATTGGAGATTAGTAATCAGTAATGAATAATTTGTAGAGAGTAGAAGTAGAATGATGCGAAGAAGCATTTGGTGACTATGGAGGAAAGCGTTAACGCCTATTTTCATAAGGCTAATAATTGGGATATTTGAATATTTCATAATAGATTTGTAAAATTGAATATAGAATTTATTGAATATTAATACTACAAATTGGAGCAAAAGTTTGGAAAACCTCTGTGGTCATTGAAATCGTAAGGTTCCATTTGTTAAAAGTGATTGAACACTTCTTTTGAGGTCATTTATGAAGTAATCTTATAGCTATATAGGTGTGGAAACCTTTTTTTGCTACAAGTTTTGTTAACCAGAAATTGTGATAAGTATTTATTTTTCATGTCAACTATAGTTTTATAACTTTTAAGGTATAGTTGATGCAATAGATGTAAAATGCATGAAGTATGTCATAGAGAAAGCATTGTCAAAACAATTTGAACATGATTTTATTTTGGAATTATATTGGAGACTACTAATCAGTAATGAATAATTTGTAGAGAGTACAAGTAGAATGATGCGAAGGAGCATATGTGAGTATGGAGGAAAGCGTTAACGCCTTTTTTCATAAGGTTAACAATTGGGATATTCGAATAATTCATAATAGATTTTAAAATAGAATATATAATTTATTAAATATTAATACTACAAGTTGGAGCAAAAGTTTGGAAAACCTTGTTGTCATTGAAATCTATGAATTGGATGGTAAAATCATTTTCAGAATAGAATTTTTTTTTATGCAAGTTTATGGTACAAGTAAAATCATTCATTTCTCATCGAAAATTTCATCATTAAGCATAACTATGATGGGTTTGTGCAACAGAAGTTGGAACAAGAATTTTATTTGTGTTTTCATTTTTTTTCCTTGTAAAAATCATCTTTGTCATATTAAGACCACAAAATCTTTATACATTTGATCTCAAGTTTACTTTTTAGTAGTCAATAAATAGTTGAATAATATTGATAATACCCAGGAGATAAAACAATGGAAAATTTATTTTTCACCAAGTTCAAATACAAATTAAAAAACAACCAATAGAATAATAAAAATATATATAATATAATATATAATAATTTTTTTTTTGAATTAAAAATAAATACATTATAATATATTGTATTTTCTAAATAATTTTTTGAATTTAGTTGGGTTGCAGTTATAGTTTTAGAATATGCGGTTGACTGTCAACTCCAACCCTGTGGCGATTACCATTGGCATCTACCCTGCTAGCATTGCACGTGTTTTATCTATGCTTCCACGTGTTGCAATTTCTTCTGAACGTGACGTTAGAGCGTAAGGGGATGTTAGTCATCGAGGATCAGCAAATCTTCAGGCCTAGGCAGTAGCAATGGGCTCTATAGTTCTAAAACTCTCATTTTTCTTGCAATGTATTTTAATGGCAGGCAAGCCTCAACTTTTTCCTTTTTTATCATCCACTTAATCAAAACGACCATTGATAAGCTCGACATGGAGATCTCCTCACAGTTACTAGAAAATCCAATTGCTGCTTTTTCAGACCAAATGTTTGCATTGGCTATTTTTTATAGTATTGGAAAAATCATATGTGTTCTATCCGCTGAGATCCAACAAAAAATAAAATGACATGAATGTGAAATGAGTAGACGTCAAATGGACCCTTTACTAGATTGGTATTCTGGTGAAAATTATTTGCATTTAGTTAAATTGATGGTGGGATATGGGCTAATTTGGTGATTTATCTCACAAGAAGACTGCATGAAGGCACTGTTTGTGCCTCAACTAATGTCAACACTTGGACTGGTACCATGTGGAGTATTCCTCTCGTAGCAGCTTTCTTCCTGGCATTTTCTTCTATCTATACTATATGCTGGTAAATTTTTGTCCATGTTGGTCTTGTTGTATCTCGTCAATTATAATCATTGAATTCCCTGAATTTAAACTGTTTATTGCTGCTATACTACATCACTGATAAACCATGTCAATTACATTTTGAATCTTAGATCTAATTTTAGTATTGAATTTCAATTTTTTTTAAGTTTATATGTCCTTCAGTTATCCCAAATTAATGGCTCTGTGGAATGATAACCCCGGAATATATCCTACTATGCAATCTTATCCAGAGTTACAGTGTGAAACATAAAATATTTGCTAAGTTCATCTTTAGGCCTCTATATAGAGGGCAAAATGTTTAAAATAAAGGGACAAATTATTTTTCAAATTTCATTTAGAAAAAAATGCATTTGATACCCTATCATGAGCTTTCTACAAGTAAATGACAATGACATCTAATCAGGGATTGGCACAATTGTTGATTCTTGTTAAACTTTGTAGTAGTCAAATTTCAGCCTCTATCCGTGCTTTTGGTGCAGCAACACGATTATCCTATGGCTTTAGTAACAAAAAATGTCCTTACCCTGCTTACAGATAATAAATACATTATAATATATTAAAATAAAACAAATATGAACTTATCTGTGTATTGAATATACATCCAAATCTGGAGGCCTGCAATAAATGGCTGGCTTCTCAAGCCTTATTCGAGGTACACCTAATCTGACTATACATGCACTGTATTATACACTTCTGAATTTAAATAGCATCAAACACCCAATACCCACATTGTAAAAAGGAACATGACATTAATTCAAATTCTCTACCCAAAATTGAAGATCATGACATCTGTATTTACATAGCATCAAATGTCCAATATTGATATTGAGAAAAACATGAAGATGGTTAAGATGTGATTCTCTTTCTCTTAGACTGCTTATCTCATGGACGCCATTAAAATCCTTCAATTCTTCAATTTAAACTCTCTACATCTCTATCTCATTTCCATTGCTCTGTAATTGTCTATTTTTTCTCATTGCATTCAGATCTTGCAGGCACTCCAAATTCCCCTAACAAGTTTCTTGTTGCCATTATCATGTCTTACAGCTCCCATCTCTTTTTATATATCTTATAATGACACTTATCCTCATGCATCACAGCCTTATTATTCTTTCAACAAAGTAGTTGGTTACAATTGCAACTTTTCAGCTGTTTCCTCTGTGTGGACACCCACCAACTATACTGCCATTTTCTAGTCTTGGGTAGGGTGGTGTTGAAATTTCACGGCAATTTTTCTTCTTCCAAGCAAAGGAAAATTGGAAGGCAGGGCTACTTTTTTCCACAGTAAGATATTTACATTTTTGTATCCAAATGAATTTTAGGCAATAATTGTTTCTCCTGCAGGAAAGTAGAGAGGCCTTACTAATGAAATGATTAGATACAACATAATTTCATGGCTGACAGAAGTGTTGGGTTGATAACATACAGAGCATCTAACTTAGACCCAAGTGGAAGTATGGCCCCTTTCGCCATCGATATGGGACAGACCACCATACAGTATTGGAAATTATTATGATCTCCTTTAAACCCATGCAAATTACCCTAAAAAATCTCGTCAATGATAAATTGGTTTCAGTTTCATGGATTTGGAAGAGTTATGTTTGGAAGACTGATTTCAATGGCTGAAACCTCATTTTGTAATAGTGGTGTTGAAATAGTGGGTGGTTTGTTCATTACCACTATATATTTCTTTGATACGTTTGCATTGAGAAAGTAGTACCTTGGGCTAACGCTATTTGTCACAAATTTGAAGATACAAAACAAGATAAGCACTGAAAAGTTGCAGTCGGAAGACTTTGGAAGCACCAAAATTCAGGAATGCCTGGAAGCCTTTTTTGGCAAAAATCAAGCAACTTAAAGAGATGAAGCATTCTTAATTCTAACATTTAAGTAAAACCAAAAAAGCATCTATAAGGCCTTCCAATTGTCAGGACTGCGAGAAACAACCATAAGGTTTTTGAGAACTGGCGTATTCAAGAAAATAGCACCATACGAGTGTCTGTACAAACTATCATAAAATCATTATGATCTCCTTTAAACCCATGCAAATTTTCAACCTTTCAGCAAATTGTGAAGTCTAAGGGTTGTTTATTCTCAGATTCAGAAAGGTCCTAACGACAAAATCCCCTGGTGTTAAGCTTAAAAGGCTTTGGAATTTTATCATTCTTACATCATCATATGAACTGCTCACCTCCTGCAGAGAAATACTGTAATTCAAAAAATAGTTAAACAATTACTGCTTATCTTTGTTGAAAAAATGAGCAAAAAAATTTGTCAATAAAAAATTACCGTATTTTTAAAACAACAAAACCAATGATTTTTGTTTTTAAACAAGAGGAAAATCCATTCTTTTTATTTTATTAAAGTCAATCAAAACCAAAAAACCCATGATTTAACAGGAAAATCTAAAGCAATTTTCAGACTGAAAACCCTTTTATTTTTTAACAAATAAATGGGTAACACTCTGAAGTGGAAGTAATTTTAACAAAAGTGGCAATTATATTTGAAAATCTGAGTTAAGGAGAAAAATCTCAAGCAAAATGACAATAACATTAGAAAATAAGATTTATTAAAGAAAATTTAAGCAGAATTGGCAACCATATTAAAAAATGTTGAACTATGGAGAAAATCTTAAACAAAACTCCAAACTGAAGGTCAAAGCTTTTCAAAGTGAAATTGGCATGCATACCCCAGCCCCCAACTACTATCCTTACCTCTCAAAGCCCTTTCAAAATTTCTGTTGTTTGCCCTGCTGTGGAAAACGTAGGCCTTTCTGTGCTAGGTACTGCAAAAAACCAAAAAAAACACAAAAAATCACAAATTTATCCTAATCTCTAGGGAAAACCAAAAGCTCAAACCTATTCATAAATATAAAAAAGGACCAAAACCCATTGAACATATTCAATTCCACTGCAAAAAAACAAAAATGGGGTTTTCTAAAATAGGCGGCAAAGTTCAAATTCTTCAACCCACTATGCCAAATACCTTCAACCCACTATACCAAATACCTTCAGTGCAGAGAAATCACCAAAATCACCAATGTGCCAAACATCAAAACTCCTTCAGTGCAGAGAAATCACCACAATCACGAGGAGCAAAATGTGTGAAACAGAACACAAAGAAATATATTAAAGTGGACAACAACTGGAGCATTTATGTTCCTTTAATGATTTTGCATTTGTAGTATAAACATTAAATCTATCTTTAATGGGTATAAAGTGACAATGATGTAATGTTTCATTTTTGCCTAATTTTAGTTGTAAAATATTATTTTTCCCATTGCTATTTTCTCTCACAACCAATAAAAATGTAGATAAATACTATTATTTAACTTTCTTAAATATTTTAAAATTTTCAAACTATATAATATACAAATGAGTGGAAAAATTATAAAATTTGATTGAGCCAATAAATAAGATTTTTGCACTCAATGAAAGCAATAGTTACCCACCTATGACAGGAATTAATAAGACAACCCAACCTATAAGCCTCATATGATAATTAATGTCACACTTAAGTGAAATAAATTTAAAATGATATAATGAAAAGATCAAATCTTAAATTCATTGGATATAAAAAAAATATGTAAAATCTCATATGAAATCAAATATACTAATAAATAATGAAAAATAACAAATTGACAAATACAAGCTACGAGGAAAAATAAGGTTTATATAATATGTGTGAAAATTATATTATACCATATATGAAGAAATTGTAAGAAAATATAACAAAAATCAGATCTAAACTTTAATTAAAAATATAACGCAATTAGCGGATTCCATAGCTAAAATTACAATTGATTAATATAACATGCAATACATCAGATTTAGGTCTACGCAGGATTAATGTCAAAGTAAGGGCTCGTTTGGGTACTGGAATACCATATCTTGGATATGGTCAATTCAGGAAGATGTTGCATATTCAGGAAGATGCTTATCCTCAAAATGAAATCTGGAATATGGTCTGACCCGTTTGGTTCACCCGGAAGATGAATGAGAAGATGCATAAGGAATTTTAATTCTTTATTTTTTAATTTCTTTGAACATGGTGTGTATATATGTGTGTATATATACACACATGCACACATGTGTATATATACATACATACATGTGTGTGTGTGTATATGTGTATATATATACACACATGTGTATATATATACACACATGTGTATATGTGTATATACACACATGTATACACATATACACACATACACACATGTGTGTGTATACACACACATACACATATATACACACATTTGTGTACATATACACACATACACCCATGTGTTTATACACACATACATGTGTGTGTGTATACACACATGTGTGCGTATATATACACATACAAGTGTGTATCCATGTATACACATATACACACATGTGTATATATACACACATACACACATGTGTGTATACACATATACACATATTTATGTATATATACATACATATACACATGTGTGTATATATACACACCATATGTATATACACATACAAGTGTGTATCCATGTATACACATATACACACATGTGTATATATATACACATACACACATTTGTGCATATATATAGACATATACACATGTGTATATATACACACATATACACACACCATACATGTGGGTATATATATAGACATATACATGTGTGTATATATACACATACATCTATGTATATATACACACAAATGTGTATATACACACACAAATGTGTATATACACACACAAATGTGTATATACACACACATGTGTATATATACACACATGTATATACACACATACATATATACACACATGTGTATATACACACATGTATATATATACATCCTTATAGCAATATAATATACATCTTTATAGTCACGGATCCCACAAAATATTAAATTTGCTTTTGTAAAAATTGGAATTGGAATTCGAAATTCCAATTCCACCTATTTAGGTGGAAGATGATATTCCTATTCCGGGGGCAAAATGAGAATTTCGGAATTCCAATTCCATTTTTTTCCAAGGACCCAAACATGGAATTTGGCATTATCCAGAATTAGGTAATGCCAATTCCGGTCCAATTCCTGCTACCAAACAGGCCCTAAATGATTTGCCATCTTCAATGCTCCCACTCCTTATCCTCCACGTATTCCACATGTATATTTAGCGAGCACTTCAATTTATTTAATTGCAATTGAAGCTATTTGATTTCTCAATTTTAAATGAAATCATTTAAAAACGTCAGCAATTAGAACGGAAGAAAATCTAGAAGAAAAGTAGGTGGAAAATTGTAGAAGACAGCTCCATTTTCCACTTCCCTGTGGACCCTACGGTTTGTGGGTTTGTCGACTAGTCCATCTACTTCTACGCGTCGTCTAAGAAATCGTGTTGTCCACACAACATCTTAATCGGACAAAACCAACATATGGCTTTAGCATATTCCAAGAAACTTTGTTGCTCTATACTTCCTCTCGAAATGAATGATAATTTGATTATTGTATTAATTAAGCCGATAGGCTTTCCCTCGTGAGTGAGCTTGGTATCGTACATCCAATTTATTATCTCACGCGTGAAACCTGTCTCACGCCAGACCGCTAGTTTTTTTTCTCAAGCCCCTAAAATGGTATTGCAGGCTAGTTTTCTGAGAAAGTTTAGAACAATTTCACAAGATTTGTATATTTATTTCAGAGTGTCCTCACATTAAACATCTTCGTCTTGTGGATTGCGGTGCCTATTGTTACAATTTAGACGAATGCCTGCACAAACTGTGGAAGGGTTGAGATCACCAAAGTCTAAGTGATGGTAGAAATTTCAAGCGCCTATGATTTTACATCTATGTTGTGGTTTACAGGAAACCTGAAATCTCAGAAATAGAAGAAAACATTAACTGTGGTTTACAGGAAACCTGAATTCTCATAAATAGAAGAAAATGTTAACATAAAATCAAATAAAAATGAATAAATAAACCTTTGTTTCCTTTCCCTATGATGCTAATTAAGATAAATAAAAGATCCGTGTATGATGAAGATTAAGCACCCCACTATGAAATGGAGCCAAACATCTGCTTCCTATAGGAGCTTTGAGGATTGAGTATACTATTTCTTCTACTAAAAGCTTGTGTTGCCCACAATCTGAAAGAAGAGGATTCATGTGTTGGTCAAGAACAATCTTCTTGGCTGAGATGTTCTAATGCACAATAGATTTGCCCGTGCCTTCATGTAGATACTCGATACCTGCAAAATACATCTATAAATAATAAATATAGCATCTACTTCATACAAGATCAAGAAGAATGTACAACAAAAGTAACTAAAATGTGTATGCTAAGTTTTACTTTCTTTTTATTGTTCAATGTTTCATTGATAATATTACAAGAGGCCAAATCTGGTCATCCTTCAACTAAGATGCCAGAATAGGGAAGCACAGCTAACATGTATGCTTCCCCAAGAGGCATCGACATTGATTTAAAATTATGTATTTATATATACTGGAAGTTTCATCCAAAAAAGCAAAGATGCTAAACAAGAATTATTTATCTGGCTAGCATCATGGCCTGCGTTTAATTTGCTTCAAGGGAGATACTGAGAGCTTTGGAACCTTCCCAGTGATGTTTGGTGCCTCTGAACCTAAACGTTCTGGCCTTATGAAAGACAAACTTGGTTTACATTGCCTTAGTCCTACAAAACACTCTCCATGGAGCTTTGAATTGTTTCCATACTGGAATCTGTCTTGCATTCCTTTCAAACCTTCTACCACATCATATCAAGAAAATAGAAAGAGAAACTTAAGGTATAGACAATTAGTTAAACAAAAACCATGTTATCACCTGAAGTAGGTGAGTGAAATCGTTAGCTCACTGGTTTTTTTTTCAGAACAACAGACTGTCCTCTTTTTAGAACTTGTCTAAAAAAATTTAGAATATTTAGAATAGGCAGAGTGGAACGTCATTATATAGATTTCAGCTACACGAGGAAAAAAGAGAAAAAAGTGAACTAGCATTTTTTAGACCACTACAACAGAGTACAAAGACCATCTACAAAGCCTCTTCAAAAAAAATACTTGCACCAAAACAACCAAGCAACATACAGGCCTAAAATATTATGTTTTGTTTTTGCTATTTAAATTGCAAAGAATAAACAACACATAGTTCCGTTGAATGCAGAATCCCAACAGATGTCAATACAAAGAAACCAGCTGTCAAATGGTAGCAGTGACAAAAATTAAAATAAAATAAAATTTAGGAAACCGCCCATCCAAAACATTGAAGAGATAAAAGAAGGGATCGTGCTTCTCGTAGTATGTAGTCACCGAAGCCAAGCCTAATCACAAACATTGCAGGTCGTCTCAGAGCTGATGTAGGGGTTCATGTCTTCTCTTGTTTTGAAACCTGTGAGTGTCTTTTGTCCACCAATAATAGTGTACCAAATTTCCACCCTTTTTAACTTCCCATCACGTTTAGATATTTAATCTTCAATATTTTATTTAAATTATTTCACTTTAATATTTTATTTAAATTCTTAATAAATTAATTAATACTTAATTTAAATATTTATAGAAATAAAATTATTATAATAAAATTAAGTATTTATTTAATACATTTTGATTTAAGTTATAATTTTTGTAATGAATAAAATAATAATTATAAGAAAAATAAATTCACAGAATATTTTTTAATATAAATATTTGTTAATAAAAAGTTGCCACTTATACATTAAAATAAGTACATATAATATAATTTTTATTTTAAAAATAAAAATGTTAATCAAAACTCTAACAAAAACTTTAAAGGGGAAAAAATTAATGGATAGAACTTCAAAGACCTTGAAACATCCAAACAAATATTTAAATTTGATCATGCATCTACATTTTTTAAATTTTGGTGTCGCAAGCAGAGTGTGTGCACTCGAGCTAGAGTAGTACAGGGATGGGTGAGCTCCTGGAAAGTCTTGGTGCTTCGCCTTTGTGAGCATCACCTAGATGCAATGATTGCTAAGTGTTTCATTCATTCTCATCAGATATGGGTTCGTGTGAACCACTACTCCTGAACCCCAGTCAATGAATTTGACTAATCTTGATAGAAATATCACAATATCACTAGAGAAGAGGCCAAAGCTCCATTAATGTTTGCTTCAGAAGCAGCCACCTCTGCATAAGAGGCAGAGCCACCACATGCCCCAAGCCCAGCAGACGACGGAAGCAAAGACCTTCCCCACCGATGCCCCCATGACCAGCCAAACCAGGCACTAGCGCACCTGCAGAGACCTTCACACCTACAGGGACCTGCAAGCCCATTGAGCGGGAGACAACAACGAGAGCAAGAGACAACATTTCAAAAATTTGGATTTTCCACCATAAAGATGTTACTTTATCATTTAGCCAACAAAATTGCATGTTGAACTAATTGTTCTTTCTAGAAAAATGAGAAGATGAATTTAATCTTTTAAAACTTTATCAACATAAACCTCATAGATATTACAAAATCTAAATCTCCAATTTAAAAGATACACAATTTTATTCAAACATTTTAAAACTAATTGTTAACATTAATTTAATTATTTTGGTTTGGTTTTTTATTATTTTGTTGAGTTTATTATTTTGTTGAGCGATTGAAGTGGTTGCTTTTTGCTATAATACCCTGAAGCTATGCTCTTTGATTTTTGTTGTTATGTGATTGATGTATCCGAATTCAGAGCTCTTTTCCTACCATCTTATTCAAAAACATTAATTTAATTATATTGAATTTTAAATATCCTTACATTATCTATCTTTCTTGATACACACCAAATACAATACAACTTTTTACAAGGGAAAAGAAAAGAGGAGAACCAACTTAAGCTTTACATGTATCCCTCGGGCACCTTTGGATATAATGACATACACTTAAGAAGAAAAAGGAGTTACAAACATATAGAAATCTAACCATTTATGAAGAACATCTAAAGAAAGCCCTTTCCTTCCAAATTTCCAATTCAAAACTTAGTTTCGTCCACGTTAGTTTGTCTTCAAAAGTTCTAGAACCTTCTTACGGAGTTTTTTAATTCTGCTAGCCACAATTATTAAATCGAAAAAAAAAAAAAAGAGATATGATTTCCGAGGTTTAAATAAACCTCCGTAGTCTTGAGAGGACATCTAGAAGACTGACTGTTTGCTTGCCTTGTCACTTCGCTTGTTGAAGACGCACCCTTTATTGGTTGAGCGGTTACATCGCTTGGTCACGACAAACGAACTTCTTATATTTAATCCCTGATGTCGTGTCACCATTTGACGCGTTTAAATAATCCAGAATGGAAGAAAAGATCAGATTGAAGATCGATTAAAACAATGTTCCCCAACATCTATTTCTAGAAGCAAGAAAATCTTACTTTTAATAGACTTCGTATCCTTCTCCAAATCCCCAAAATCGAGTTCCGTCTATATATATTGTCTAGATTGTTTATCCTTACCATCAAACCAAGTACTCTTTCTTTCATCCAGTCTTTCTATTATCCAGTCTATTTGGAGTTTGAGCGAAATATTGCATTTCCATCTACAGATACACGCATAATTGTTATTGCTGCTCAATTGGAAGCTTTGTGTAACAGATTCATGGAGTATAGTGCATCAATTAGGGGTCTTACGAGCAACTGTGCTTCTTCTGGACTTTCCCGGGTCAGAATTGGAGCGAGGCCGAAGCATTCGACAAGTATTAGGGCTTATCATTCTCAAAATACTTCATTTACATCTCCCCCTTCATCATCTTCACTGTATGATGTTCTCAGTGTCTCTCCCGACGTGAGTCCTCGTGATATAAAGAGCGCATATCGTCGGATGGCTCTCAAATACCATCCTGATGTCTGCCCTGCCGCAGAGAAAGAAGAGTGTAGCAGATTATTTCTTGAGGTTCAGGAGGCATATGAGACTCTGTCAGATCCCCTGCTCCGCCAGGATTACGATTGGAGACTGCAGAACATGTTTACAGTTGGCGATTATGAAGGCGGATTAGGGAGTAGTCGAGAGTGGGAAGCCCAGCTGATGGAGTTAATTAGAAGGAGATCAGGAAATAACTCGCCCTCGTGGGGTAGCAGAATGAGGAGACGAAATCAAGAGGGGGCTTATGCTTGCTGATCATTATCTGAGAATTTGTTGTAAATTGGATTGTAAAAAGGGGCGTTTGAGCGCGCCTTCGATTTTTGTAAATAAATATTATTAATTTTCTGTTAATTACATTCGTAATGTCAAGAAGCAATTTGGGGGAATATATAGAGTGATACTCGAGACTCGACATTAGGGCTTTCAAATAAAACTATGATAAAATGGTTGTTATCAATTTCTTCCCCACATTTGTGATTGTCAGATTTACCAGTTCTGTGGATGTCGAAATTCATCATTTTCCCCATTTAATAACATAAAACAATTGTCAAAGGGTAACGCGAGCTTCAAACAAGGTATTTGTCTTTGAAATTTTTAGGTAGAACAAAGGACTGCGATTTAACATCAGATTCTTTATGCTCCATACAGTCGAATTTAAGAGTAAAAAACCCGTTGAACTAACTGCATAATTTTCACCCTATTAAGGAAAATCTACATATTGTGGAAACTCTATATTCAGCAAATTTAGACCTACGCAAGATTTAACGTAAAAGTAAGTAATTTGCCATCTTCAATGCTCCTAGTCGTTATCCTCCACGTACCCCACACGTATATTTAACGAGCACTACAATTTATTTAATTGTAATTGTATGATTATAAAGCGCTATGATTTCTCTTTGTGAATTTTAAATGAAATCATTAAGGACGTCAGCGATTTGAACAGAAGAAAATCTAGAAGAAAAGTAGATAGGAAAAGGAAAATTCTAGAAGGTAGCTCCATTTTCCACTACCCTGTGGACCCTACCTGTTTGTGGGCTTGTCGACCAGTTCATCTACTTCGACGTGTCGCCTAAGCAATCGTGTTCTCCACAAAACATCTTA
>MU227204.1:223539-243607 GCA_018584345.1 Thuja plicata
GTTCTCCACAAAACATCTTAATCCGACGAAACCAGCATATGACTTCGCCATATTCCAAGAAACTTTGTTGTTCTATACTTCTCATGAAATGAAACATAATTTGATTATTGTATTAATGTAAAAAATAATTGTGTATCTTTGCATCAATTACTGTAAATAGTTGTATCTTTTATTTATTTATTTTCCAGTATTGTACAGTTTGAGATTAGTAAAAAATGTTTTAATTATCTTGGATATTTTGATTAGACAATTATAAATTTTGTAGTAATGTAATGAATTGTTTTTCAGCAAGCACAAGGTTAAAACTAATTTAAATTTAATAATATATAGAATAGAATTTTAATGTCTAGTTGTTCAAAATGATTATGAATTATGTATAGTAGTGTGAGGGGTCTTTGTCGTTAATAAAGAAGTGCCTAGTTAGCTATGGTATTAGCTTAACAATAGTTCCTTCACTAGCATCAATTTGAGATATAATACTTTTAAATAAAAAAAAATATTTAGTAGTGTTTTGAAAAACTTTGTGTTTCTAATAGATTGACTAAAATTTAAAATAAAAATTGTAAAGCAATAATATGATTGGTTGCTACATTCTCTTACCACAACAACTATAAAAGCAAGAATCTAAATTATGATTCAACTAAACTAAATGTAAATTCAATCTCAATTGAAATCATTAACCTAGTTCATTTACATGTCCAATAATTTCTAAGACTTCAAACTTGAAAATTATACACAATTAGGATAAGGATGACTTCAAATAATCGAGAATAGACAATAAAAAACAAGCATTAAATCACCATAGAAAATGCATCTTGACTAGTTATACTAGTAGTATATTGAGACCTTTCTTTTTTTACAATCTTTTCCAGACAAAAGCCTTCAAAATGTTGTAATTGGTCAACTTGTTAAAAATCTTGTATTACATTTTGATCCAAACACATTTACGACATATACATATGATCAAAAAATCATGAATGCACCGAATGACATCTATGAAATACAATTTTAAAAGTAAGAATTGTGAAAATTAAAAAAATATTAGAATATTTATTCAAATAGTTTTGTTTCGTTAATAATGCATTTTACTATAGTTAATAATTATGAATATGTTTATAAATTGTCAAGTCATTTCATTGAGCACATACACTTATATGTCATGGAAATTAGGAACGACACTCAAGTCACATAATTAGTTCAATGATAACAAATTTTAACAATGATACCTAAACAAAAGCTAAAAACTTTTGAGGCTCCTAAACAAATCGTCATACTGCTCCATTTCATTAATAATTAATAGTAAGGTAAACATCAAAACATTTTAAACTAAAATGTCCACCCACTTGATTACAAAGTTGAGCTCAAAGATTGTTAATGCACTCATCAACCACACATGTTTGAGAACACAACATACATATTTTAACATTGTTTTATCAACACAATATTAATCTAATATAAATCTTCACAAGAGCCATGTTCAAAAGGATGAAATATGTAGGATATGAAATTGGGGTTTCATCTTATCATATCTTATCAATCCTACACAACTAACAAGTTTAGTTTCATAAAATTGCTTATGTGGAAGATATAAGAGGCAACTAAAAGAAAAACCAACACACAAGTAATGAATTTTTCTCATTTATTCTATTTTAAAAACACCAATAAAATAGATCACATATTTTATTTGTTTACAAAAATGAAATCATTCAAGGTCTAAAAACATAAGAATCCATTAATAGTCTATGCCAAAATCACAAGAATCACAATGATATCTATTTAGGAAAAAAAATTATGCTTCAACAAGTGAGTGTCACTCTTTAAAAATGTTGTTTACAACAACATACTAGTTTTTGAGGGGGGTAGAAAAATGGATTCAAATCAATTCAAAAAAATAAAATAAAAAAGTATATTTAGAATCTACATAGAAAATTCTAAAAGATTCTAATTTAATTCATTTTCAAATTTGTAACGGTTTAGCGACAATATGCATCTGAATGTGAATTTTTTTTTTTCAGAATATACATTTCAGTGTCAAAGTAGGCAAAAAAGTGTAACCCACTATTGTAGGACCACCCTTCGATTCAAAATGTCGCGCATTTCTTTACTTCTAGAGGAAACAAACTCTCTCTATATATCTGTTTAATTTGTGTTACAAGTTAGCATGTTGAGAGCTATTTTGGAGCTACTCCATTTTATGTAAATTTCAAAGAATAATAGAAAAAAGGTGAATTTCAAATCAAGTTTGTAGAACTAGTTTTTGTTGAAGTTGTGTTTATTTTGTTATTTCTTTTTAATATTTGTGATGATCTTCTAGGACTGTTATTTTAAATTCTTCATTTGGTATCAACGCTTCAAGAGTGATTAAGAGTTTCACCATGGCGAATATATTGCCAATCCCAGAATTAAATAAGACTGATTACAAATATTGGTTAATTAAAATGAAGACTTTTTTGATAGGCAAAGATTTTTGCAATATTGTAGAATCAGGGTATGAATAGCTTAATGATTGTGATCTTAAAGCAAATGAAAAAAAAAGATTAAGAAGGAAGCTGAGAGTAATAATGCAACGAACTTATTTCACATTTAGATGGCTCTTGATAAGAGCCTGTTTCCTTGAATTGCAGATGCATTTAGGCAACTAAGGATGCCTAGCCAACTCTAAAAGAAGCTTACCAAGGTAGTGATCAGATCAAGGTTGTCAATTTAAAAACCTTGAAAATAGAATTTGATAACTTGAAAATGAAGGAAATTGAGAATGTGAGTGATTATTATGTAACAATCAAAGATGCGGTTAATAAAATGGCCACTTTAGGTGAGATTATGAGTGAAGAAGTTGTGATAAAAAAAAGGTTTGATCATTGACACCAAGATGGAACAATGTTGTCATCATTATTGAGGAAAGCAAAGATTTTCCCACCCTTGAGTATGATCACCTTGTTGGATCTCTTATGTCACATGAGGAAAGATTTAGAGATTCATCTATAAATCTTAATGAGAAGGTTTTCTCCTCTCAGTTAAAAATCTCAAATAATGAAAGTGTAAGTAGTAGCTCCAAAAATAGTCAAGGCCAAGGAAGAGGTCAAAATCAATATTCTTCAAGACAAAATAGAAGAAGAAGAGGTGGTGAAGGAGGAAGAGGTAGGCGCGGATTTGATAAAAGAAACAACCAAGTTACCATTGTAATAGGTATGATCATTTTGAGAGAGATTGCAGATTCAAATTAGGTAATAACAATAAAAATGTCCATTATGCTCAAAAGAGTGAAGATGCTTCCTGAAGTAATTTTTTTTAATCTTTTGACAAGGCTAAAAATAATATCAATGATGTTTGGTATTTAGATTCAGGGTTCTCTAACCACATGTCTGGTAATAAACACTTGTTTTCTAACCTTAATGAGGGTTTTAAATCCAAGATTACACTTTGAAATGAAAACACATTGGAAGTTGCAACAAAGGGAGCTATGGGTGTAGATATAATGGAAAGTATGAAAAGTGGTCAAGATATTTTTTATACTCCAAATTTCAAGCACAATTTACCAAGTGTTGGATAGTTATGTGAGAAGAACTATAAAATTATATTTGAAAATAAGAAATTTATAATCTATGATAAAATCCAAAGCAATCGAGTGGTTATAGGAGTGCCTATGTCATAAAATAGAATGTTTCCATTGAAGTTGGGAACATATAAATCATCTTGTTAGTATGGCTTATGAGGACAAGAGTTTGTCATGGCACCTCAAGTATGGACATTTAATTTTTAATAGCTTGAAGTTTCTTACATCAACGGATTTGGTTTTTGTGTTGCCTAAGGTTCAAGAACAAAAAAAAACTTGTGAAGGTTGTACTAAAGGAAAGCATGCAAGAGAATCATTCTCTACAAGAAAAGCATGGAGGACCCATTACCCACTTCAGTTGATTCATTCTGATATTTTTGGTCCTATGCAGACCAAGAACTTGGGTTAGTCATCATACTTTATTACTTTCATTGATGATTACTCACGCTATTGTTGGGTTTATTTTTTGAAATCCAAGTATGAGGCTTTTGATACATTTAAAAGGTTCAAAACCCTTGTGGAAAATGAGAAAGGTTGTAAAGTTAAACATTTAAGGACTGATCATGGAGGAGAGTTTTACTCCAGAGACTTTAAGAGTTTTTGGGATTTGCATGACATCAAAAGACAACTCACCACTACATACACACCTCAACAGAATGGGGTGGCTGAAAGGAAAAATGGTATAGTGGTAGAAATGGCAAGAAGTATGTTACAAACTAAAGGGTTAAAGAATAATTTTTGGGCTGATGCAGTTGCTACAACTGTGTACATCCTCAATCAGAAACCACTAGAGAACCTTCAATGATGAATCCTTATGAAGCATGGTATGCCAAAAAAGCCTAATGTTACTCATTTTAGAGTTTTAGGTTGTTTAGCCTATGAACATGTTGCTGATCAAAATAAGAAAAAGGTGGATCCTAAGAGTAAATCTTGTATTTTTTGTTGGGTATAGTGAGCACAATAAGGCTTGCAGGTTGCATAACCCTTGTAGTAACGGTATTCTTACCTCAAGGGATGTGATTTTTGATAAAGGGGGAGTTTATGGTCATCAAAAAGACCATATTTAAAAGTCTAAATCTGTTTTAAATGATGGTATTATTGTTGATATTGATCATGGGAAGCCAACTGATAATTCAATTCTAAGTTCTACACATCCACCAAACAACTCCTCTACTAGTTCTTCAGTACCAAGTGCAAGCCCAACATCAAGCCCAAGTCCAAACATGAAGGTTAGAAGCTTAGCTGATATTAATAAAAAAAATGCAAGTCAAGTTCATGAAGAAAACTTAGAGGTGAGATAATGCATTTTAAATTATTTTTACAAGCTAATTTTGAGCCATCATGTTATCCAGATTTGTCTTCTAATGAAGTTTGGGTACAAGAAATGAATTCTATTAACAAGAATGGTACTTGGGAGCTTACAGAGCTTCTACACAGTTGGAAAAATATTGGTACCAAATGGGTCTACAAGACTAAGCACCATAGTGATGGAAGTGTTGAAAAACAAATAAATATTAATTGCTAAAGGATTCACTCAAAGTTATGTCATAGATTATGAAGAAACATTTGCACCTATAGCACATCAAGAGACGATTAGGATGTTGGTTTCTCTTGCAGCTCAAAATAAATGGAGCATTCATCATATGGATGTCAAAATTGCCTTCTTGAATGGGTACTTAGAAGAAGAAATTTAAGTGAAACAACCACAATGTTTTATAGTGAAAGGAAAATAGAATGAAGTGTACAAGATGAAGAAGGCCTTGTATGGCCTCAAGCAAGCACCAATGGTTTGGTATGATAGGATTGATGGGTATTTTTAGGACAATGGTTTTACTAGAAGTAAGAGTTAACGTACCCTTTACTACAAACAAGGTAATGTCATTCTTATTGTGAGTTTGTATGTTGATGATTTTCTATATATGGGTAGTAGTTCTATGATGAAAGATAAATTAAAATGTTCTATGATGAAAGTTAGGATGGAATTTTTCTTTGTCAATCAAAATGTGCCAGAGATATGTTGAAAAAGTTTTATATGGTTGATTGAAAACTAGTATCTACTCCAATTCCTCATGGAGTTGTTTTGTGTAAAGATCAGGGTGCTGGAAAAACTAATGAAACAACTTATAGGAGTGTATTTGGGAGTTTGATGTTTCTCACTCATTCTAGACCTGGTATTGCGTATGCAGTTTCTCTTGTTTCAAAGTATATGACATAACCTTCTGAGTCACATATGAAAGCTACCAAAATAATTTTGTGGTATGTGAATGGAATTTTGGATTTTGGCATTCATTACTATAGTTCTAAGGAGTTTAATCTAGTTGGTTTCAATGATTCTTATTGGGGAGATAGTGTGGATGATCAAAAATCTACTTCTGCACATTGTTTTACCTTTGGTTTGGGTTTGATTTCTTGGAGTTTAAAGAAGCAAAGCATAGTTTCTCTTTCTTCCACAGAGGCCTAATATGTTGTAGTAACCACTGCTGGTACTTAAGCATTGTGGCTTAGGAAAGTTCTTGAAGAGAGGTGAAAAATAACTTCAAATTACTCTGATCTTTTGTGGTAATATGAGCACTATTAAGTTGGCCAAAAATATTTTACATCATAGTAAAAATAAGCACTTTTATTTGAAATATCATTTTATCAGAGTTTGGATCAACAAAAAGAGGTAGAACTTCGCTATATCAAGACTAATGAACAACTTGCTGATATTTTTACTAAGGCAGTTGCCAAGACTTGATTTTTGATGCTACAAGATCTTCTTGTGAGTTCTCTCCACATTAAGGGGGAGTATGTTGGAAAGTAATGTGTGGCAACAAGTTTTTTCTTAGTAGTTTCTAAGCCAAATGGATAGTTCTCTGCAGTTTCAAAGTTGGTTTATAGTTCACTAGTTTGTATTTAGTAATGCGTCCAAATAAACTTTCCTTCTACCTTGGCAAGTTAGTTATATATGTTGGAAATATTTTAGTAGATTGTTTTAGTTTATTTCTATTCAAAGCTTGATGTGCTACTTTACTTCTAGAGGAATCAAACTCTCTATGTATATCTATGTAATTTTGTGTAACAAGTTAGCATGTTGAGAGCTATTTTGGAGTTGCTCCATTTTATGTAAATTTTAGAGAATAAGAAAAAAAAATGAATTTCAAATCAAGTTTGTAGAACTAGTTTTTGTTATAGTTGTGTTTATTTTGATTTTGCTATTTAATATTTGTGATTATCTTCTAGGACTATTATTTTAAATTCTTTAGCCTTACTAGGTATCTTTGTTGCTTCCAATTTGTCTTTTAAATTTCCTTTATTTATAATGGTGTCTATTCCTTTGAACACAATTATGCTACTACAGAGTATGTCAAAATTGTAACCACCTAGATTTAGTCTGTTCCGACTATAGACCCTATTTGCCCTAAGTGTGATCATACCCCCAATTATGTCCAAACGACCCTGTTACTGCTTGGCATAATTCTTTTGAAATCAATTTAATGTCCTAGGTGATTTTTTATCACTGAATTATATTAACTACTACAGCCATACAATTCAAATCAATTCAAACCAATTAAATCAAAACAAATTTAGATATGGCTATAGTATTTAATTATAAAAGAATTAAATAAACCCCTAAATCAATTGTTCACTTGCAAATGAACCCCTTCCCCTAGCCTAATTAATTTAATTAAAATGGCTATAGTCCCCTTAATTATTGAAAAGCAATAAAATGCTTAAATAATTAAATCCTATATATTTAAATGAATTATGTCAAATAATTCATTTCATTTATATTCCCCTAAACTCCAACCTAACCTATCTCAACCACTTCTACCCTTGGTTCTAACCCATCCCAACCTATCCCCCCATGCTAATCTAACTCTAATCCTAATTCTATCCTAACCCACCTCCTAATGTTGTCACATTCCATTAAGGAATGATTAAGGACTCCACCCACTTGAGAAAGTCAAAAGAATCTAGAGATTCCTTCCTCAAGTCCACTTTCTCAAGCCACCCTCTTGCACCCTTCCCATGCTTCTTTAAGGCTTTCATTAATGCCTCATTAATGAAGATTCCTTAAGCCCATGTCTCCACCATGCCTCTTGAATGTCTTTGGCATTTATTTCCTCTTACACACCATTAATGAGTTTTTCAACTCTGTTAATGCACGTTGTCCCCCCTCTCTCTCCTCATTCTTCTATAAATAGAAGGCATTTTTGAGAGCAAATAAGCCCTTACCTTATATTGAAAATACATCATTATGCTAGTAGGATTCATCTAGATTCATGTTTCATTTAGTTTTTCATGTTTAGGCATTGTTATTATCTCCATTTTTAGAGCTAGAATGCATTGTTTAATGATTAATAGCTTGTTTTAATTCAAATCTTTCATGCTAAGTCATATATGTCACTGATAGTAGCATAATCTGAGGGCTGTTATGTTCTTAATCACACTCTTCTTAGTTAGAAAGCAATAGGTCAATATTAGTGGTTTTATATGCTCGTCTAACCCCTTTTTTGCTAATGCAATGATCTATTGAAGTGTTGTGTCTTTCTTAAACAGGTACACAAATCACACACACATTTCTCAGCTCCTTATGAACAGTCTAATACTACTCCCAACGACACTGATAATCCTGAAGCAGAAGAAGAATTCCTTCTCCCTGTCAAGGATGGAGAGATTGGTTCTTTCCTAAATCTGGAAGAAGTTCTGAGGTGACAAGAAAGAAGCCTCTGTTTACAGAGAGATGAAGATGACAGTTTTACTGATGAATCACTAGAGTTTGATCAACATATGACTAATAACGACCCTTTTTATGACAATCTAACTCTTAATGAACTAAACATTGAAGAAATTAACTTAATGGAACATGTCATGTCGGTTAATGGTCTTGATGCTAACACAATGTTGTCCTTCCCAGAGTCTGATTCCTTGTCTTTGATACACCCAGACCTCATTAATTGGACTAGCATAGATCCTACGCCTATCCTCGACTTTCCCAATGACTACACCCTAGCTTGATATCTCAATGCTTGTGAACCTTACCCTTCTTCCACCAATGCAAGGAGCGAGAACATGTCAGAAGAGGATATCAGGTTTCTCAGTCAAAAATTGACAAATAAAAAGAAAAAGGGGACTAATGGTGAAAACCACATTATGGCAGTGTCAGATCCTAAAATAGTAAAAATAAAAGATGTATCCAATGGTGAAAACCTCTCAGAGGCGCCAAAGGATGGGATTCTTGATATCCTCCCCAAACACTTTCAGGAAAGGTCTTTAGTTCTGATTGAACCAACACAGCTAGTAAATTTGGGCACCATTGAAGATCCTAAAATAGTACACCTTGCATAATATTTATCAGAAGAGGAGAAGGCACAGTTTATAGAGTTCCTGAGGGAAAAGAAGATCAACTTTGCATGGTCTTATACAGATATGCCTAGACTAGATCCTAATCTAATCATGCACCACTTATCTATAGCTCCCGGGATCAAGCCCGTGAAACAAAAAATTAGAAAGATGCATCCTCATGTTGCATTACTAGTCAAAGCGGAGCTCGAGAAATTGTTGAAAGCTAGATTTATCAGACTCATTGCCTACATAGGATGGATCTCCAATGTGGTCCCCGTGTCTAAATCTGATAAATCTATCAGGATCTATATGGACTTCAGAGTCTTAAACAAAGCATGTCCAAAAGATGACTTCCCACTACCTAACATTGACATGATCATAGACCTCACAGCAGGCTACCTGATGTAATCATTAATGGATGGATTCTTGGGCTATAATCAACTCAAAATTGCCCCTAAGGATCAAGAGAAAACTGCATTTACATGCGCATGGGGCACCTTTTGCTGGAACGTCATGCCATTTGGGTTAAAGAATGTCGGCGCAACATATCAAAGAGCAATGACTACTATATTCCACGATATGATGCATAAGAACATGGAAGATTACGTGGATGACACCTTAACCAAATCTAAAGAAAGGAGCACTCACCTTCCTGACTTGAGACAGATCTTGGATCGAATGGAGCAATTCCAACTCAGGCTCAATCCAAAGAGGTGTGCCTTTGGCATCCAATCAGGAAAACTCTTAGGGTTTATAGTTTCAGCAAAGGGAATTGAGGTAGATCCTGCAAAGGTGAAAGCTATTCTAGAGATGACTCCTCCACGCAACATCAGTCAAATGAGGACATTGCAAGGGAGACTTCAATCAATCAGGAGGTTCATGTCACAACTTGCTGATAGAACACAACCCTTTACCAAATTACTTCAAAAAGGGGTCACCTTCAAATTGGATGAGCACTGTGAAGCCAACTTCATAGAACTAAAAGGGTACTTGGCTACTCCTCCTATTCTTATGGCACCTATTCATGGAAAGCCATTACTCCTCTATATTTCAGGTACAACTACATCATTAGGAGTATTATTAGCACAAGAGGATGAAACAAAGAAAGAAAGAGTTGTCTACTACATCAGTAGAATGCTAGTCTCCTATGAGCTCAATTATAACATTATTGAGAAAGCATGCTTAGCAGTCGTCTTCACATGACAAAAATTAAGACACTACATGCTCTCACATATAGTAAGGCTCATTTCTAAGATTGATCCTCGAAAGTACCTTTTAAGAAAAATAGCATTAACAGGCCACTTAGAAAAATGGGTCCTCATTCTAAGTGAATTTGACATTGAGTATGTGGATAGGAGAGCTATTATAGGACAAGTCCTCGCTGACTAGCTAGCTGATTCACCGCTTCAAGATACTAAACCTTTGCAGATCGAATTCCCTAACGAGACAATCATGCATCTAACTGAGCATCCGTGGAAGATATATTTTGATGGTTCTTTCACACAACAAGGCTCTGGAGTAGGGGTGTTGTTCATAACTCCTCAAGGTTACAAGATACTGAAGTCCTACAAACTGATGTTTCCATGCACGAACAACATTTCTGAATATGAAGCATTGGTAAATGGACTCAAGCTTGCCATGGAATGGGAAATTATAGAGTTTCATGTATATGGTGACTCTCAACTCATTATCAATCAAGTCAATGGTGATTATTAGACAAAAGATGAGAAGTTGATTCCCTACATGCAACTGGTTAATGATTTAAAGAAATATTTTTTCTTCATCACATTCCAATAGATACCCAGAACGGAGAACAAAGTTGCCGATGCTATGGCTACATTGGCGTCCATGTTACAACTGGAAGAACATCAGTTCTACTATGAATTCTTGGTGGAAGAACTCTCCTATCCTGCCTTTGATACCCCTGAATACCAATTAATCTATGCTTTAAACACCCCAGACCAATCTCAGTATGGCAATAACATTGCCTATCTCACTAACCAAACCATTCCTACTAATCTATCCAGATATGAGAAGAGAGCCCTGATTAGGACAACATCGCATTATGTCCTCATAACTAATAACTTATATCGATGAGGTCTAGACGATATGCTTCTTAGATGTTTAGAACTTAAAGAGTCTGATCTTGCATTAAAATAAGTCCACGAAGGTGTATGTGGATCACACTCGAACGACTTTTCATTAGCTAAGAAACTGCTCAGAGTTGGCTATTATTGGCCTACCATGGAAAAAGATGCTATTCAATTCTCAAAAACATGTCATAAATGTTAGACACATGGAAATCTCATCCATGCTCCTGCCAGAGAACTTATACCTTTCATTACACATTGGCCATTTCAACAATGGGCCTTTGACTTGGTTGGACAAATATATCCCAATTCTTCAAATGGACACAAATTCATCATTACAGCCACTGAGTATTTCAAAAAGTGGGTCGAGGTCGTGCCGCTAATCAAAGCCATGGGAAAACAGGTGGCTATGTTCATTCTGAACTACATTATTTGTAGATATGGGATACCCTCTTCAATTGTAACACACAATGGGGGCCAAGTTAAAAATCAAGACATTAATGACCTTTGTGAACAATTCCATATCACTCAACACTGCTCCTTAATCTATTACCCTCAAGGTAATGGACAGGCTGAGGCATCCAATAAAAATATTCTAAAAATCCTACAAAGAACTGTGAGTAAGTCTGGTAGAGACTGGAATCTACAACTGAATCTGGCACTATGGGCCTACAGAACAAGCATCAGAACACCCACAGGAGCCATGCCATTTTCCATAGTCTATGGCGCTGAGGCAGTTCTACCTATTGAGGTTGAAATCCCATCTTTGCAGATATCTTTACACGGTCTTACTAGAGCAGTACCACATTGATAGGGTGAATTCTTTGGACCTACTAGATGAACGCAAACAACAGGCGTTTGACCATCTGAAAGTGTATCAAGCACGCATGTCCAAAGGGTACAATGAGAAGGTCAAACCACACAAATTTGAATTAGGAGATCTCGTCTTAAAAGAGAATCCTAAGAACCAGCCTAACACGGAGCAGAAAGGAAAATTTGAACCTAATTGGTTAAGACCTTATGTTATCACTGCTACTTTTGGGACTGAAGCTTATCAACTACCTACACCCAAGGGATATGTTCTTCCAGATCCTATCAACACTCTACATTTGAAGCGGTTCTACGCTTGATGTTCGGCTAGCAGAGCCTGTATAGCAAAAAAAATTTAGAAAATAATAAAAACATTCAAAAAATTGATCCTGAAGAAATCCAAAAATAGTGGAAAAATTCCTGAAGAAAGGTTATCCTTGGTGAAAACTTGGTAAACAGGCACCTTGATGCTATAAAAACATTTAAAAAAGAAAAAATAGCAAAAAAATTGAAAAAGAGAAAAGTGCCTTGATGACAACCTGGTCAAACAGGCATCTTGGTAGAAAAAAGAAAGAAAAGATCTTGCCAAGTGGTGAAAACCTGGCAATCAGGCATCACTTGTGTTATGCACTCCATCTATCAAAGCATCACTGATACTAAGCCTTCATGATTACACCTGTGCTAAAATGCTGACTTTGTTTCCTAAATGACTATCTTATCCTCGCTTGGGATTTGTCTACATTTTTGTCTTAGGATCAAGTCATTTTGCACTGGGGGCATCTTTTCCAGTCTGATAGGTTGCATCTGCTAAGTCTTCATAGGATGGTTTGTCTTGTGATATGATACTCTCAGATACTTTCACTCCCACTATCACTTTTAAAAAAAAATGATGACACAAACATTGCACTAACATGAACGGTGTTCCTAAGACCTACATTGGATTCTAAATAGTGACAAGATTGTATATAGGCAAATGGATGCCATATTTTCTTGTATTCCAAACTTTTTGATTGATGAATCTATACTGTGCTTAAAAAATGAATCACTAGTATTACCTAAACATAGTTTGGTCTTGTATTGATCACAACTCTTTTATGTCCTGATGATGTTTAACTAGGGGCATCTAAGCAGTTATGAATTTTTATTGATTCTAAATTGCTGTTGTTATACCTTCCAAGTTACTCCATGATGTCTGTGCAAAGACAAAGAGTCGCAAGGACAGGGGGCATAACATTTTCTTGGTTTTCTACGTATGGTGATTGTTCCAAGTAATCCTATAAATTTCACCTAACTTGGATGTTTATGGTAAGAGCTGCCATCATGAGTGGATAGCCGCATATATCTCGATCTTTGTTATGTGTAAACTATGGTGAGGTTGAATAATTTCCTTGTCTGTTTTCTGATTCAGATTCTCACTAAGGTATACGAAGCATAATGTACCCAAGGATATGAATTTTAAAGGTCATTGCAAGTTCAATATATTGCCTTAGATAGATACTGATATAATAAAAGGAAGGTGACTATTTTGTTATCCTGGCTTCTATGCCTTGATACGTAAGTCTATTTTTGACATTCCAATAAATATAGTATTCATATTGTCATAATATCAGTGGGTATTAGTGATGGTTGTACTATCAGGTGGTATTCATTCTGAAAAGCACCCAATGATGATAAAAATTTTGCAATATTTGCTAATCAGTGACAAGTCCTAGGAGTCTGCATATAACTGCATTTAGAGGTTGCATGATGCATTTTGAAGGAAATAAAAACATTTGGGAATTTGTGCTCGAAAGTGATTTCTATCTTTCTTCTTCTAAAAACCAAGTTAATTACGTCCATCCATATTACTGATATATATATATATATATATATATATATATATATATATATATATATATATATATATCATTGCACATCCATAGCATACATTTTGCATTCATAAAAAGAAACAGTAGGAAAATACAAAAACAAAGCATCCATGTATTGCATTTTTACTTTTACATCCTAAAGTGCATCCATACATTCTACATTGCATACAAAAAGCTCAAAAACATCCATTTGCATATTCACATAATATCATTTGAAACATATTTATATTAGTGATAACTCAAACAATGCATACAATGATGTCATCATCTAAAATCTAACTCATCATATGGCCAAGATATAATCACATGTGCAAAATAAATCTATCAAAGCAGATGGAACTCATATAACATGTTAGGAACAGAATCAACAACATCAGATATATATCTCAAAACATGGTAGAGATCAAAGCATGGCATAAATCCACATAAAGAGTATCAGAGGGATAGAATGAATTAGATATATCTATGTATGTCATGTATGAAAAGAGGATCTCAGAAGGATCCAGATGTACATATTATGAACTTAGATATACAAAATGAGGCAAAATATCTCAGCTCTGGCTCCCACCCTCTCCCTGATCTGGAGGAGGAGCAGGAGGAGGCATCGCCCCCTTTGACTATTGAGCCAAGCATGAAAATGATGCTGCTCTCTTCCCCTCTGGCACTGCTGCATGATAAAGAGCGTAATAATAAGTCACTCTCTGACCCTGATGAATAGTAGTACGAGCATGCCTATCATGCTCTGTCCTAAGCCTCTCCACCTGTGCATCTCGCTCAGCTCTTAGCCTCTCCAGTTGTGTATCCCGATCAGCAAGCAAAACATCTGCAACTATGATCCTGGCCTCTACCGCAGTAGCTCTGGCCTCTAAAGCTATAATCTGAGCCCTAAGTTGCTCTCTCTCCTGCTCACACTGAGATAGATGATCACCATCTCTAAGAGATCCCCTGCCTAAATCTTGTCCTGAGGCCCTATCCTGTGGTCTGTCAGGCTGTCTCTTCCTTTTCTACCTCTGTTGCTCCCCTGTAAGTAATGGACCTGGATCTAACTGGGGAGCCACAAATCTAAATCAGGTGCGCCAACCCTCTCCACTCCCACCGGCAACATCTGCATGGCCACCCACTGCGCCACCACCCCTGTCATCTCCACTGTCGTCCCCCTCATCTGGAAGAGGACATCTCCCATCTCTTCCTCCATCTCTGCCACCGTCTCTCCCTCCATGTCAGCCACTGCCCCTATCTCTCTGAGATCCTCCTCTCCCTCTGGTAGGATGATCATCAGAATCATAATCTAGTGGCTCCTCTATGCGAGAAATGACCTCCTCTGGTATAGTGAAATGAGGAAATAGATGCTGAAGCATCTCTACAGTATAACCATCTGAACAACCTGCATCTGCAACATCCAGGAAGAGATCCCAGTCTATGCCAACCATATCATGAATCTCTTGATGGGCAGTCTCGTAAATCAACTGAGCACCCCACAATGGTACCTCATCTCAGATTTGGGCATATAAAGTAATATCCTGAGTCCTACCCTGCCACCAGCCATACTGTCTAAGGACTCGGGTGTGTGCGAACCACTCTACAATATATCTGGTCCGTCCAATGAGATATCAGCTCTGGAACAAAAATGGTACCTGCCTGGCATCTGAAGTCCACTCCTCGCAGTCTAAATATGGTCGCCATATGACCTCTATCATATCATCGAAGAGTCTGCGCCAGTACTCTACCTTGCCTAGATGGGGCTACTGAATAAGACCTGCATACATATATACATATGGAAACTCAGGTGCCTGTTGCTTATCTACTATTGGTCATGTAATAGGGATATGCTCCCAAGCCCAGATCTGAAGAATCAAGATACCCACAGTCATGCTCCAGGTATAGTTGTACATGATCTCATGAAGCTCACGGTACATATGGGCTAGAATACAGCTGCCCCATGCAAATCTCCATCTCTAGATGACCATCTACTCGAGCATGTCCACCCAACAGACCATAAACCCATTCTATCCTCTGTCTGGCATCAGAATACCACCAATCAAGCTTGCCATGTATACAGATAGCCGATCATAATGATCCACCATGTAATCCCAAGACAAGTATCTGTGGTCAATAGTATCATCCTGAAAGTATCGGCAAGCTACACCAATCGCCATGACAGATGTAGACTCGAAGCGCACCTCGACGCCCATAATGGGAACACGGAGTATGCACCATACATCCTTCAGAGTAATTGTCATCTCCCCAGTCGGGAGATGGAAGGTGTTGTGCTCTGAGTGCCATCTCTTGACAAGAGCAGTCAACAACCCTCGATTTACCCCTATATCAGGTAAACCCATCAATGATCATAATCCATAGCGGACTACTGTCTCCTGCTCATCGTTCGTAAAAAATCCAGACAACGTGAGCACACTTCTTGGATATGTGCCTCAAAAGGTGGCTACCTCAAAATCAACCTGTTTTGAAAAATACGAGATAACTCAATATTCTATCTAAGTTACAAGCGCAAATATAAATTAGCTAAGTGATTACAGATCCGCGGCAGACACACAATTCAGAATGAATAAATTTCTAAATCCAAAAAATGAGATGCAATTCTGGAAATCAGGATGTGATCTCTTTTAGCAGATGCGATCCCAGAAAATTAGGATGTGATCCAGAATGCGGGGTATGATCCTAAATTGGTAGGGTGCGACCGAACTAAAATTTTGACCCAAAACTAAGCCTAAAAAAGAGAAACGGGATGCGATCCAGAGTATCTTGGATGCGATGCAGAAATCTGAGAAAATAGGACATGATCTGGGAAATACTGGATGCAACGCGGGTTTGACAGGGTGCGATCCAAAATCCCAGATGCGACCCAAAATTGAAATGGTTGTAAAAGCTACAAAAATGCGTACAAAATCAAATTTGTGAACTTCACAAGGTATTTTTACGAGCAGTTACCAGAGGTGGGTAGTCGGCCGAGCACTAGTGTTGATGGCTCATCTTGAAATGATGCTTCCTCATAGAGACCACCATCTTCTTTACAGAGCTCTCAGAATTACTATGGGTAAAAGTGAAAGTGAATAGTAAAATGGTAATTTTTGAGCTATATATTGGTCTTTTGATCTATTTAGGAGTTCTGAAACTCCTCCCAAGAAACTACAACTACATTTCTATTCTCTTTTTAATCAATCAGGAACCAAATCGAAGGTACCTAGAGTGTTCTATGCAATACAGTACCATTTTTGTGACACCTCCTAAAAATGCAGAATTGCTCCTTTTGTCCCAAAAATCTGTCAAAATGCACATTTTATCATAAATCTTGGTCTGACATCATTTTATCCATCTCACCACTCACATTTTCATGTAATTAACTTGTTTTTCGTGTGTTTATTTTTTTAACACACCCCTATTTCTTCACTTCTACTTCATTCTTTCTTATCCTACCCGCTTCCTGCAAGTGAAACTTTCTTTCAACTAAGGGATTTTATTCTTTTCCTTTGATTTTGTTCCCAAGGGGGCATGATCACACTGTCATCAATTAAATTTTTTTTTTGAAACAACATTAAAACGACTTCGTTATGAAACAAACTAGGGGCATGATAATTTCCTTGACTAAGTCGGAACTGTTCGATAAAAAACTTTGGTTCTCATAAGCTGGATATCTTGTATTCCCTCATTTTAAAAGATTCTTACTAAGCTCCTGGCAGCTTCATATTGACTTTCAGACGACAACCAATTTTGGAATCAATATTATCAATCTTTGGACAAAAACCAAGTTCAGAATTGGTATCTTTAAAATATTTTATTGACCTTTGTACGAAAACCAAGTTCAAAGTCAATTCTATCAGTTTAGTTCAATCAAGTGTGAGAATGATCTCATCAACATTTCGTTCGACAACTAAGAACGGAATTCTCAATCTTTCTGAAGTCAAAATCAGAAACTTTCTTTGAATCAATGCGTTGCTCGCACATCAATTCAAAGAGGGGAAAATGTAACCACCTGGATTTGGTATGTTCTGACTATAGACCATATTTTCCCTAAGTGTGATCATACCCCCAATTATATCCAAACGACCTTGTTACTGCTTGGCATAATTCTTTTGAAATCAATTTAATGTCCTAGGTGTTTTTTTATCACTAAATTATATTAACTACTACACCCATACAATTCAAATCAATTCAAACCAATTAAATCAAAACAAATTCAAATATGGCTATAGTATTTAATTATAAAGGAATTAAATAAACCCCTAAATCAATTGTTCACTTGCAAATGAACTCATTCCCCTAGCCTAATTAATTTAATTAAAATGGCTATAGTCCCCTTAATTATTGAAAATCAATAAAATGCTTAAATAATTAAATCCTATATATTTAAATGAATTATGTCAAATAATTCATTTCATTTATACTTCCCTAAACCCCAACCTAACCTATCTCAACCAATTCTACCCTGGGTTCTAACCCATCCCAACCTATTCCTCCATGCTAATCTAATTCTAATCCTAATTCTATCCTAACCCACCTCCTAATGTTGTCACATTCTATTAAGGAATGATTAAGGACTCCACCCATTTGAGAAAGTCAAAAGAATCTCAAGATTCCTTCCTCAAGTCTACTTTCTCAAGCCACCCTCTTGCACCCTTCCCATGCTTCTTTAAGGCTCTCATTAAATCCTCATTAATGAAGATTCCTTAAGCCCATGTCTCCACCATGTCTCTTGAATGCCTTTGTCATTTATTTCCTCTTACACACCATTAATGAGTTTTTTAACTCCATTAATGCACCTTGTCCCCCATCTCTCTCCTCATTCTTCTATAAATAGAAGGCATTTTTGAGAACAAATAAGCCGTTATCTTATATTGAAAATACATCCTTATGCTGATAGGATTCATCTAGATTCATGTTTCATTTAATTTTTCATGTTTAGGCATTGTTATTATCTCCATTTTTAGAGCTTGAATGCATTGCTTAATGATTAATAGCTTGTTTTAATTCAAATCTTTCATGCTAAGTCATATATGTCACTGATAGTAGCATAATCTGAGGGCTATTATGTGATTAATCACACTCTTCTTAGTTAGAAAGTAATAGGTCAATATTAGTGGTTTTATATGCTCGTCTAACCCCTTTTTCACTAATGCAATGATCTTTTGAAGTGTTGTGTCTTTCTTAAATAGGTACAAAAATCACACACACAAAAATATCGTAGGGGGTGGATGTTACACCATTAATCTGGCAGTCAAAGTGAGCACTTTAAGAATGAGAAAAGAAGAAAACATTATTGTATATTAGGTTGTCATTCAAAATACAAAGAAATCCTCTTCTCTTGTGGGATTTTCTCTTGTGGTTGATTTTTTAGGGTTAAAAAAATCCATGACTAGGATTGTATTTATAGGTTAGTAGTGGAGGAGAAGGTTCTACAAAAAGTGTGGATTTGCGCTATGGCTAGATGATCTAGAATTGGCTCATCTCATTCACCCATTCGCCTCTACCATTAATACAAATCTTCCAGTTTCTTCCACTAAAACACATATTATGGTTGATTTTAATCCCTTGTGGGTTCAACTCAATGAAAGCCTTGTTGTGATAGATAAGAAATTTGGGAGATACCCAGAAGAATCCATTGTCGACTAGCACATTTACCATGGGTATAATGGATTAAAGGTGAAGATTTCATTTTTCTAAAGAAAGATTACTATTATTTGTTGGGGTTTCATTTGTCTGGATCACAAGTGGAACCTGTGTCATTCCCATGTTGAGTGCTCATGGAGGGGCCTTAATGGTGGTGCCTTGGTGGTGGTTTAACATATGATGTATGTGTGTGTGTAAATGGGTACCTGTTGAAAATGACACAAACACTCAATAGGTCATTGCATTAGCTCAAATGGTTAGTCAAAACATGTAAAACCACTAATATCGGCCTATTGCCTTCTAAATAGAAAGAGTGTAATTAGTTGCATATCAGCCCTCAGAATATGTTCCAAATTAGTGACCAGTACTATCCTAGCATGAAGGATTTGATTAAAAACAAGCTAAAAATATGAAAAGGATACAATCTAGCTTTAAAACATGAAATGAAAAGTAAGAACTAGCATGAGATAATAGATGAAATGTAAATCTAGAGTGAATCTAACAGCATAACAATGTTATTTTGATCTAAGATGAAGGCTTATTTGCTCTCAAAACATGCTTCTATTTATAGAAGAATGGGAGAGAGAGAGCGGGGACAAGGTTCATTTATGAATTTGGAGGCTCATAAATGAATATGTAAGAGCCTTTAATGCCCAAGGCATTAATAAGACATGGGAGAGACATAGGCTTAAGGTCTTCATATTAATGAAGGCATTAATGAAAGCCTTAAAGAGGGAAGGGAGGATGTAAGAGAATATGGACTTTAAGAAAGTCCAGCTTGAGAAAGTGGACTTTCT
>MU227205.1:10452-32488 GCA_018584345.1 Thuja plicata
CTTGGGGTTTTGGAACTTGTGTTTCCCAAGGCGGCGTTCACATCCATCAGTGGGAAAGTAGGATACCCCACATTTTATGAAACCAGTGTTCAAAGCCAAAATTTTAAACTGTGATTACTAAAACCAGGAACCTTTAAAAGAATTCAAAACACTCCTATTCTATTGTTGTTTCAATCTTCATTCAACACATCACAAACAGTGAGATCTCAAAGACCATACCAATTCACACAATGACTAAAGATGGGAATCCTTCACGTGCTGCAGTCCTCCTTCACGCGTTGCAACCTAGCTAGAAAAATTTGCAGCCAGGCGGTAATAACGAAGTAGTAAAATGAAGTTTATTTTTCTTTTTTTTTTACTTTTATACACGTGTTGGTCAAAATTTTGACCAACACGGGCATAAAAGTAAAAAAAAAGAAAAGTTATCTTTTATAATGCGACCAAATAAAACAATTTTTCTAGTTGGTCGCAAATTTTGGTCGAAATTTAGGGTCAAATCTATTAGTGTAATGGCATTCAAGATTCCCTTCCTGGAATTCCATGTTCTCAGGTAGGCCCTTCTGGGTTTCTTCTTTTTCATTGGTTTGTTTTCTAGTTTTGGTTTTTCTTCTTTTTCCTTTTCTGCTTGTGCTCTATTTTGGTCTCTTTTCTACTGTCATTTGCTTCATTTGTGTAGCCTAGGTATGGCCCTCTATTGGGCATCTTGTGTTTTTGAGGTCTAGTTGTTGGTCCTCCTTCCCTTTGTGGCTGGTCTAGCTAGAAGGGAGGTTGTTTGTATTTATAGTGTATATAAGTTGTAACTAGGTTTCAAGATTTATAAATTGTGTAAGCTCTAAAAATTTTGCTAGCTTTGTAAGGTTGAGTGTCGTTAGTCTTGTAAAATTTGTAATTAGTGTTTTGGTTAACCCTATGAGATTTGTACATTATGCAATTGCCCAGTTTTGTTCTCCTACACAGTGAAAACCATGTGGTTTCACAGGTCACTCATAGTGTGGGTCATTTAGAGGAAAACTTGCAAAAGTGGTTTCTTAGAAAATTGCCTTGTGAGGTCTCATTACCATGTCTATCAAATAACACATTGGCCCTATGTCATTCTGAAAAACACAATCTTCTGGTTGAAGCCCAAGAACTAGGTTAGTTGTGGCACTGAGCATGTTAGCTCGGTGGTTCATTTCATAATTTTATCTCTCCTTGATCATTTTTGTCTTAATGGTGGGGTTAAATCCTACACTTGAAGATTTAAAATATGTCCCAAGTGGCATTCATGCCACTCATGCTAAAACAACTATTAATTAATTGTCATTGTTAGTAATAACTAAGAGGGGGGGTGAATCAATGCCCTCAAAAATCAATCCTTAAATAAACCCTTAAAACTTATAACCACTAATTATGTCTCAATTTATCTTTTATCCTACAATACTTATGCCTTGAAATACTTTAACCAATTTTCTACTTGTCAGATTGCTTTTCTAATCTCTCTTCTGTATGATTACCGATAAGCATAAAACTTATTTACCGAAACACAGTAAATATGTAGAGTATACCAATAAATCTAGAAATGCATATGTGAAATGTAAAACAGTAAAGTAATAAACCATAAACACATAACACAAGGATTTTTACGTGGAAACCCTGTTAAGGGAAAAACCACTAGGACCGATACCCCAAATTTTCACTCTTCTAAAGTGAGCTCTGTTAGGAGCCAACCTTGTTAAAGGTTACAAACACATTGTTAGGTGTGACTATTTTAGAGGATTTAGAAATATTTTGTCAACTAGTATCTGACATCTAATTCTACCATCCTTGATCAAACACTCACTTGGCCTGTCAATAGGTATCGAGCATATCCAATGCTACTTTTGTGATCAAACTTTTTGATACTCCTTGGGATGTATCTCAATTTTAAAAGACTTTTAAGTCCTACTCAGTTAAGAGGCTTATATGCTTCAATGGTTAAACTGAAACACTAATATTTTTTCATACACACAACTAAATTGCATATTTTTAGATCTATTGTAAGTCCATTACCTCTATGATCAATATAATCACTTTATACCTTTGCTCCATAATGTTTTTCTCTGTCATGCTTGTCTCACTATTCATTGGTGTCTACAGAATCTAGCTCTTTCCTCAGCTTGTTGATCAAGACTGAATGAAGACTTTCTTCTCCTTCATATTTTCTTTAGAATCCTTCCTCTATTCTCTTGTTCACCCCACAATTTGTAATGAATTGGGTTTGTCTCTATATAGACATGATTTCCCCTTTTCTTGGATTTCTTGGCTTTCTTGATTCTTGGCATGTTCCACAATTCTTGATAATAGATTTAAAGAAAAATCTTGATTTATCTCAAAGAGATCTTCTTGCCAACTTGACAAATTAGCTTTAAATCACTTACTTATCTCTAGATTTATCTGGATGATTAAAACAATGATAAGTATCCATTAATTCTATCTTTAGCTTCTTGACAGGTAAGCATTTTGTCATTTTATGAACTCTCTATTCTTTCAATCAACATGCTTTAGTTAGTCATCGGTGATGATTGACTATTCCGTCGGTGTGACTGTAGTTGTCATCAAGATATTCGTCCTTGTCTTTTCCGTTGGGCAACACTGAAATGCTTTCCGTCGGGTTACTCTATTTTATGTTCATTGGGCAACACTATGACTCTGTTCATCGGTAATGCTATGCATTAGCTCATCAGGTAACACTGTAACTCTGCTCCATTATTCTAACTGTCGGTGTGCACTCCATTGGTGTAAGTAGTCACTTAGTGAATACTTGACTTGTATGCATTACTATTAGCATAGTCTGGATTCATCTTTTCTGTGAATTCTTTTAGCAGTATTTCCATGACCATACATATTATATCAAGTTGACATCAATGAAAATACAATACATTAACTGATTTAATCTCTTGCATGATCATCAACTTAATATCTTCAAACATTCAATTAGTTACATGTCATCAATCTCTCCCTTTGGCATTGATGGCAACATACTACATTATAATACTATACTATTGCTAATACAATATGAAATATACAATTTCATCAAGATTTCCTAATGTAACTATTACAAATGTCTGGTTTTTGGTAAGCTCAAATAGCTTTGATTTGATTCTTGCAGCTTTCTTTATGTCTTCAATCCCTCTACTGGATGGATGTAGAATCTTTCTTTCTCTTATGTGATGAGTTCTCCTTCTGTGTCAAACTCCCTCCCTTTGACTGTTCTCCTTTCTTGTGATGTCTTTTGTTAGTAATTCTCTTCCTTTGTGTGTACTCTCCCTTTCTTGTTACATTCTTCTCTCCCTATGGATACTTTGATGAATATGATCTTTTCCCTAAGTTGATACTGGATATAATCTCTGTATGTATGATAATGAGATATCTCTCTCCCTTTGACAGCAATTCCAAACATCTTTTTCAAACAAATATTTCACAGTGATGTCAAATGGATTGTTTCTATCCATAATATATTCCTTGAATTTCCCATTTCAGCAGTAACAACTCTGGTGCTTGGTGTAGATATATACCTTTCTGTGTATAGATTTATCTTTGAAGTCCATCTCTCTTCTTACATCAACATGAATGATATTCTGATAATATGTAGGCTAATGCAGCCTTGTAGTTAGCTTACTGACCAGTAGACAAGGGTCTGACCCCTGGTCTTTTTCTCAAGTACTCAAATGCATCCTTGGGTAGTGGCTTAGTGAAGATATCAGCCAATTGTTCCTTTGATTGCACATAATCAAGTAACACCTCCTTTGCCTGAACTTGTTCTCTTAAATAATGATACTTGATGGAAATATGCTTTGTTTTAGCATGCATGACTGCATTCTTGGAAATTTTTATTGCACTTGTATTATCACAATAGATAACTACTGGCTCTAAAATTTTCATATGCATACCTTCCAGTAACTGTTTGATCCATGCAATATTTGAGCAGTTTGCAGCAGCAGCAATATACTTTGCCTCTGTAGTAGATTGTGAGATGCATACTTGCTTCTTGCTGATCCATGTGACAAGTCGGTCACCCATTAAGAATGCTCCTCCAGTTGTGCTCTTTCGGTCATCAATATTTCTAGCCCAATCAACATCGGTAAAGACCTTAAGTTCAAATTTTCCTTCTCTTTTGTACCATAAGCCATATTCCTCTGTATTCTTCAGATATCTTAGGATTATTTTCACAGCAGTCATATGTTTTTCTCTGGGATTATCATAAAATCTAGCAATTATTCCTACTGCATGTGCAATATCTGGTCTAGTATGTACAACATACATGAGTTTTCCAATCATAGATCTGTACAAAGTCTGATTTACCTCTGATGAATTGTCTTCCTTTGTCAATTTGCATCCAGTTGCCATCAGTGTTCCAACTGGTTTGGACTCTTCCATCTTGAATATTTCCAGTACTTCTTTGATGTACTTGGATTGTTTAATAAAAATACCTTCATCTTGTTGCATGATCTATAGACCAAGAAAGAACTTGATCTCTCCAAACATAGACATCTCAAACTCTTTTCTCATTTCATTTGCAGATTATTTGCATAGCATATCATTGCCTCCAAATATGATGTCATCAACAAATATCTCAACAATCAAAATGTTAGCATCAATATCCTCCTTCAAATAAAGATTATTGTTTTCACTAGTCCTTACAAATCCAATACTTATAAGATAGGAATGAAGTCTTTCATACCAGGCTCAGAGTGCTTGTTTCAATCCATACAAGGATTTTTGAAGTCTACATACCATGTCCCTCTTTTTTGGATCAACAAACCATTCTGGTTGTTCAATCTATACCTCTTCTTAAAGTATTCCATTTAGGAATGCATACTTGACATCCATTTGATATACCTTGAATCCTTTATATGCAGCATAAGAAAGTAATATTCTTACTCCTTCAAGCCTAACAATGGGTGCAAAGGTCTCTCCATAGTCAATTCCTTCTTCTTTTGCATACCCCTTGCATACTAGTCTTGCTTTATTTCTGGTGACTTCTCCATTCTCATTCAGCTTATTCCTCAATATCCATTTTGTACCAATGAAATTATTTTCATCTGGTCTTGGTACAAGTGTCCACGTCTAATTTTTCTCTATATGTTCAATCTCTTCATTCATAGCACTTATCCATTCATCATTATCTAGTGTAGCATTGACAGATTTGGGCTCATAATCACAAATAAGACATCTTGTATTTAGAGGCTTACTTATGGTTCTCATACCAACCTTTTTATCTCCTATGATATGGTTCTGTGGATGGCTCCTTCTGACATATCTTGCAAGTACAGGTTCAACTCTTTTTCTATCAGCTTGATCATCTTTTTTTTCTTTATTCTGTTCTTCATCACTTTGTGCATCATTTTGAGCAATATTCTAATCATCGGTATTTCCAGCCTTATGCTCGGGTGTAATGATCTATTTCTTGGGAGCTCTACATTGTTGATTGGGTAGAGTTTCAGGTTCCTCATTGTAAGTGAACCTATTATAGTCCTCTAGTTCTTTAGTGCTTTCCTTTTCATTTTTCACTGCAAATTCATCTATCTTTACATTTGCACTTTCAAAAATTTTGTTAGAGGCTTTGTTTAGACATTTATAAGCCTTCCTCTTGGTAGAATACCCTAAAAAGATTCCTTCATCACTCTTAGAGTCAATTTTTCCATTTCTTTCATCTTTTAAGATATAACATAGACTGACAAAAAATTTGAAATAACTTATATTTGGTGTGTATCCATACCATAGCTCATAAGGTGTCTTTTTGGTGTCTTTCTTCAATTGTACTCTGTTCAATGTGTAAATAGTAGTACTGATAGCTTCCCTCCATAAGGTTTGGGTGATCCCTTTCTCTATCTTCAGTGTCCTTGCACAATCAACTATGGATCTATTCCTTCTTTCAGCAATTCCATTCTATTATGGTGTTCTTGGTGCACAGACCTGTCTTTTGATTCCATACTCATTACAAAATTTAGTGAATTCATCTGAAATAAATTCCCCTCCTCTATCTAAACTTAATCATTTTAACTCACTACTTTTCTTCTCAACCATTGCCTTATACCATTTAAGCATCTTTAATTCTTATGATTTATCTTTTAGAAACATGAGTATCATCATTATAGAATAATCATCAACAAAGAGAATAAAATATCTATCTCCATAATAACTCTTTGTCCTCATAGGTCCACATAAATCAGTATGGACTAATTCTATAATTGCATCAGATGTATGGGTTTTTCTTTTAAAACTAGACTTTGTCATTTTACCTTTTTGACAATTCTTCCACATGATGTTTTTGGGCTTGGTCATCATCGATAAGCCTCTGACATTTCTCTTTTTGCTAATATTTATCATGTTGTCAAAGTTCACATGACATAATATTTTTTTCCACAACCATATGTCTTTGTTTGTAGAAATCAAACAAGTGGTGTCAGTATCATTCAGATAGAATAAGTTACCTTTTGTCTGATCACTAGTACCAATCAGATTTCTTGATTTATTGAAGATCTTTTCCTTCTTATTTTCAAATGCTATGCTGTGACCTGAATTATTCAGCTGACAAACACTCAATAGATTATAATTAAATCCATTTACCCAATAAGCATTTTCAAAATTTATCTGGTTATTCAACATTATAGTTCCTCTACCTTCAACTAGACAAGGTGTGTCATTACCCACTCTTACTGAACCACCTTTATAGTATTCAAAAGTCGTAAACTTTTGCTTATCACAAGTCATATGGTCAGTGCAGCAACTATCTATGATCTAGACATCATTTTTACTAACCTTAGATATGAGTGCAGTTTCTACATACCTTTCTTCATCATCATTTGAATCATCTTTTACTACCACAAACACTATCTCGATGTCTTCATCAGATTCGGTGTCAGTATTATCATCTTTGCATTTTTCTTGGTAACTAGATTTATTTCCATTGTCCTTGTAGTCTCGGGTATCTCTTCTTTCTGATTGTCGATAGTTTATGTAATCACCTTTGCCAGACTTCTTTTTAAATGATCTGTCATTACTTATGTCATATTTTCTTTTGTTAGTACATCTTGCAGCAAAATGTCCAATCTCTTTACAATTAAAACAAACAAGTGGTAATTTACCTTTGTATTTACCTTTGCCTCTTTGCATTTTTCTAGCCATAAGTGCTTCAATTTTATCAAGATCATCTTCTTCAATTTCACTATAAATATCTTTTCTCACAGTGTTTTTATGACTTGATTTACTTATTCTCATAGAAGTTTTGAATGCAGACTCTATGTTTGGTAAGACACTATTATAAAAGTTGTTCATTTCAAATGAAATCAGTCTTCCAATCAAACTGTCTAGAGTAACATGTCTATTTTCTACTGCTCTCATTTCTTGAATGGTAGATACTCTAATAGCATAAGTTGGCAGCAAGGTTCTTAGAATTTTACTTACCACTGTATCTTCTTCTAGTATACCTCCAACTCCTTGAATAGCATTGACTACCTCTTTGATTCTTGTCTTGTACTGAGTGAATTTTTCACCTTCTTTCATTTTGAGATCATCAAACTTTCTTCTAAGGCTTTCTGCCTTGGCTCTCAAAACATTCTTTTCACCATCATGTACAAGCATCAATTTGTCCCACATCTGCTTTGTCGTCTTGCAGGTTTTGACATCTTGAAATTCAACATCGAAGAGTGATGAAGAAAGCTCTATCATCATGAAATTGTGCTCATGCTTCTCTCTCAACTATTCGACTGTTGGTGCTCCTGTGGGAAACACATATTCAGCATCTAAGTATTGAGTAACATCATTACCAATACCTGATAAGTGGAGTCTTATTCTGCTCTTTTATGAAGCAAAATTATCTTTGTTCAACTTGGGCACATCTCATTTGTTCATCTTGTGATCTTTAGATTAGGTCTTGAAACCTTCCTTCTAAGCACACAAGCTCTGATAAAAATTGTTAGTAATAACTGAGAGGGGGGGTGAATTAGTGGCCTCAAAAATAAATCCTTAAATCAACCCTTAAAAATTATAAACACTAATTATGTCTCAAGTTATCTTCTGTCCTGCAAGATGTATGCCTTGAAATAATTTAACCAATTTTCTTCTTGTCAGATTGCTTGGCTAATCTCTCTTCTGTATGATTACCGATAAGTTGTAAACTTATTTACCAAAACATAGTAAATATGTAGAGTATACCGATAAATCCATAAATGCATATTTGAAATATAAAATAGTAAAGTAATAAACCATAAACACATAACAAAAGCATTTGAACGTGGAAACCCTCTTTAAGGGAAAAACCACTAGGACCGGTACCCCAAATTTTCACTCTTCTAAAGTGAGCTCTGTTAGGAGCCAACCCTATTAAAGGTTACAAACACATTTTTAGGTGTGACCTAGTTAGAGGATTTAGAAATAGTTTGTCAACTAGTATCTGGAATCTAATGCTATCATCCTTGATCAAACACTCACTTGGCCTATCAATAGGTATCGGGTATATCCAATGCTACTTTTTTTATCAAACTTTTTGATACTCCTTGGGATGTATCTCAATTGTAAAAGAATTTTAAGTCCTGCTTGGTTAAGAGGCTTATATGCTTCAATGGTTAAACTAAAACACTAATGATCTATTCATACATACAACTAAATTTCATATTTTTAGATCTATTGTAAGTCCATTACCTCTCTGATCAATATAATCACTTTATACCTTTGCTCCACAATGTTTTTCTTTGTGATGTTTGTCTCATTGTTCATCGGTGTCTATAGAATCTAGCTCTTTCCTCAGCTTGTTGATCAGAACTGAATGAAGACTTTCTTCTCCTTCATATTTTCTTTAGCATCTTTCCTCTATTCTTTTGTTCACCCCACAATTCGTAATGAATTGGGTTTGTCTCTATATAGACATGATTTCCCCTTTTCTTGGCTTTCTTGGATTTCTTGATTCTTGGTGTATTCCACAATTCTTGCTAATATATTTAAAGAAAACTCCTGATTTATCCCAAAGAGATCTTCTTGCCAACTGGATAAATCACCTTTAAACCACTTACTTATCTTCGGCTTTATCTGGATGATTAAAAAAATGATAAGTATCTGTTAATTCTATCTTTAGCTTCTTGATGGCTAAGCATTTTTTTGTTTTCTGAACTCTTTTTTCTATCGGTCAACACTTCATTTAGTCATCGATGATGACTGACTGTTCCATTGGTGTGACTTTATTTATCATTGGGATCTTTGTCCTTGTCTTTTTTGTCGGGCAACATTGAACTGCTTTCCATCGGGTTACTTTTTTTTTTGTTCGTCGGGCAACACTGTGACTATGCTTGTTGGTAATTTTGTGCATTAGCTCATCCAGTAACATTGTGACTCTGCTCCATTATTCTAACCATCGGTGTGCACTCGATTGGTGTATGTAGTCACTTCGTAAATACTTGACTTGTATGCATTACTGATAGCATAGTCTGGATTCATCTATTCTTTGAAGTCTTTTAGCAGTATTTCCATGACCATATAGATTATATCAAGTTGAAATCAATGACGAAACAATACATTAACTGATTTAATGTCTTGCATGATCATCAACTTAATATATTCAAACATTCAATCAGTTACATGTCATCAGTCATTACTCAGCCTTAGTTGATGTATGCGTGTCAAAGTATGGAAGCATAGTCATTATGCATGAAGTACACCTTTCCCATTATTGATGTTTTCCTTATTTACATCAAAATCTATGTGTCTTGGCAATCTTCGGAACACCCATTGTGGTCACCATTTAAGTCATCATTTCCAGTCCTTTGCAGACACGAGATGGTCTTACATGTTTGTGGCTTTGGTGCAGGAGCACCTAGGTAGGCTAGTTGATACAATGTAACCTAGGGATTCTTCTATGTTTTGGCTTGTAGTGGTTTTAGCCAGACCACTTGGTGAATAAAGGGACTAAGATTCCTAGTTTTAGAGTGCCAAGTAGGAGGATGTGTCTTGTTAGGTCCTTAGAGACCTTTGTGTCCCTTTAGGTCCAATTAGGGGTTTTTGGTATTTCATGACCAAATGAGTCAAAGGAGAGACTAGAGGTCCTAATTGATTTTATTTTATCCTAATTAGTGGTTTGGACAACTTTGGACAAGGTTAGACCAAGTTTGGATAGCATATCCAAAAAGTTGCAAAAGTTGTCAATGTTGTCATTGACAACATTGACAACATTTATGAAAAGAATGCAACTTCGAGGAATTTAGTTCTCTAACTATCTGAAATTGGTTTTCTAGTTTTTTGGTCAACTATATAAGACCATCCTCGAGCTTTTTGCAGGGTTGGCAAGTTGGAGTGATTTTGTGTATGGACTGTGTAATACAATAACAGTGATTGTTTGTGTGTTTTGAAGTGATCAGGTGGTTTAATGGATTGAAATAATTTCTCTAAGTTTTGTTTGGTGTAATTTAGGTTGTTTCAATACTTCTTGTGGTGTTAGATAGTTTGAATCAATAGTTTTAGTTGCTTGTAAAAAATCTTTTATGTTTGGCCCAGTCACTGGTTTGAATAGGGCATTGTCTGCAAATGGGATCATAACTCCATTTTCCACCGTGGCACTTGTACAGGCTCTTGGATTATGGTGGTTGAATCCATGTACATTGTTTATAGTGAAGGAGGGGCCCAATAATTTATGGAAGTCATTTTTAAGGTGATGCCCTAGGAGAGACAGAGTGGCATGGCTAGGGATCACTAGTGATTGCAGAGCTTGCTAGAGGGATTGAAAGAATTCATAGCTTTAATCATTGAATTTGGGAAGGTAAGAGATCCAGTGAAGGATTCTCATCTCAAATGAGAAGTTTGGATGAGTTGTTTTTTTAGCCAAGAAGATCCATTTCTTATGCAGACAGTGATAAAGACCTAAAACCCTAAATTTTAGGCATGAATATAGGAGGTACTGTACGGACATCTCTAAGAGCCAAGACCTAGAAAATCCTTAGGTTCTTGATAAAGGGTATCAGGATATGAAGTTTATTTTCATAATTTTTTGGAGGTTTTAAGAGTTATTACAGAAAAAGAGCCTAATTAGGCCTAAAGCTAGTAGCCCTCTTTTGGGTAAATATGACTTGGAACTTGCAACTTGTTTAGGGTTTCTCTTCCAAAGAAGGTTGTAGACATTGGAATTGGTCCACTTAACAACCCTAGAGACTACCTTTCCATTTGGATCAAATTGTGCAGATGGGGCAAGAAGGGCCAATTTGGGTCCAAGAGAGAGCATGAAGAGTTTGGATTCTACCTTGTTGGTGTTCACTAGTTAAAAGTGTTAGGTTCTTGTGATAAGAAACCTAAGGATCCTAGGGTTAGTGAAAGAACCCTAGTAGGTTAGGAAATTGGCCTAGGAGACCCTAGAAGAAGCTAGGGGAGAAAGACAAGTGCTACATCAGAGTGGTATCATAGCAAGTTGAGAAACTTGGAAAGATTGGTATATGTCAAAAGTGGAATCTAGTGGTTCTACAAAGATGGTGACAAATGCAAAACTAGCCAAGGACATGGAAGAGAAAAAGGAGATAAATAGACTCCTTGAGGGTACCTTGGAAGCAATGAGGTTAAAGATGGAAGAAATAGCAGATGCTTCTAGGAAGAAATACTTTGAAGCTGAAACCAGCAATAGGGGTAAGAAAAAGATTGAAGAGGAAGAATTCATCCCCGAACCAGACCCAGTGTTGAATGAGGAACCTTTCTTGAAAGACATAAAAGCATTAAGTGGTAAGGCTTTAGAAGGGATACCCATGTTTGGAGGAAAGATGGAGATTGAAATAGTCATGGACTGGATTGAAGTAATGGAGAATCACTTCGAGTGTGAGGGTATATCTGAAGCCCAAAAGATCAAAGTGCCCAAGTCTAGACTCAGAGGGTCAGCCTTGACTTGGTTGAAATACCTTTAGGATGAGAGGGTGAGCATGGGAAAGAAACCAATAGAAAATTGGAATGCCATGGTAACTAAGTTGAAGGAGAACTATATTCTAGAGGATTTTGAGATCCAACTTCATAGGAAGAGACAAAACTTGAAATAGAAAGACCTCGATGTGGCCTCATATACTAAGGAATTCCAGAGATTGTGTCTAAGGTCTAAATTGCAGGCAGAAGAGTCAATCAAAGTGGCTAGATACTTGGGTGGATTGAAGTGGAACATCCAAGAAGAGATTAGCCTATGTACACCTACTATAATTCAAAAGTGTCATCAATTGGCTATAAGAGTGGAAGAGTAAGAAGAAAGGGGATTCTACCTTCAAGAGAAATAGTAACAATAGAGGCAGAGGAAGAGACCAAAGGGATCAAAGAGGAGGCTACCAAGGCAAGGGTAATGAACAAAGATCACAAGGAGAGAATAAGTTGATAGAGCAGCAGACTTAAATTAGTTCAAGAGGAGGCTATAACAAAGGTAGGGGTAATCATGGTGGTCCTAACAAAGGAAGAGGAGGTAGGAGTAGTTCTTTTTTTGCAACCATGAAATTTTATTATTGTGGACAATTCGGCTATCTAGCCTATAGATGTCTAGACAAACCTTCTGTAGCAAAGAGTGACAAGAGGATAGCATATACACATGAAGACACTTCAAGTGTCAAAGCTCTTGAAGTAGACCATCTAGATTCAAAGATGGGTGAGAATTTAATGTTTAGAAGAGTGTTGATAAGGCAGCCAATCAAGGATGATCCCAAGCATAGGAGAGATCTATTTAGAATAAGATGTAAGATATTAGGCAAAGTCTACAAAGTGATAGTGGACTCTGGTTCAACTGAAAATATCATTTCAGAAGAGGTAGTGGTGAAACTCAAGCTAGCCAAGATACCCCATGTGAACCCCTATAAGGTGACATGGCTCAACAAAGGCCAAAGTGTGTTGTTCAATGAGAAAACATGGGTAGAGTTCTCAATAGAAGGGTACAAGGAAATATTGCTTTGTGAAATCCTACCAATGGATGCTTTCCATTTGCTTCTTGGGAGGCCTTGGAAATTTGATAAAGGGGTAGTGTATGATGGGAAGGAGAATTCCATCACATTCAAGAAAGGAGGGAAGACTTTCAAAATTTAGTATTTGCTAGAGGAGGAAGAGCCAAAAACTAGAACTTCTAATGTCATGTTATGCAGTGGTAAGGAGTTTGTAAATGACCTCAAGGATGATGAGGGGGAAGGTTATGCCATTGTTCTAAGACCTAAGGAGGAGGAATAATCAGTGAAGGAGCCATTACCAAAGGAGGTGCAACAATTTCTTGAGAAGTACAAGGACATGGTGAGTGATGGCACTCCTAAACCCTACCACCTAAGAGGGTTATAAGTCATCAAATAGACTTTGTGCCAGGAGCATCTCTACCCAATAAAGAAGAATACAAGCTTACTCCATATCAGAACTTGGAAGTAGCTAGGAAGGTATAAGAACTCTTGGATCAAGGCTTGATCAAGAAGAGTATTAGCCCTTGTGCAGTCCCAGTTGTTTTGGCATCCAAGAGGGGAGGAAAATGGAGGCTTTTCATAGATTCAAGGGCAATAAATAGAATCACAATAAGGTATAGATTCCCTATACCTAGGATAGAGGATCTTATGGATTGCCTAGGAGGGGAAATGTACTTTACAAAGTTGGACTTGAAGAGTGGTTATCACCAAATCAAGGTGAAGGAAGGTGATGAATGAAAAATGGCATTCAAGACCACATATGGGTTATATGAATGGCTTGTTATGACATTTGGCCTCTCTAATGCTCCAAGCACATTCATGAGGCTCATGAATGAGGTCCTCAAGGAATTCATAGGGAATTTTGTTGTGATATATCTTGATGATATACTCATATTTAGTAAGACAAAAGAGGAGCATATCAAACATGTGGAGGCAGTATTGAAAAGGTATAATGAGGAGAAATTGGCTATCAACCTTGAGAAGTGTGATTTCTTCAAAAAAGAACTATTCTACTTGGGATTTGTAGTATCCAAGGGGTCTTTGAAGATGGATAAAGACAAAGTTGATGCCATCCTAAACTGGCCTCCACCTACCACAGCCACAGAGGTAAGGATTTTTCATGGCCTTGCCCAATTCTATAGGAAGTTTATTAAAAAATTTAGTGGGATATGTGCACCATTGATGGATACAATAAAGGGTGGGGCCAAAAATAAGTTTAGATGGATAGTAGAGGTAGGAAAAGCCTTTGATTTTTTGAAGAAACAAGTGGCTACTCAACCAGTCCTACAATTTCCAAGCTTTGAGAAGTTGTTTACCATTGAATGTGATGCTAGTGGAATGTCTGTAGAGGGTGTATTAAGTCAAGAGGGCAGACCAATTGCCTTCTTTAGTGATAAACTGAATGAGGCTAAGAAGAAATACTCTTCTTATGATTTGGAACTATATGCTCTAGTAGTTTAATCTTTGAGAAAGTGGAGGTATTATCTATTGCCTAAAGTGTGTTGTTCAATGAGCAAACATGGGTAGAGTTCTCAATAGAAGGGTACAAGGACATATTGCTTTGTGAAATCCTACCAATGGATGCTTTCCATTTTCTTCTTGGGAGACCTTGGAAATTTGATAAAGGGGTAGTGTATGATGGGAAGGAGAATTCCATCACATTCAAGAAAGGAGGGAAGACTTTCAAAATTTAGTATTTGCTAGAGGGGGAAGAGCCAAAAACTAGAACTCTTAATGTCATGTTATGCAGTGGTAAGGAGTTTGTAAATGACCTCAAGGATGATGAGGGGGAAGGTTATGCCATTTTTCTAAGACCTAAGGAGGAGGAATAATCAGTGAAGGAGCCATTACCAAAGGAGGTGCAAGAATTTCTTGAGAAGTACAAGGACATAGTGAGTGATGGCACTCCTGCAACCCTACCACCTAAGAGAGTTATAAGTCATCAAATAGACTTTGTGCCAGGGGCATCTCTACCCAATAAAGAAGCATACAAGCTTACTCCATATCAGAACTTGGAAGTAGCTAGGTAGGTACAAGAACTCTTGGATCAAGGCTTGATCAAGAAGAGTATTAGCCCTTGTGCAGTCCCGGTTGTTTTGGCATCCAAGAAGGGAGGAAAATGGAGGCTTTGCACAGATTCAAGGGAAATAAATAGAATCACAATAAGGTATAGATTCCCTATACCTAGGATAGAGGATCTTATGGATTGCCTAGGAGGGGAAATGTACTTTACAAAGTCTGACTTGAAGAGTGGTTATCACCAAATCAGGGTGAAGAAAGGTGATGAATGAAAAATGGCATTCAAGACCACATATGGGTTATATGAATGGCTTGTTATGACATTTGGCCTCTCTAATGCTCCAAGCACATTCATGAGGCTCATGAATGAGGTGCTCAAGGACTTCACAGGGAAGTTTGTGCTGGTATATCTTGATGATATACTCATATTTAGTAAGACAAAAGAGGAGCATATCAGACATGTGGAGGCAGTATTGAAAAGGTTGCATGAGGAGAAATTAGCTATCAACCTTGAGAAGTATGAGTTCTTAAAACAAGAACTAGTCTACTTGGGCTTTGTAGTATCCAAGGGGTCTTTGAAGATGGACAAAGACAAAGTTGATGCCATCATAAACTGGCCTCCACCTACCATAGCCACAGAGGTAAGGATTTTTCATGGCCTTGCCCAATTTTATAGGAAGTTTATTAGAAATTTCAGTGGGATATGTGCACCATTAATGGATAGAATAAAGGGTGGGGTCAAAACTAAGTTCAGATGGATAGTAGAGGCAGGAAAAGCCTTTGAGTTGTTGAAGAAATAAGTGGCTACTCAACCAGTCCTACAATTGCCAAGCCTTGAGAATTTGTTTACCATTGAATATGATGCTAGTGGAATATTAGTAGGGGGTGTATTGAGTCAAGAGGGTAGACCAATTGCCTTCTTTAGTGAGAAACTAAATGAGGCTAAGAATAAATACTCTTCTTATGATTTGGAACTATATGCTCTAGTTCAATCTTTGAGAAAGTGGAGGCATTATCTATTGCCTAAAGAGTTTGTGGTATTTATTGACAATTAGGCTCTTAGCTACATTATCACACAAGAAAATCTTAGCAATAGACATTTGAAGTGGATGGAGTACTTGCAGGCATTCACTTTTACTATAAAGCACAAGAAGGGTCAACTTAATAAGGTGGTAGATGCCTTAAGTAGGAGATTGTTGACAGTGCAAGAAGTCCACCTGAATAGCATTGGGATTGATAGTTTCAGAGACCTCTACAAAGAAGATGAGGATTTTGGTGAGGCCTGTAAGGTATGTGTTGATTTTGAAAATCATTTTCATAGCAAGTTCTCTGATTTTACTTTAAAAAATGGGTTGTTATTCAAGGGAAATCACTTGTGTGTACCTAAAGGGTCAATGAGGATGAACCTCATCCAAGAGAAATATAATGGTTCTCTAAGTGGTCATTTTGGTAAGGAAAATACCTTGGAACTAGTCCAAAGGTTCTACCATTGGCCATAGTTGGTGAAAGATGTCACCAAGTATGTGGAGCAGTGTGTTGTTTGCATGAAGGAAAAAGGAGGAATGAGTAATGCGGGGTTATATCAGCCTCTACCAATCCCTAATAGTCCATGGGAGTGTGTGAGTATGGATTTTATTGTAGGCTTACCCAAGACTAAACAGGGGTATGATAGCATTTATGTAGTTATTGATAAATTTAGCAAAATGGGACATTTCATCCCATGTAAAACTACTAATGATGCTAGTCACATTGCTTATTTGTTTTTTAAGGAGATTTTGAGGATTCATGGTCTTCCTTTGAGTATAGTTTTTGATAGGGATGTGAAATTTATGAGTCATTTTTGGAGGACTTTATGGTCAAGATTGGGTACTAATCTATCTTTTGGTTCAACTTACCACCCTCAGACTGATGGCCAAACTGGGGTGGTAAACAAGGTATTGGGTAACCTATTAAGGTGCCTAACTAAGGAGTATGGGCAGACTTAGGATGTAGTCATTCCCCAAGAAGGATATGCTTACAATGATAGTAAGAATAGGATGACAGGAAAGATTCCATTTGAAGTGGTTTATGGAATGCACCCAAGGGGTGTTTGTGAGCTCAAGGATCTTGGTTGGATGGAATATAGAAGTGGCCATGCAGAGGAATTCACCCATACCATGAAAGAGATCAAAGACCTAGTCAAGAAGCAGATCCAAGACAGTCAACATAAGTTGAAATCCAAAGTTGATGAGAAGAGGAAGGATGTTTAGTTTGAAGTGGGTGACTTTGTCATGGTTCACTTGAACAAATCAAGGCTATAGAAGGGTGTCCCTACCAAGATTCAGATGAAAAGGGTGGGACCTTGCAAAATATTGGCAAAATATGGGGCTAATGCCTATAAAGTGGACTTACCTTCAGACTTGAGCATATCTCTAGTGTTTATTGTTAAATATTTAATCTAATTCAAAGGGAAGATGGATGAGATTAATCCAAATAGTCAAGGGGTCAGTGATGATGTGGAGGTTGTTGTCTTACCTTCAAAGTTTTAGATGGTAGCTGAAAAATTTCTAGACTCGCGGGTTAAGAAGACTACTAGACATAAGGTCTACATGGAACATTTTATTCAGTGGAAGGATAGACCAGAATTAGAGGCCTCATGGATTCTAGAAGTATATTTTAAGAATGTGGGCATCTCAGAGGATCTACTATCCACATGAGTGACATAGATTTTCCTTTTGGGGGAGTATGGTGCAGGAGCACCTAGGTGGGGTAGTTGATACAATGTAACCTAGGGCTTCTTCTATGTTTTGGCTTGTAGTGGTTCTAGCCAGACCACTAGGTGAATAAAGGGACTAAGAGTCCTAGTTTTAGAATGCCAAGTAGGAGGATGTGTCTTGTTAGGTCCTTAGAGACCTTTGTGTCCATTTAGGTCCAATTAGGGGTTTTTGGTATTTCATGACCAAATGAGTCAAAGGAGAGACTAGAGGTCTTAATTGATTTTATTTTATCCTAATTAGTGGTTTGGATAACTTTGGACAAGGTTAGACCAAGTTTGGATAGCATATCCAAAAAGTTGCAAAAGTTGTCAATGTTGTCATTGACAACATTGACAACATTTATGACAAGAATGCAACTTCAAGGAATTTAGTTCCCTAACTGTCTAAAATTAGTTTTCTAGTGTTTTTGTCAACTACATAAGACCATCCTCAAGCTTTTTTCAGGGTTGGCAATTTGGAGTAATTTTGTGTACGAACTGTGTAATACAATAACAGTGATTGTTTGTGTTTTGAAGTGATAACAAGACTTCTTAAGTTGTCATTTCTATAAGTTTTGTTTGGTGTAATGTAGGTTGTTTCAAGACTTCTTATGGTGTTAGATATTTTGACTCAATATTTTTAGTTTCTTGTACAAAATCTTTTAAGTTTGGCCCAGTCGCTGGTTTGAATTGGGCATTGTCTCCAAATGGGGTCATAACTCCATTTTCCATCATGGCAGTTGCACAGGCTCTTGGATTATGGTGGTTGACTCCATGTAAATTGTGTATAGTGAAGGAGGGGACTAGGAAGTTATGGCACTCATTTTTAATTTGATGCCCTAGGTGAGCCAGAGTGGCATGGATAGGGATCACCAGTGATTGCAGAGATTGCTAGAGGGATTGAAAGCATTCATAGATTTAATCAGTGAATTTGGGAAGGTAGGAGAGCTAGTTAAGGATACTCATCTTAGAGGATAAGTTTGGAAGATTTTTTTTGTTAGCCAAGAAGATCCATTTCTTGTGCAAACAGTGATAAAGACCTAAAACCCTAATTTTGGACATGAATGTAGGAGGTACTGTAGGGACACCTCTGAGGGCCAAGACCTAGAAAATCATTAGGTTCTTGATAAAGGGTATCAGGATATGAAGTTTATTTTCATAGATTTTTTTAGGTTTTAAGAGTTATTGCAGAGAAAGAACCTAATTAGGCCTAAAGCTAGTAGCCCTCTTTTGGGTGAATTTGACTTAGAACTTGGAACTCATTTAGGGTTTCTCTTCCAAAGAAGGTTGTGGACATTGGAATTGGTCCACTTAACAACCTTGGAGACTACCTTTCCATTTGGGAATGTTTTGGATCCATTTGGATCAAATTATGTAGATGGGGCAAGAAGGACCAATTTGGGTCCAGGAGAGAGCATGAAGAGTTTGGATTCTACCTTGTTGGTGTTCACTAGTTGAAAGTGTTAGGTTATTGTGAGAAGAAACCTAAGGAACCTAGGGTTAGTGAAATATCCCTAGTAGGTCAGGAGATTGGCCTAGGAGACCCTAGAAGAAGCTAGAGGGAGAAAGACTAGTGATACATCAGGCTTACTTTTTTTTGAAGACAATCCCCAGGTATTTTCAAAGATAACTAACATTTTCTAGTTCAGGGTGGCAAGTAAGAATTACACCCGACGTCTCAGAACCTGGAATCTTTTCTTGTAATGTTTATGTATTGATGGTTGTCCAATTTTTTAGGTACAAATCAAAGCAAAAAAGAAATGACTTTAGTTGGATCGCCTCCCAGGAGTCCCGAGCTTCCAAGCATCTCAACAAGTATTACTAAGAATTATAAGGAAGAAAAGGTATTAGAGAAGCTCCCATTGACTCTGAAATACAAGAAAGGAAGGATAATTTAGGGATCCTTAATTGATTCCACTTTGAATGAGGTCACAGACATAGATGTCGACAGCTGGGTTGAATTAAAGGGCCTTATCTAGGTAATCCACCAACAGTGACATGCCAATGAATCTATTTTGGTTAACTTAGTAGCATCTAGAATCATTCAAGCAGTTGGCTTTCCTTACTTAGTGCAAGCACCAGAACTAATAATGCTCTTAGTCAAACCTTACAACCCAGCCACTATGGCTGGTGGGTTGGTTTCACCCAGCCCCCGGGGCTATGTGATGCCCATCCTCTCCCTAGACCATGATACTACCACCATAGGGTGGTGTATCTTGTTCTTCTCAAATGCTATTGTTCTCACTCGATTAGCCTCAATAGACTAATTTTTGGAGGTAGATGATATGGCCTGGTGACACCTTAATTCAAAATGGTTGAAAATCCTGTGTCGGGACTATAAGAAGATGTGGATGGATATTCCTTTCTCTAACTTTAGGGAGCCTATCCAGGTTGGAATTATATTTTTGTGCAGGATCTTTGGGGATCCCCATGCTTGGGAGTTTTCCCCTTGGATGTACTACTTGCTATACTATATGACCACCAACAAGGTGTGCTTTGACTGGGCCACCATTATTACTAACTATTTAAAAACCCAGATGATGAGGGTCAGAGAAGATTAGAAGTTCTACATGACTTCCTACATCCTATGGTCCTTAGCCTGACAGTACCTAGGAATCTAGGGCTGAGACATATTCAGCATCCTTGGGACCAAGAGCACACAAGCCACCCCGTGGGATCACTTCCCCAAATCTAGTAGGATGAAATTTTTCTCAATTTTTGTAGAGTTAATGATGCCTTTATTTTCAATGAGATTAAGGCGATCACTAATGATATGGGGTTTAGAATTTCCTTGGAGGCCATGGCTTTGGTAGATTCATTTGGATGTGATTTCATCTATTTTTCACAATATACATACATTCAAGTATCTGTATTTTCTGGGTACCCACTTTTGTTGCTCAAGCATTATGGGGACAAGGTAATTTTATTAGAATTTTATAGGTAGATCCTAAAGGTGCACACCCTGATGTCCACCAAGAAGATCACCTCCATCTCCTTCCTATTTGTATGTGAAAAATACACCTGCTCCCTCACTGCGGCCCAGGAAGAAAAGAACGAGCTAAGAAGTCTAGGCTTAGACAAATTTTCACTCAACCACTAATATTATGATCTGTTTTGTTGATTGGAAAAGGAAATGCCTCAGGGAACCAACCCCTAGAGCCACACAAGGAACATTTCTGGGCAAATTTCTAGGATGACTTTGATGTCTATAACCAACATTATTCTAGGATGTCGAAGGGAATGATGGAACGTCTCAAACTCCAGCCCATCCCACAAAATTTCTCTGATAACAGGCCACTTGAAGACCCTGAGTATAAATAAATAGGTATTGAGAAGATGGACCTCCCTCTGGTGGATTGGGATACTATAGAATTTTTGACCATGGAGGCCATTTTGAGGACCATAATTGAATGTAGCCACACATATTTCACAAAGGATTTCCCAAAGAGTGTCTGATTGGAAAACCAATTTTTGGAAGCATCAGGCTCAAGCTCAAGCTTAGGCTCAGGCTCCAAGACAAAAAAACAATCCAAAGTCCAAAGGAAAATGAAGTTAGGTATGCCCCCTCATAGCCTAGACCCCATTTGGCCCCCCTAAGGAATAAATTACACACAAAGATGTAAGAATCCTTGAAATTGTTTGATGCAACAAACTCTAGGGTAACGTTCAGTCTTAGAGCCACTTTGGTGGTTTCCTATGTTTTGTCAAGTACATCCCCTTCTTTGGCCACCCTACTCAGCATGACCATCAATAATGAAATTGAAGAATTAGTAGCAGTCGCGGTCGCTAGGATGCTACTCCAAAAGAGAAAGAAGAAAAAAGTAGATAGGCCCCCATGGAACAGGGACCTGAGCCCTAAATCCATGAGTACGCTTGAGTTTGAAGTTGTCTCCTCCTCCTACAAGGAAAACCCTCCAAAAGAACCACCAGAGATCTCTTAGATTGACATGGACAACTTCTTCTGGATCAAAGATCTGGGAGGTCTACACGACATGGTGGAGAAACCAGTAGAAGAAATAGTGAGACAATGTTTTGATGTCTCTGTAGAATAAGAGAAAAGAGAATAGGCCCAGAGAATGGCCCAGGAAAAAGAAGAGGAACTCCAGTAGGAGGAGGCCAAGATAAAAATTGTAGAGGAAAAGTAACAAGAAGAAAAGAGGGTTGAGGAGCAATTAATAGCGACAAGGGAAATCAGACCTACAGGAAAAACCATACCCCCAGACACCATGTTCCAAACCCTAATAGGCAGCTAAGGCCAATTGTGTGTAAGAAAATACACCTTCATGAAATTAAGATTAGAGAAAACAATTCTATGGAAAGATAATACAAAACTAATCTAAAGAATTGAAGCTAAATCTATATCATCTCATGGTTCTCTATCCAAGCT
>MU227205.1:37690-65558 GCA_018584345.1 Thuja plicata
TAGCTTGGGTTTCTTTTAGAGGTAGCCCTTGAGGGTAGACATAGTCAACGTGAAAAGTATCATCATTAGGCTTGCTCTTTGGTGGAGGAATTTTGGATAGTTGTGAAGTTTTGTGAGATGGACGAAGCATGAAAGGCGTAAAGGCTATGGGAGAAACCCAGCTCGATAGAGGTTTTTGGTTTAAATATTGCTTGAGAGTGGTACCTTTCTCTTCATTCTCATGATCACAAATAGAGTAGTCATGAAATTTCCCTTGATCCAAGATAGGGTTGTTTCTCTCAAACACTTCATTTCGTGAAGAAGATGAAGATACGGATGGCCCATCATCATAAAGAAAAGGAAAAATTGATCTTAACGATGGCTTTTTAGATGATGTATCCTTTTGTTTTTCCTCATTCTTCCTTAAGGTTGATATGTCATCATTATGAGGAAGGGTTGCTCCTAATTGAGAAAAATATGCTTCTTTATCCTTCATCAAAATTTGTTCCATGATTTCAAGGAATATGGGATCTTGGGATGCCTCCAATATTGCATCGTCGGTTACTTTTTTGTATGGAGTCATATGGAGATTTTGATCTTGATTTTGATAATTATTCTCCACCATAGGATTGATTCATTTCTCAAATAGATTCATCATTATAGATATTCGAAGGAATATGATCTATTTGTTGCACTGGATAGAAATAACTCTGAAAAGGGTATCCAAATATGATTTCAAAATCTTTCCAAACCCTTGGGAAATTCCCCCTATTTTCCCTTCTTTATTTCTAGGTGGCACTTACCTATGTGTAGGTGGCCTTTAAGTGTTGGTAAGCAGTTACTAGAAATACTCTACGTGGCACTCTGCAGTTTGTAGGCGGCACAAAATTATTTGTAGGTGGCACAAAATTGTTTGTAAGCGGCACATAATTGCTTGTAGGTGGCCCAAAATTGTTTTTAGGTGGCACATAATTGTTTGTAGGTGGCCCAAAATTGTTTGTAGGCGGCTCTTTTCTGATCAAAGTTGACATTTTCAATTTTTTTGGATTTTAAAAGTTTAAAGGTTTTGATCAAACTTGTTATAGGAGATTCTTGCATGAAAATGAAGTACAAACTCAACACACACATCAAATTTGCACCATATCCCTAAAACCACACTAGAAGTGTATGTTCTTGGATGTTTTTACAAATTTGCACAAGGATTTCTTCCAAACAGTCTACCTTAGAGTCAACAAATTTGTCTTTTAACAATGTCTCTATAAAGGTAGGTCTGCTACTTTATCAAGGTCTCAAAGTATTTCGGTCTAAATCTTGACAAGATCCTTTACCCCCTTGCGGGCTTCCCACATGCACAAAATTATGATTTTGTGCAATCTCGAAGGACTACTAAAGGAAGCGAGGATGGCTTGCACAATTTTTAGTCACTTTCTGATTAAGGTAAAGTGTAATTATTTATAGTGGGTCTGATGATATTGCGGTAAAAGAAAATATCTCCCACTTTGGGTCATTCCCTCTCACTGTCCTCATAAGAAAATTCTCGGGAGGCAGGCCCTTTAAAGCTCTATTTAGCTAGCATGTACATGAAAAGCAATAATTGAACTCAGTCCAACAAGTTTGGGAATCTGATTCACTCAAAGAGTGAAGAGCATATCCCTATTGTTTTTCTTTGTTCCAAACACCTCAAACAGATTTGTTCATTTTCAACCTCTTGACAAGGAGGTTCTTAAAAAAAGAGATGTGTGGTTCAATTAACCCTTCCTTTCTTTTGACTACCCAAACTTGACACTTTTGGCTTTTTGATCAACTTTGAAAAGTTGAGAGCATATACCTAATGTCTTGTTTGAATAGAAAATAGTAAGGTGTCCCTATTTATGCTAGATTCAAATAAATTACCACAAGTTAAGTAATGCAAGCTTGATTAGATAAGTACCTGATTTTATTGAAGCTAGCAAGGCTAGGCGCATTTTTGAGTGTTTGGCTTGTTTTTACTCACCTAGTGGCAATCGTTCCCACTCCAGCTCCTCCAACAAGTTAGTCAACACAAATAGAGACAAAGTGAAGAAACTTGGAAATCTAAAATGAAAAATTCCCTCTTAAAAGCTCTTTTAGTGAAATTTTATTAAATCAAAGCTTTAAAGAACTAGGCATGAAAATCAATTAAAGAGTGGGAAATTTTTCTTTGTAAGTGAAAAACACTTTAATGTAGTGATCGTATAAGTGTTCCTTCTCAAATAAAACTCTCTAAGAGATTAGTTGCATGTGTTTGTTTGTCATTTTTAACCTTAATTCTCACCTCTTTGCTAAGCCTTGTAACTCATTTCTCTAGTTTCTGCACCTTCAGGTAATTTTTCATCTACGGAACAGAAAAACACAAAGAGTCAAATCAGTGAACAAATCATTAAAAACTTGATTTAAAGAAGAAACATTTACGCGACATTTAACAGCTAAAAGGCAACATTTAAATGCTGCTACACGTAAATAGAAACTTTCTAAGCGGCTTTTAAATCCTACTAAGAAGCTTAAAACAATCCACAGGTGGCTAAATAAAAGTAACAAGCGGCAAAGAAAGTGTAAAATGCGGCTGAATGTTGCTAGAACGTGACTCTTGAAAGTTCACAAGCAGCACAATTTATCTAACAGGTGGCTCACTTTATCTAGCAAGTGGAACAATTTATCTAGTAGGCGGCCTAAGAATGAAAGATAGAGAATAGAAGAAAATCCTTAGGCAGCTCTTAAATCTTTGTAAGCGGCTCTTAAAGCTTTGTACGCGGCTCTTAAATCTTCGTACGTGGCTCTTAAATCTTTGTATACAGCTCTTAAAAATTTGTACGTGGATCTTAAATCTTCGTACGTGGCTCTTCACCTGGTTTCTACAAAATAACAAGAAAAATGATCTAAAACACGCAAACTTTTAAGAGAAAAAATGTTAGAAATGAGGCTTAAAGCCCCACGGTGGGTGCCATTATGTGTGTAATAAAATACACCTTCATGAAATTAAGATTAGAGCAAAAAATTCTATGGAAAGATAATACAAAACTAATCTAAAGAATTGAAGCTAAATCTATATCATCTCATGGTTCTCTATCCAAGCTTTGTTAAGAGAGCTCTCAGACTTAATCTCTCTCAAGGACAATCCTATAATGAGATATGTATGAAATTCAATGCTCAAATATAGCTAGAATGCTTAAAAATGCTCCAAGATCATGAAAGAAATTAACAAATGCTCCTAAGCATGATACTAAATGATAATGCAAATGCTAAAAAAAATCTCTCAAATCTCTCAAATACTCCTTAATATGCTCTTAATATGTCTATAATAAGGATGCTTTTTCTCTTGAATTCTTGGATTCCAAACACAAATGAATTTGCTTATATTTATAGCATTTTCCAAGGGTAGGGGGTAGAGTGAATTAATCATGATCAAATCTTGGTTAAGTCAAAAGCTTTGAGGCATTTTCAAATGGAGGGAAAGTTTGTTGATCTCAAAGATATTAGGAATTAAATAATTCCATCTTTTAATTAAATTAGCCATGGAAGGGTGATCGGGTTGGATTTGATCCTTTTTTATTTGAACTATACAATTGAAAATCAATTTCATAATTTGATTAATCCCTTTAGGCTTGAATTTAATTAATTGATTTCATGATTTAATTGATCTTTTAAATTGATTTGAATTTTGTCCATTTGATTTGCATTGATTAAATGTCCATTTGATGATATTTTGAATCATTTTTCTGAGATTTATAATTTGGAATATTTGAGGTACACCTGGTAAATTTTAGGTGTCTACACCAATCACCACCTCAGAATACACAGATAGATCAAGTCATCACAACACTTCAACAAGTAGATCTAAATGAGTCACCTTTGTAGCCGCCGCCATTTTTCCTACTAACAAAGAATATCCTGAGGGATAATACAGAGAAGGACAAAGGAAATGTAGGTGAAGATCCTAGTAATACTGATAGAGATGCATCAATGGGAGAGGCTGAGAAAAACCATGGGGGCACTTCAAATTTGGGGATGGTATCATGTGGGTCAATGGGACCACCACAATGGTTGGTAGAATCCCAGAGAAGAAAGTCTCTGACGGTGGTAGTGGCCCCATTGTCACTAGCCAAGATGTTGGTCGAAGGCCAAGAATAAAAGATGGCCAAAAGGGCTTGCACCCTACATAACACTCAAAGGGATCCAAATGGAAACATGGTGGCAGTAATAGTGGCCCCACCGGCAGGTAAAGATGAATTTGAGGTAGCTTCTAAAGACTATATAATAAAAAAAGGTTCCTGATGCAGGGGCATCATATACTCTTCATAGACACAATGGAGATCCAAGTCATCAAAGAGATCATAGAGCATCTCATGATATTAATTGGTCTATCCTTCAACCAATTATGGCATTTGCAAGCACAAGAAGTTATAATTTTGTATGATGTCTTGATTGATTGTAATGTTGAAAAGTTGTAATTGATCCATGGAATACGATCTAGAGGTTGTCTAGGGTAGAGAAGTCATTTGATAGGGTTTAGTATGAAGTTATAATGATATCAAGTCATTTCATAAGTTGGCACATTCAATAAGTCCTTTAAACCATAGTTTATTGTTTTAGAAAATTCAAATATTTGAATGTAACGGTTAGGAGGTCATTTTGGAGGGAAACTCCATAATTTAAATTTTATGAAGAGTTAACACATGAGAGCAGTTGGATTCGGTTAAGGGGGTTAGTTACCACCCCCCAAGTACATAAATTATTGTTTGTACAGACTGGAAGGAGGCATTGTACGGACTGTTCCTCTAAAACTGAATAAAAGTGCTTTGTTTTAATAAAAATTGGAGGAATTTCGAGTTGCTGGTTCATCTTTTGTTATTGGAATGATTGGTAACAACTTGGCAGATATGTTTTGAGGTTCTTTACTCCGTTTTGCATTCAAAATTGAAGATTTGTTCATTAAATTTATGTACTGATGGCTGTAGCAGCCTTTTTATAAGCATTTTGACAGTTTTATTCATTTAATCATGGTCATTCCATGAAATGTCTTTTGTTTCTTCATGGAATGGAAATTATCTAACATGTATAACTATTTCTAATCCTTGAATGACAATCTAACTGTAATTATTGGTGGCCACCAAGCATTTAAAGGTGAAAATAAGAGGAAAATTGAGGGGATAGTCATATAGAGAGTGATTTGTCTTAAGAAGGGCAGTGTTTGAGTTTTGATTCATGGTTGTGATGTTGAAACATTAATGTCTGCACTTTGAATTGTTCAGAAAAGTCATTGCACGTGTGAGATTGGTGATGCCCTAGCAACAAGGGTTTGTAAAGGGTGAATTGGGGCTTTTGGGGTTGGGAAACCCATAGAGTAAAATTGAGTGTGGATTTGTCTAATTGAAGACATTTAAGAAGCCTATGAAATCTATGGATTCCATACATTAAGTATTACTATATGTTTCTTTGTAAATGCATCATTGGTTCAATGGTTGAAAACAGGGTCACTATGAAGAATTTTTGCTAATTGCCAAAGGAAGCTTATCCAAGTTTTGCATATGTGTTGTAAAAGGATGGGGAGTGTCTAAAAGTGTGATTTATTTCAGGGTTCTTTTGGTAAAAACAAAAGTTATACATCTTTTTGTCTTGCTGCTGTCATAGGGTCACAATTTTGCATTGACAACATTTGGCTACATTGTGCTTTTTGGCCTAAAAGGTGTTGAAACTGAAAAGTATTGATTGGAACATGTCATACATGATAAAAAAAACCTATTGAAGACTTGAAACCTCTTAGAGTTGACTATTTGTGAATGTTGCATATCAGGACCTAGAAGGGTCACTTGGAACACATTTACACTTTTGCTCATTTTGGGTCGTTTCATGGTTCACCACCCTGATCTCTGCATCAGTTCCTCTGGGAAAAAGGGACCAGAAAGGAGATTTGGATCTCCTAAATGAGGCAAGTTGGTTTATTCATGCCTAATATGAGAAGCAGTCCCAGAGGGTGAAGGGGCTAAAAACTATGAATACAAATCTTCTCAAGCTCCTTACAGAGTTGACACAACCTCTTTCCTTTGTAACACCCGGACCACCTACGTAAGGGTCTTGGAGGAACATATTTTGGTGGATTGGATCCCACTAGACTAGTATTCTACATTCATTAAGGAAATCACTTTGACTGATCTGTTGAGTCTCAGGACATACTCTCGTCAATACTATACTCAGTAAGTTTGATGAAATTATCGATGCACAATTTTGGCCTTCCATAAATTTCAATAGCACCATAATGGTGTGATACTGCCAGAAGGTTCTTAAATCCCATGATGCTACTAAGGTGTCTTCAGATTTGAAAGTGAAGGTTGGGGAAGCCAACAATCATCCTGAAAGTTTTGTTGATCGTCGAGATTGTTTTAAGGATATGGAGGAAGAGGGGGTACTCTAGATTTTGGAGGCTTATGAAAAGTTCAAAGGAAAATAAAATTTCCTATACTTCAAGAATATATCCCTCTTTCAAAGGTTTGGCCAATGTAATTCTTTATTCTTTGAGTGTAAGCTCCTGGAGCCTAGAATTCCAAGTTCCATTTTTGTATTCTTTACATTGATGTGCATTCCTAGCCTCTTTAGAGCTGACCGATCACTGTCCAATACTTATTTTCAGATGCAATGAGGTACTTCATGACTTGATGGTTACTGAAGAATAAAAAAATTCTACAGACCTCTCCTAGTTTCCAAGGTGCCTCTTTAACATTTAATACCTGGCGTATGGGAATAGTACTCAAAGATCAAGAACCAGAAATGCATTTATTAGGGCATATGGCTTAAGTCATCTAGGGTATACTATCACATCTACAAGTACAAGGGAACTCTTCTTGAAGATATTTTTTGGGACTTTTATCCTTTTTTATTTCTTCTCTTGTCTTTTTAAATGATTGTATATAGTAGGGTGATCGTGATAGCGTAGGTAGTGTCGTCTATGAATATTGTAATTTAATGTAAGTTTTATAGGTTAAGGTTCTGATGCAGATAATATATCTATAAATAATAAGTTTGGCGTCATTCCAATGGTAGGAAAATTGATGATTTTATTGTTTGTAGGTGATTATTATCTAAATTATTTTATGTTTTAGTTACTATATTTAAGCTTGTAGTAGATTAATGCTCCCTAGAAGCCATGAATGTAATCACCGATGATGTTGGGCTTATAAATTGAATGACTGAATGAGGAACCACGCTTAGCACCATAGTATGTATCATTTTTGATTCCAAAGTTTGTAAATACTTTCATGTTGTATGCTTCCTTATGTCCTTTTTTCCAGTTCTTTATTGATTTGATAAAATACTTTACTCTGCTACTGATGTATTTCTGGTTGATAATGATATATGCATTTGGTATTTTTTATTAGCTCTTTTATCTGGGGATTTTTTTATGTTTTCATAACTATGATATGACTATAGATTAATAATCATTCTAACTCTGAGCTACCTTCTTTTGTATTTGTTGATCCAACCAAGCTTTCTTGTAGGAAACCCCTTTATCCCTCAATGTTCCTGAAAAGTGGATGAGTTAAAAACCAGCTACCCCCTCAACACAAATAGTCACTTTCCCAACTGAGCTACCCTACACCATTGTGACCCAACTACCAGGTGCTTGGAGGCCAGGAGAACCCACTCTCTGATAAATCTCTTCAGAAGAAGTTGTTTGGTACTATAGTACCCAGTGACAACTCTCTCCCCTATTGGCGATACTATCACAAACTCCCATCAACACTTTATTTTTTGAAAATATTGTCAAATCATCCAGGTAGATTAGGATAATCAGGTCTATTGATTCCTTGAAAGTTATCTCCATGTCTTTCTAGAAGGTGGCTCCTACATTTGAAAAAACTAATGACATCTTAGAATAAGAAAAAGTTCCTCACTTTGTAGTGAACTTGGTTTTATGTTGATCATCTTTTGCCACCTAGACTTGGTTGTATCCTCATAAACCATCCAGCGGTGAGAACATTTATGAACTTGCAACATTTTGTAAAATCTCCTCCTTTGATGGCATGGGGTTTTGATCTTGTAGAGAGGCCTTATTAAGATCTCGTAACTCCATGTAAAGGTAGATGTCAACATTTTTCTTACAAACTAAAACTAGGTTGGACACCCACCTACTGTGTTTAATTGGATAGATAATCTTGGATGCAATTAGTTTGGTCAACTCTTGTGCCATTAAGGATTCTATCTTGGGGTTGACTGGCCTCTACTTTTTCCTGATGGTCTTAACTCCTACTAACTCAATACTATTCTCTATGATATCTTTTTTATAACCTTGTAAGTCATCATAGGTCCATGCAATGACCCCTTTGTACTGGTGGCACATTGATTTGAGTCGTTCTCTATCTATTTCAGGAACCTCTTTTCTAACCTTTAGTTTTCTACCATCTTCAATGTCTAGATCTTCATAATCATTTTAATATGTGATAAACTTCCATTTATCCCTCCTTACATTGTCATAGTCAAATAAAATCTCTAGGTTTATTAGGCTTTGAATAATTTTATTCCCTCTTAGTTGAATGACTTGGTCTTCATAGGCCTCTTCTATTTTGGGTTGAAGTCAGTCCACAAATTCACTCGCTTGTTGGATAAACAAAGAAATTTGGTCATCATTTTCAAACACTTTCCAGTGGTTATCATTATCTGGTATAGATGGTATTACTATCACATGGAATAAATGATCATTTGTAAATAGATCAAAGATAGGTTCAAAATGAGAACCAATTGTACCTAATTGATCAGCTTCCAAGTTCTTCTTTCTTGGGATGAATCTAATTTAAAAGGAATCAAAACTCTCAATCAAGTCCCATACCCTATGGTGATAGGATGTCATTCAAGGATTTTTTCCATAGAATTATTATAGACTTTCTTCACTATTATTTTGGAATCACCAAATACTTTCAGCTATTTGATTCCCATTCTTTCAACCAAATCTAACCCTCAAACTAGTCCTTAACACACTAATTCATTATTTGTAGAACTAAATTGAAAATAGAATGCCTTATTTACCTCTTCTCCTATGGAAAAAATTAGATGTATATCAGTTCTTGAATTCATCTAAAACCTAGCTCCATTGAAGTACATTGTCCATAGTTCTGATGCTCAGAGGTTAATTCCTTTACTTTCCTCTTCGTGAATGACTCTAGGAACTAGGTGATCTTCATCAAATATTACATAAGTGCCTAATCCAGTAGCATGGAATTTACCGAAAGGATTATCTTCAAATAATTTATTGATAAAAACTTCTTCTTCTTCAATTCTATTTATAGTGACTCCCTCATCCTCCAACATTTCAATGCAGTACATTTCTTCTTTAGAAGTGGAGGTATGAGTGGGTTCAAATTTGAGCACAATCTCATCTTCTACATGAGTTTCATGCATACATTTAGACAATACCTTGCATTTATCTCTATGCTTGGTCCTTAGTATTAGGTGGGACCATTCAAGTGACAAGTAACCTCCTATTTTAGCTATGAAATATCTTGAAAGACGATTACCAAAAACTGGGGGAATATCAATGACTATGACTTCCTGTAGGACTATAATATTGGGGCAAGAAAATAGTGTGAAGAGAGCTCTTTAATCAATCCTATGGATTTGAACTCTCTTCCCATCCAATTGCATGATTCCTCTATCTGAAGGATCATATTTAATATGGAGGACTTCTACAATCTTTATGGGCATGATAGTACTATTAGCTCATGAGTTTATCATTGAATTTTTTAGCAGCTTATCCCCAATTATGAAAGTAAGAAAAAAGACATAGATTTAGACCTACTTTTTTCCTCTTCTTTTGTTGGATTGTGGGAATTGATCAACATGAATGATTTTTGAATCTTGGGAACCTATGGCTCTATGACAGGTGTCTTTCCTTTTAAATTTTATTTCTCCGCAACAACCTCTTCTCTTTCCACTTTATCTCGGTTGTCAAGGGCTTCTTTTAGTAATTGTTTTTTCTTAGAGATTGCGAGCATATCTCAAATAGATAAGTTTGTAAGGGATTTCTTAAGTTGTCCCACTATGTCCATCATTTTTCCATTGGAGTCTTTAGATATTTTGTCTTCCATGGAATGGATTCCATTTTTCATTGATTTGGAGATGGTTGGACCTCTTGGACATCTAGTTTTTTCACCTCAAACCTTGGTTGTGGCAATGACATAGTTTTATGTTTTAAGAATAGCGGTGGCATTTCTTTTTCAAGTCTTATTTTTGAATGTGTATTATAGTCTGACTAGACTTGTGGCATCCTTGAAGTATATTCTTGATTCATGAATGTCATTTCATCCTCATCTAGCATCCAAGAGAAGAGTGCATCTTCAAGAGCTATTTATGATTCTTGTTCCATGGACATCCCCAACATTTGAGCTATCATCATGGAATTATCCATCCCAGGGAAAGAATAATAATATTTACCAACATCAAGAATTTTCCCCTGGCTCCTTTCTTCTACTATATTTTTTTGTAGATTTCATCTTGGACAATCTCGAGGCATATGGGAATCATTGCCAGAAAGCACCATGCGTTCATGTCTTCTGTAAAGTTGCTATGTGTGGCCACTAATTATTTGTTAATATTATAAGGGATTGAGTGTAATGGTGTCATCAAATGAGGAACTATAGTCAAGTTCTTATATTTCTATCTCTAACCATTTTTATTTGGATTAGTATTCCCTTGGATATTATTTTTCCAGCTCTGATACTAATTTGGTTGGTATGGGGGTCTTCCATTTTGACGGTTCTAAAATTTTTGATACTAGGACTGTTGTGGTACACCATGCTACCTTTTCAAACTGGTGATATCATTTGATACCATCCTTAGTATACTTTTCATCTCACTCACTTCAGCTAGGAAGGAAGGAGTGTTCATTTGTGGCTCTTGACCTTTCGGGTAGGCATGCATAGATTTTGGAGCAGCAAAAGAGCTAGTGGAAGTTTCACTTTGGTTATGCTCTGGGGTTTGCAAATAACATTCAAGAAATACCAACAATATTTATTCTCATCCCTTGTGGCTATCTCATAAGTGGCTGGAAAACTTACACCTCTTCATAAGTGGCTAGAAAACTTACACCTCTCATAGTCTCAATAGTCTAGGCTATATCAGCGTTGAGAGATTTTAAGTAAAAAAAAAGGCCATGGGTACTAAGGGATGTCCTTTGGTAGGGATTTTGTTCCAGCCCTATGGAATTTTCTATTAAATTCCACCATGGCTTCCTGAGGATCTCTGTTAATGTTAATGAGTTGGTGAAGCAATGAGGAATGGTCACCCTTTTCACAAAAATGTTTGTAAACATATTGCCAAGACCATCCAAGAAGTTATATTGTTTGGGGTAAGGAATTTATACCAATATATTACTTTCCCTTTGAAATATATGGCTAGTAGTCTTAGGGCCACATTCTTCTCTATAATATGATGGAAAATATAGGTATTAGCTACATTGATCATGTGTTCAGCAGGCATTTTATCATCTTCACCCATTAATTTAGGTAGAGCCTTCAAATTGTTAAGCGGAATAGTATCCAAGTTTACACCAAAAATTGATCCAATAATGGGGCTCCTACTATCCCAAGTCATAAAATTTTTAATAGCCATGTGTGGTACTTGGGGTGGTACTAGTAATGTGCTTGATGAGGAAGATGAAACTTTGAATCTGGTTACAGAAACTAGAGGAGGGATCAATAATCATAGATAACGAGTGGATATGGATATTTTGATGGGCCTATGGCTCATAAACTAGTTATAGATTAGGCTCTGTAATGGTTTGGTCCCACCAGGCGTGCTAGAAAAATGAACTATTGAACATGAAATTTACACTTTAGAAAGGTAACAAACTTTATGGAAAGTCTGAGTATCATGGGACCAAATTTCTAATATTTAGAATAATCTCCAGGATTGAAGAGTTGTTTATCCTAAAATTTGCACTTCAGAAAGGTAACAGACCTTATGGAAAGTCTATGTATCGTGCAACCAAATTGCTAATACTCAGAATAATCTCCAAGATTGAGGAGTTGACTCTCTATGAACATGGGAGTGGAAAGAGAAGAAAAATCAAAATGAATCTAAGCTATAGGTGATGCACCATATTATTTCATTACTTACTCATGATATTTCTTAAATAAAAGATAGAACCATAACATCAAAATGCAAATATTTTCCCATAAATTGGCATAGCATACCACAATCCCTTCATTGTTGAAATGGGAATGTAAATACAAGATCCTAGACATGGACGTAAACATTCATATCATTTCTCGGGTGCGTCTATTAATTTTGGGAAACAATAAGAACGTTTAAAGACATTTATTCATCTATTTACTTTTGATAACATCACTGACATGGAGAACCTCTATTTCTTAATTATTTTCAAATGGAATAGTTAGTTTCAAACATGGTCCATCACTAAAAATAATCTCAAACATAGAAATACTAGAGTCTTATAAGATAACCAATATTCAAATTGGCATAGGCTTCTAAAGTATTCAACATCAATTTAAACCAAAAAGGCTCAATCAAGCATAGTCAAATCCAAATTAACAAGAAACTATTCAAAAGAAAACTCTACAAATATGGTATCTCAAAATTATATTAGAGGAAAACATCCTCTGTTCAAATATTAGTCTTTCTATCAACTAAAAATCCAACCCTTTGATTGAAAAAAACACCCCCTATAAATGAAAAACTCATAACTAGAAAGATTCTTTCCAACAAAAAACCCATGCCAATAAGACCACAACCTGGAGAAATGTTTTTCTGAAGGTCATTAGAGGAGCCATAAAAAAACACATCGTCACCTGAAAACATTGATCCACCCAACACACATCCTAAGAGACTAAAAAACTAGTACCACCATCATCTTCCATCCTTTAAAATTTGAACAACCTTGCCGAAATAGGCCAGGGACACCTAGCAGCATGACAAAGCTTCTAGGTAGAGAAACTCCTCACACTCCTTGAAAATTTTCATGGACATGACACATGTCTTACACCATTTGAATCCATAACCAAAAGAAAGATGGGGTCTGCAAAAGGAAAAAGGTGCACTCTGACCCACAATAGAAAACTCTAGTCTGTGACAGCAAGGCGGTTTGTATAGAGATATACAATATTTAAGGTCATTTAAGACTAGTCATGTTGCCCAAACCTCCAAAATAGGGTTTTTACTACCTAAGAAGATTATTGATCTAATAAAGGCATATTAGGATGTTTTTTCAAACATTAATGATGGAAATGATCTAAATTTATAATTCATATTCAATGGTGATCTCTACAACAACCAAACATGATTAAATCATCTTATTCTATTTTTTTTATTTCGAAAGCATATATTCAAAGAGGAGAAAAAATAAAAAAAAATGTGTTTTGTCCAAGGGGTTGAGCTTTATTGTTTAAAATATTGGGTTTTCATTGTAGAGACCCAAGTTCAATTTTCCATAGGGACATCTAAAGTGGAATTCTAAGTTGTGAATCTTGGTCTACCATAATTGGCAAGCTAGTTTCTAAATATAAAGAATATTTATAAATAGTGAATCTTGGTCTTCCATAAGTGATTTCTGTGTGTGTGTTAAAATGTGATTAGAATATGAAACCAAACACTTCAATAAACCATTACATCAAAAGGGGTTAGTATCAAACATAGCATAAAAACCCTTGAAACTGGCTTATTGCTTCCTATTTTAAGCGAGTGTGATTCTCATGAGTCATCCATTAGATTGGACGTAGAAAATAAATGAATTGACTACTTCAAAATGGAGGATTCAATTCAAGAGGGAGCAAGATGCATATACTTACATACTTTGCTCTTGAAAGCTTTGAAAATGAAAAATGAACTAGCAAACTAAATCCATAGAAACAATGAGGAATGAGACTAAAATGCAAGATTAAGCTATCAATGAGAAGAATAATACATCTACCATTAAGCTATGAAAGGAAACTAAGATGTCATTTAACTAAGAAATGAAGCTTAATAATGTAACAATGCAAATGAACTACTATGCAAGTAAGAACTGCAAGTGCACAATGAAACTCTAGAATTAAAATCTTCTTATTGTTGTGAGTATGGAAGCTATCCCTTTTATAAGAGATTCCAAGAAATGAGTCATTGAGATTAAGAGGCAAAAGGAGATGATCAACGGTGGATATGCAACTTCCCTCAATCCATGTGATATGATAAAGTGATTATGATTGGTCAACCTTGTGGAGAATAAGAGAAAATTGGTATTTTCCCCTTTTTTTTTATTTGATTTTTGAGTGCTCACACATGTGTGGAGAATAAGAGAAAATTGGTATTTTCCCTTTTATTTATTTTATTTTATTTTTGAGTGCTCACACATGTGTGAATGGGTTCACTTTTTTTATTTAAAAGGGACTTAGGAATTTTTTATTTATCCCAATGTTTTATGCATTTTAAGATTTAGGCTTGGATGATTGAATATTTGATTCGATAAGTTAGGATTGGGATTATGTAAGAAAATTTGATTAAGTGTTCTCATAATCAGAGTCTAGCAATAATGTCTTAGATTTTAGAATTTATTAAGACCAAATAATCAGAAATATGGGCTATAGGTTTGCTAGACCAATTTTAGGTGATTAAATTTGCCCCTCTTTGACTAATGTGTGATCGACCTTGGAACACATTGGGTCAAAGAACATGTGAAGCTTGATTGGATCAGGAAATAGCTTGATGTGAAGTGATGAAACTATCTCACAGATCAGAACAGATTCTGAATTTGATAGAACAAAGATCGATTGAATATTTGAAGATATCAGCTCCAAACCTAATTGAGAAAAGATGGATAAAGAGGTTAGCTCTGGACTTGACTGAGTGAAGACTGACAAGGGTATCTAAAGATATCAGCTCTGTGCTTGATTAAGTGAAGACTGATAAAAGAGTTTGAACATTCAGATTGATGTGAAGTGATGAAACTGAATGCCCGCCCTCCAAGAAGATTTCCTGATTTTGGATTTAGTTTGAATGATGAATCCACCTAATGTGATGCGATGAGACTGATTTCCATTTGATTCATTTATTAGGATAATTGAATTGATATGGGTCCTAAAGAATCCAATTACCATATTGAGAGGATTTATCAGATTGATATGTTATGATGAACCTGATATGCTCCTGCAGATTTAGATTTTGATGTTTAGTGATAAGAATCACTTGATTGATTTTTTATTTAAGTCAAGGCCTAATGCCCTTAGAGATTGAATCTTGTTGATGTAATGGTCCTTCCCCCTCGGGAGTGAAATCAAAACAAGGGGAGGCACAAGCCTGATAAATCAAAAAGCATTGAGGATTTGAGATGCGAGCCTGTTTGAGGTTTGGTTGACCAAGTTTTGACCAGAATTGACTTAAGTTGACTATTGGATTGAAGTGGAAAGTGCGTAAGGAAATTGGTCAAGGGGGATCTCAAATTAGAATCCTATGAGAAAGTGTCAGTGATCAACAACATTTGTGAAAATAGGTTAATTTATGTTTTTGAGTATCAAAATATTGTCAGATTTTGATTTCGGTCCTTAAAATGGATTCAGAGTGGTCTGATTAGCCAGGGGTGCAATTTTTATGTCCACCAAGGCACTTTGAAAATTAGGTCAAAATCACTATATAAGGCTTAGAGGGTTCATTTTCAAATCATCTTCACTGTCCCCATTTGAGTTTAAAGAAGCTTCTCCAAGCAAAAATAGTGGTCCCTGTATGTGATAAATTTGGCCTTGTTAGCTCACCATACACTTCAACATAGTCCTTCTTCACCAGATACACACAAGACTGAATATGAGATTTTTCATCCAGTCTGCCTGCATGATTCGACCTGTTGCCTTCTATCCAAATGGTGTTTTCAAAATAGCTCTCAGATCGAGAGTCTCACAACCATAGATCAATCTAGGAATGAAGGATTTTTCTCCATGAATGCAATGTAATGCAAGATTATCCTAAGAATTGAAAGATGCAAGATTAATCTAAGACATGATTTCAATGCAATTATTCTAGAAATTGAAAGTAATCTATTGTAAAATAAAATTACTCTATATGAGATTATCAAGAAATGTGGCAATAATTCAGTATTCCAACAATGCATGAAAATGAGTGGGGCTTTGAATGAGAGAATGAGAGTTCTTTTATAGACTCAGAGGTTGTTTAGAATGGAAAGTTTCCTCTTTTGAAATAAAATAGATAGAAAAGCCAGTTCAGAATAGAAAGCTTTATTTAAAAGAATACAATAAATTATTTTCTCTTTGCTTTAACTTTTTTCTTTCTTTGATTTAATTCTGTTTTATTTGTTTTATCTATTTTCTTTCTCTTTAAAGCATACTTAAAGAGAAGTTTCCAATTCTGAACTCAAGAGAAGATTTTGTTGACAATATTCAATTATTTAAATAAATATGACCTCATAATTGCTTTTTCTCAATTATTTGAATAATTAAATTCAATTACTAAAAAAGAGGATATTTATTTAATAATTAAATATCATTTAATTCCCTTTTTATGTGTCTTAGCTAAAGAGGGTGAATTTAATTTAATTAAAGTGCTAGGACTTTATAATTAAATTAATTCGATCATAAGGTTTGTTTAGCCAATACATATTTAGGAATTAAACATAATGTATGATTAATGCAGATTTAGGATTTTCTGCATTTGACACTTAGGTCGAGTAGAGTCAGTTAAAACTCAGAATTGCCTAGTATAATAGGACTTTGATGATCTAGAAGAGTGACAAATGCAACAAAATTGGTTAGGATTGCAAGATGCCAATTTTGGGGTGTTACATTTTGCCCCTCTTTGAATTGATGTGCGAGCAGCGTATTGATTCAAAGAATAGTCTAATGCTTGAAGCATAGAAGAATAGATTTGAAAATTTGATGATGCAAAGATTTCAGAGCCATCTCCAGGATAGATCTTGACTCTCCGAAGTCTGGGTTAGGTTGTCAAGACATTGGTCAAATAGAGTTTTCGAGGGTCATCTTCAGAATGAAGCTTGATCCCCAGGGATCCAAGTTAGAATGCCCCGATACCTAATAGATTGAGATTTTGAGAATCATCTCCAGAATGGAGCTTGATCCTTAGGGATCTGGGTTAGAATTCCTTGATACCTAATAGATTTGATATCTTTCACAAGTTTATCCCCAGAATGAGGCTCAACCTTTAGGAGTCAGGGTTAGATTCCCCTGATACCTATCCAACAAGATAATCAATAGAGTTTTTAGGACTATCTCCAGAACGAAGCTTAGTCCCCCAATATCTAGGTTAGATTGCCAAGACATTGGTTAAATTGACATCTTTCATAAGGTTATCCCTAGAACGAGGCTTAACCTTCAGGAGTCAAGGTTAGATTGCCCCGATACCTATCTCAAAAGATAGTAAATAGAGGTTTAGAATCATCTCTAGAATAGAGCTTGATTATCAGGAGTCAGGATTAGATTGCCCCGATACCTATCCCAAAAATAGTTTTTTGAGAACCATCTCCAGAACGGATCTTGATCCTCAAGAATCTGAGTTAGATTGCTTAGATACTTAATAGATGACAAGATATAATGAACAAGGATGCCCCTATTGATTAAAAGTCGTGGAACACCCAATTTTGACTGTGAGGTACGAAAAACTGAACATGCCCCAAGTGATGAGATGCCCCTAGCAGTGAGGACTTTTGAAAATTAGATCAAATTGATTGGAATAGATTCAATGATGTAATCATCCTACCCCCTCGGGAGCAAAATGGAAAGATGACATGTCATAATGATGATGGAGAGTGCAAAATCACAGATAGATGTTGAATCAGAGATCAAGAAGAACTCAGAATAGATTATGGAAGAATTTGGGAGATTCAGAATCAATTTTGAGAGATATCAAGGTCTGGTTGACCAAGTTTGACTAGGGTTGACCAGAGTTGACAATAGTTGACTTTTGAGAAAAAAAGTCAAAGATTTGAGAAAATGTTGATTAGATATGATTCTGAAAAGAAAGTGACGTCAAAAAGTCGACTGCACAAGCGTCCGATCATGTCGGTCCTGAAATTTTTAAAATGAAATTTTGAGCTGTATAGAAGTGTCACATTTCAATTTTGATCATGAAAATGGATTCAGAGCGGTCAAATTAGGTAATGGTGAAGTTTTTGTGCAAAATGGAGCACTTTGAAAAATTAGGTCAAAACCTATATAAGGACGAAAAGGTTAATTTCAAATCATTTCAACCTTTTGACTTTTACAAATGGAGCTTTGAGCGAAAATGGTGGTCCCCTACAACACGCATCGATTCGAGCAATCTAGGAGGCACAGTCAGCCTGCAGCGTACGGACCTCCAGTAAGTAGTCGATAAACCTCTTTGCATTGCAAATTTTATCAATTTCTGTCAATTTTGCATTGTTTTTCCATGTTTTTAGGAAATACTCCGTGGGTTTTCGTGCAAAGAAGTAGTTTCTTCACGCAACCCGTAGGGAAATAATGCATAATAAAATGCCTTTTCACGCCATTTGGTGGGAAAGATCACGCAAGAGAATACCCAAGTTCACGCGAAAAACCATTCCATTGGGTGTTTTTTCACGCGACAAGTCAGAAAAGTTTGCGCGAAGGTCAAGTATCGCGTGACCAGAAGAACTTCTTCATGCAAAAGAGTACTTTGTCACACAAAAATCTACTTCTTCGCATGGGAAAAAGTGAACAATTAGAACATGAAATCAATCTGCATCACATCTAATAGCTTTTATGTCAGCATTGTTAATGTCTGTAGGATGTCTTTGATGCTTTATTATCTCATTATTCTTTGATTATCTCCAATTACTAATCATGCACTATTGTTTGCATGTCTTGCAAGTTGACTTTCCAAATATTGCTTTCAGATCACACCACCCGGCCATCAGCAGATTAGTATCACAACTCGATGATGTAGAGACAGCACATTTGGGGACACTGGGTCTAACCTCTTTATGTGATGTACCCAAGATTTGGGTAAATCATAGATTACTAGGAGCACTGGTTGAGTGTTTCCACTCAAAGACGAACACATTCTATCTTCCATAGGGTGAGATGACTGTGACCCCGGAGGACATCTACAAGATTCTAAGGATCCCATTTTACGGTGCCAGGGTAGAGTATGAGACACAGCCTAGGTTAGGGACACTAGCCTTGAGAGAGATATTACAGGATGATCTAGTCATGGGGAGGACTATCCCATGGGAGGATCTGATTAGTGAGTATGGACCCACCCACAAGTTAACAATGGTGTTAGCCTACTTCCTTGGTTGTTACCTCTGATGCCCAATCATGGACAGCACGGTCTGGAGTGTGGCTAGGGTAGGATGCTTTAGCAGATGTTAGCATGGCCCTAACATTACAGACAGGATCAGTGCATGCTAGCCCACATGTATCATGAGATGCATGAGATCGTCTATCAAGAGGTGAAGAGTATGGAAGCTGGGGTTTTTGTACTACAGGTTTGGGCATGGGAGCATCTTCCCGTGATAAGGTCAATATGCGAGGATATGAGGCAGCCTCTAGAGCCTTACATCTGCAGATATAGGGGCATGATTACCCTGTTAGGAATAAGGTGTCTCAACCTTGGATAATTCCTATTCTTATTATTTGTTTTGTAAAATGTATTTCTTGCAAATAATGTAATTAAGTGTGAGTGTACATGTCTAGTTGGCATGTTGATATGTCACTCCACTTGATGTGTCGGCATCTTGAATTGTGTGTAAGGAGATCATGGCTAAAATGGTTATGACAGATTCCTATGACACGTAAGAGCTATTTCTAGAACATTAAATGATAGGTGAAGACATGCAACACATATGGAAACTGATAAAGTTGAGTACTGTACACACTTCTATAATCATGGGGTTCAGGTCTTTAAAAATTTTTGGGTTCCTATTTTCTTGGAGAATTGTAAAACCCTAATACAGATATCTTTGGAAGTTGCCCTAAAAAGGAAAGCACATGATATAAGCATTTCTTAGGGTTGCAGAATAGGATAGGAAAAGAGTGTATTGTTGGTATGATCTCGTGCTACTGGATTTTTCTTTGAGTGTCGATTGTCTCCTAAAATAACTTGCATTGCAATTGTGTTTTAACCGTTGTGTTGAAGATAATACATTGTGCAGGTTTTGGAGTGCTGGGGTTTTTTACCGAAAGGTTTTCCCTAGGGTAAATAATTGTGTCTTTCTCTATTTTTTGTATGCATGGTATATGGCTTCAATATCATTGTTAAAGTAGTTAATGAATCTGAAATTGTAAGGATTTAAAATAATTTGCACAATACTTTCCTTTAGATATTAGTGTAGGAAGCTATTTTCTCACCTGAGTTTCCTTTCAAGTGGTATCAGAGCCTGATCAACTTTTGATCCTAGTTGTTGGCTAGGGTTTTTTGAGCTAATCTCAAGTTGAGTGGGATTTTTTTGTGCAGAGCATTTTGAATCTTATTTGCAGATTGAGATGGCAAGTTCCTCATACAGTAGAATGGAGGTGGAGAAATTTAATGGAACTAATTTTGAGTTGTGGAAACTCAACATGGAATACATGCTTGAAGACCATGATCTATGGGAGGCTACTTCACTTGATGTGAGACCTGTAGCGATATCTCAAGAAGATTGGGAGATCAAGGATCAGAAGGCTAAGGCTCTCATCAGACTCTGTCTAGTAGATGTCATTCTTCTAAATGTTCTTGATGAGACTACTAGAAATTCTTTGTGGAAATGGTTTGGGTCTGTGTATCAGGCCAAATCTCTGGTGAATAAGTTGTTCCTGAGAAATAATTTGTATTCTTTAAGAATGGAGGAAGGTGGATCCGTAACTGATCATCTCAACACATTCAATTTATTGATTGCATAGTTGGCATCATCCGGTGCCAAGATCGAAGAGGAGGATCGATGTATGACCCTGCTTTGTTCCTTGCCAGATTCATGGGACCATCTTTTGATGGCTCTTAGAAGTACTACAGTCACATTCTGTATGGATGATGTGGTGTCTTCACTGCTATCTAAGGCGATGCGAAGAAAGACTTCGGATTCATCTAAGGAAGCCCTTGCTGTCCGTGAGAGATCCAATGACAAAGGAAAGCAAAATGACAATAAGTTAAAGAAGGGAAGATCCAAATCTTGTGGGAGTTCTAAGACTCCTAGAAATTCCAAGGCAAAATGTTGGAACTGTGATAAATTTGGGCACTTCCGGAGGGACTGCAAAGAACCGAAGAAGAAGAAGAAACACTCAAATTCAGCTTTCAAAAAATCCCAAGAAGATGGAGATGATTTTATTACATCTTTGGCAACCCATGCATCTGATGATGTGTGTTTGGTAGAATTAGGTGCTTCTTTTCACATGACCTCTCATCAAAACTAGTTCTCAAAATATAAAGAGTTTGATGGTGGAAAGGTGTACTTGGGTGATGATTCTCACCTAAAGATAGCTGGACGTGGAAGGGTCACTATCAGATTTCCTGATGGATGAGTAAAGGGAATCAATTAAGTTATGCACATTCTGGGTTTGGCACAAAACCTATTATCTATAAGTATGTTGAATGATGTAGGTGTGCAAGTTGTCTTTTCAAAATATGGATGCAAGATGATGAGAGGTTCTATGGTGCTCACTAAAGGTACTAGGAGAGGTACTTTGTTTCAGCTTGATACATGCATTGCTCAGTGCAATAGTTCTTCTATTTCAAAGAAGAGAGTGAATATCACTTCATCCCCACCATCTGAACGAGCAGTAAAGAAGACTGTGGCAATGTTCCGATGGCAGTGCAGTAAGTGTACCTAAGGGTGCAAACACTTTGGAAGGCAAGCTTCCTGTAGAAAAGACAATGTTGTGGCATATCAGATTTGGTCACATTGGTGAGAAGGGTCGTAGTACCTTGAAAACTAAAAATCTCGTTGAGGGGCTAAATGATTGTAATCTTGAATTCAATTTCTGTGAACACTGTGTTTATGGTAAGAAAAATCGTGTTCACTTCTACTCCAGTTCTCACAAGTCTTCTGGACTTTTGGATCTTATTCACTCTGATGTATTTGATCCTGTAAAAGTTCCCTCTATCTCTAGTTCTGTATATTTTGTATCTTTTATATACAGTAGAAGAACTTGGATATATTTCTTGAAAATTAAGACACAGGTTTTCAGTTGGTTCAAGGAATTTAAGGCTCTTATGGAGAATCAGACTGGTAAAAGAATCAAGTGTGTGAGAACTGATAATGGTAGTGAGTTTTGTTCCATAGAGTTTGAATAGTTTTGTAAAGAACAAGGAATCCAGAGACATAAGACAACTCCTTACACCCCGCAGCAAAATGGAGTTGCAGAGAGAATGAACATGACACTGATGGAGAAGGCTAGGAGTATGCTTAGTGGAGCTGGTTTAGACCAAAGGTTTTGGGCCGAAGCTGTGGCCACTGCTCGCTATCTGGTTAACAAATATCCTACATCAGCTCTTGTTGGTAAGACACCCATGGAGGTGTGGTCTTGTAAGAAGCCTTCAATTAGACATCTTCATGTTTTTGGTTGTGAATCTTATGCACATATTCCAAAGGAGAAAAGGTCTAAGTTGGAAAACAAAGCTATCAAATGTATTTTCATCGGATACAGTATTGGTGTGAAAGGATACAAGCTTTGGGATCCTGTGACTAGTAAGGTGTTTCATAGTAGAAATGTTATTTTTAGAGAGCTAACATCTTCTCCTATTGTGCTACAACCAGATGAAAAAGAAAAGGAAAAATATGTTGTTCAGTTTCCTCCTACCCCTGAGAAGACTGAACAGAGAGACCATGTTGGGTCTAATGATGAGGAGAGCTCTAGAAGCTCTGATAGTTTGGAAGAAGAGGAAGAACAACCTCAACCTCAACCCTTGATGAGATCGAAAAGAGAAAGAAGGCAACCAGAAAGGTTTGTTTATTCTATGTTAGATTCCACTTGTGCTTTTTCTTTGATTACTAACACTGATGAGCTCAGATCTGTGAAAGAGGCTTTAGGCATGGAAGATGTAGTTTCCTAAATTGAGGCTACAGATGATGAGATGGCTTCATTGGAGAAAAACTAAACTTGGGACCTTGTACCTTTGTCTAAAGGGAGAAAATTTGTTGGCTGTAAATGGGTGTTCAAGAAGAAATTATGTGTAGAAGGTAGTGTTGAAAGGTACAAAGCTAGATTGGTTGCAAAAGGGTATTCACAGGTAGAGGGAATATTCTCTCCTGTTGCAAAGTTGACATCCATTAGATTTCTATTATCTCTTGTTGCATCATATGATTTAGAGATAGAACAGATGGATGTGAAGACAACTTTCCTTCGTGGTGATTGAGAGGAAGAGATTTATCTATCATAGCCTGAGCACTACATTGTTAAAGGTAAAGAATCCTTAGTTTGCAGATTAAAGAAATCTCTATATGGTTTGAAGGAATCTCCTAGGATGTGGTACCTTAATTTTGATGCCTTTATGTTGTCAATTGGATTTGTAAGATTGAAATCAGATCATTGTGTTTATTTCAGAGTTGAAAATGATTGCCTTCTTATTGTTGCATTATATGTTCATGATATGTTATTGTTTGGGAAGGGTAAGGGTATGATTTCTGATTTTAAAACTCAGTTGTCAGCATAGTTTGTGATAAAAGATCTTGGGGCAGAAAGGTACATCTTGGGTATGGAAATTAGTAGAGATAGGTCTAACAAAAAACTTTCATTGAGTCAGAGTAAGTATGTGAAGTCTGTATTGGACCGGTTCAGCATGGTAGATTGTAGACCACTATGTGTTCCTATTTCAGTGGGAACAAAGTTATCTATAGATGATTGTCCAAAATCTCCTAGTGAGGTGGAGGACATGAGTAGAGTACCTTATGCTAGTGTAGTTGGAAGTCTTATGTATGCTATGGTTTGTACTAGACCAAACATTTCCCAAGTAGTGGGAGTCCTAAGTTGGTTTATGGCTAACCGTGGATAGGTACATTGGGATGCAGTTAAGTGAGTATTCAGATATTTGAGGGGTACAATAGATTACTCCATATGTTACCATGGTCACTCTTCTGGATCTTCGCATTTAGTTTGTATTCATAGGTTTGTGGATTCAGATTGGGCAGGTGATATTAACAGCAGGAGACCCACCAGTGCTTATGTGTTCACTATGTTTGGTGGTGCCATCAGTTGGATGAGTAAGCGACAACCTGTGGTTGCTTTGTCCACTATAGAAGCTGAGTACAAGGCTGCTACTCATGCTTGTAAGGAAGCCATTTGGCTTAGGAGATTGTGTTCTAATGTTGGTGTTGATGTAGAACAAATTACTATTTGGTGTGATAGTCAGAGTGTTATTTGCCTTGCAAAGAATCTTACTTTCCATGCCAGAACAAAGCACATTGATGTACAGTTTCACTTTGTGAGAGATATGGTGGAAGATGGAAAGGTAAATATGGAGAAGGTAGATACCGTGAAGAATGTTGTAGTTGCATTAACAAAACTAGTGGGCACTGTGATATTCAGATGGTGTTCGGAGTCTATGGGCCTTTTGGTCTATAGCGGTTAGTTCCTGTTATGTTCCTATTGCTCTTACAACGTGTTTGACAAGTGGGAGAATGTTAGGAATAAGGTGTCTCAACCTTGGATAATTCCTATTCTTATTATTTGTTTTGTAAAATGTATTTCTTGCAAATAATGTAATTAATTTTGAGTGTACATGTCTAGTTGGCATGTTGATGTGTCACTCCACTTGATGTGTCAGCATCTTGAATTATGTGTAAGGAGATCATGGCTTAAACAGTTATGACAGATTCCTATGACATGTAAGATCTATTTCTAGAAGATTCAATGACGGGTGAAGACAAGCAAGACATGTGGAAACTGATAAAGTTGAGTATTGTACACTCTTCTGCAATCATGGGGTTCAGGTCTTTAAAAAAAATTGGGTTCCTATTTTCTCAGAGAATGGTAAAACCCTAATATAGCTATCTTTGGAAGTTGCCCTAAAAAGGAAAGCCCATGATATAAGCATTTTTTAGGGTTGTAGACATGGATAGGAAAAGAGTATATTGTTGGTATGATCTCATGCTACTGGATTTGTCTTTGAGTGTCAATTGTCTCCTGAAAGAACTTGCATTGCAAGTGTGTTGTAACCGTTGTGTTGAAGATAATACATTGTGTAGGTTTTGGATTGCTGGGGTTTTTTACCTAAAGGTTTTCCCCAGGGTAAATCATTGTGTCATTCTCTATTTTTTGTATGCATGGTATATGGATACAATATCATTGCTAAAGTAGTTAACTAATCAGAAATTGTAAGGATTTAAAATAATTTGCACAATACTTTCCTTTAGAGATTAGTGTAGGAAGTTATTTTTGCACCTGAGTTTCCTTTCAAGTGGTATCAGAACCTGATCAAATTTTGATCCTAGTTGTTGGGTAGGGTTTTTTGAGATAATCTCAAGTTGAGTGGGAGTTTTTTGTGTAAATCATTTTGAATCTTATTTGCAGATTGAGATGGCAATTTCCTCATACAGTAGAATGGAGGTGGAGAAATTTAATGGCTCTAATTTTGAGTTGTGGAAACTCAAGATGGAAGACATGCTTGAGGACTATGATCTCTGGGAGGATACTTCACTTGATGTGAGACCTGTAGTGATATCTCAAGTGGATTGGGAGATCAAGGATTAGAAAGCTAAGGGTCTCATCAAACTCTATCTAGCAGATGTCATTCTTCTGAATGTTCTTGATGAGACTACTACAAATTCTTTGTGGAAATGGATTGGGTCTATGTATCAGGCCAAATCCCTAGTGAATAAGTTTTTCCTAAGAAATAATTTGTATTATTTAAGAATGGAGGAAGGTGGATCCATAACTGATCATCTCAATGCATTCAATTTATTGATTTTACAATTGGCATCATTCGGTGCCAAGATCGAGGAGGAGGATCGATGTATGACCCTACTTTGTTCCTTTCCAAATTCATGGGACCATATTTTGATGGCTCTTAGAAGTACTATAGTCACATTCCATATGGATGATGTGGTTTCTTCGTTGCTATTTGAGGAGATGCGAAGAAAGACTTTGGATTCGTCTAAGGAAGCCTTTGCTATTCGCCAGAGATCCAACAACAAAGGAAAGAAGAATGAAAATAAGTAACAGAAGGGTAGATCCAAATCCCATGGGAGTTCTAAGAATCCTAGAAATTCCAAGGTGAAATTTTGGAACTGTGATAAATCTTGGCACTTCCAGAGGGACTGCGAAGAACCGAAGAAGAAGAAGAAGAAAGGCTTAGATTCAGCTTCCAAAAAATCTCAAGAAGATGGAGATGCTTTTATGGCATCTTTGGCAGCCCATGCATCTAATGATGTGTGGTTGGTAGACTCGGGTGCTTCTTTTCACATGACCTCTCATCAAAACTGGTTCTCAAAATATAAAGAGTTTGATGGTGGAAAGGTGTACTTGGGTGATGATTTTCACCTAAAGATAGTTGGAAGTGGAAGGGTCACTATCAGATTTCCTGATGGATGAGTAAAGGGAATCAATGGAATTATGTACATTCTAGGTTTGGCACAAAACCTATTATTTGTAAGTATGTTGAATGATGTAGGTGTGCAAGTTGTCTTTTCAAAAGATGAATGCAAGATGATGAGAGGTTCTATGGTGCTCGCTAAAGGTACTAGGAGAGGTACTTTGTTTTAGCTTGATGCATGCATTGCTCAGTGCAATAGTTCTTCTATTTCAAAGAAGAGAGTGGCTATCACTTCATCCCCACCATCTAAATGAGTAGTAAAGAAGACTATGGAAATGGGTTCCGATGGCAGTGTAGTAAGTGTACCTAAGGGTGCAAACACTTTGGAAGGCAAGATTCCTGCAGAAAAGACAATGTTGTGGCATATGAGATTTGGTCACATTGGTGAGAAGGGTCTTAGGACCTTGAAAACTAAAAATCTCATAGAGGGGCTAAATGATTGTAATCTCAAATTTGATTTTTGTGAACACTGTGTTTATGGTAAGAAAAATTGTGTTCATTTCTACTCCAGTTCTCACAAGTCTTCTGGACTTTTGGATCTTATTGATTCTGATGTATTTGGTCCTATAAAAGTTCCTTCTATCTCTAGTTCTATATATTTTGTATCTTTTATAGATGATTATAGTAGAAGGACTTGGATATATTTCCTTAAAAGTAAGACACAGGTTTTCAGTGGGTTCAAAGAATTTAAGGCTCTCGTGGAGAATCAGATTGGTAAAAGAATCAAGTGTGTGAGAACTGATAATGGTGGTGAGTTTTGTTCCACAGAGTTTGAACAGTTCTATAAAGAACAAGGGATCGAGAGACATAAGAGAACTCCTTACACCGTGCAACAAAATGGAGTTGTTGAGAGAATAAATAAGACACTGGTGGAGAAGGCTAGGAGTATGCTTAGTGGAGTTGGTTTAGAACAAAGGTTTTGGGCCGAAGCTGTGGCCACTGCTTGCTATTTGGTTAACAAATCTCCTACATCAGCTCTTGTTGGTAAGCCACCCATGGAGGTGTGGTCTGATAAGAAGCCTTCATTTAGAAATCTTCATGTTTTTGGTTGTGTATATTATGCACATATTCCAAAGGAGAAAATATCTAAGTTGGAAAACAAAGTTGTCAAATGTATTTTCATCAGATATAGTATTGGTGTGAAAGGATACAAGCTTTGGGATCCTGTGACTAGTAAGGTGTTGCATAGTAGAAATGTTATTTTCAGAGAGCTAACATCTTCTTCTATTGTGCTACAACCAGATGAAAAAGAAAAGGAAAAAGATATTGTTCAGTTTCCTCCTACCCCCTAAGAAGACTGAGCAGAGAGACCATGTTGGGTCTAATGATGAGGAGAGCTCTAGCAGCTCTGATAGTTTGGAAGAAGAGGAAGAACAACCTCAACCTCAGCCCTTGAGGAGATCCATGAGAGAAAGAAAGCAACCAGAAA
>MU227205.1:67228-86478 GCA_018584345.1 Thuja plicata
GTCTCAACCTTGGATAATTCCTATTCTTATTATTTGTTTTGTAAAATGTATTTCTTGCAAATAATGTAATTAAGTGTTAGTGTACATGTCTAGTTGGCATGTTGATGTGTCACTCCACTTGATGTGTTGGCATCTTGAATTGTGTGTAAGGAGATCATGGCTAAAATAGTTATGATAGATTCCTATGACACGTAAGAGCTATTTCTAGAAGATTCAATGACGGATGAAGACATGCAAGACATGTAGCAACTGATAAAGTTGAGTACTATACACTCTTCTACAATCGTGGGGTTTGGGTCTTAAAAAAATTTCAAGTTCCTATTTTCTTGGAGAATGGTAAAACCCTAATATGGTTATCTTTGGAAGTTGCCCTAAAAAGGAAAGTGCATGATATAAGCATTTTTTAGGGTTGCAGACTAGGATAGGAAAAGAGTGTATTGTTTGTATGATTTTGTGCTACTGGATTTGTCGTTGAGTGTCGATTATCTCCTAAAAGAACTTGCTTTGCAAGTGTGTTGTAACCATTGTATTGAAGATAATACATTGTGCAGGTTTTGGAGTGCTGGGGTTTTTTTACCAAAAGGTTTTCCATAGGGTAAATCATTGTGTCATTCTCAATTTTTTGTATGCATGGTATATGGCTACAATCTCATTGTTAAAGTAGTTAACGAATCTAAAATTATAAGGATTTAAAAGAATTTACACAATACTTTCCTTTGAGATTAGTGTAGGAAGTTGTTTCCACACCTGAGTTTCCTTTCATACCCAGCCAGCACTACGTAAGGTATATCAGTGGCAAGCCTAGCTCATTGACTTAGCTACAGTAGTCTGGAGGCCATGGAGACTCACCGAGGCCTGGGATGATGCTATAGAGAAGCTCAGTCACATGTTTTTCTCACGTGGGACGATCGGTCATGTGATCACGGTTATTGAGAGATTCCCGCAGAAGTGGGTATGGTGGTAGTTCGGTCATCCCTAGGACATAACATATCTCAGGAGTACATGATGTATGCCAAATTCATAGATGAGATTAGGAGGGGTTGGCTAACAAAGATAGACCAAGCACGCACTATGATTGATATTCGAGCATTGGTCCCAGTATAGTGGGACTATCTACAAGATGTAGCAGATGGTTGCATGACTGCCAAGTATAGGGAGCATTTTGTTACACATCCATTCCTTACGTTCACAGATTTGGTTAGCATGGAAGGATGAGGGCACATAGTACAGCCATAGGTAGTACAACCATAGGTGGTAGAGAAAAAGGTGCACATTCCCCCACCACAGCGGAGTACACAGCCAAGGGTACAGTAGGGTCCCCGACCCTAGATAGTATAGGTAGACATTCCCGCCCACCATAAGGGGATGGACATTGGGGCCAGTGGTAGTGGTAGCATGAGGCAGTCCCAATGATGGACGGTAGAGCAGATAGCTGAGGAGGAGTAGGTACCCCCATAGGATAAGGTGCAGCAAGAGGATTTGATGCAGGAGGAACAGCCTATGGAGGATCTAGCATAGGTTCCACAGTGACAGTCTCAGGAGAGAGCTTGAGAGCTCTCGAGACAGGTCGGGGATTTGACCATACAAGTGGTCGAGTGAGATGCATGACTTTTGGACAAAGATCAGGAGATACAGGATCTCTGAGAGCAGTTACAAGAAGCATAGGAGGAGGTGTGACATCAGACTACTTAGGCGGCATATTACTATGTATCATATATAGGGGTGGTGCCTAATGAGGCATCCCAGGTTATAAGATTCTTGACCTATGCCAGAGGGTCGGAGGGTGCACAGGTGCCACCTCCACCAGATAGGGCCCCACCTCCACCTCCTCAAGGTGATGAGGGAGAGGGCCAAAGTTATTTTTTGATAGATAGATTGATGAGATCATAGGATATATCTGATGCATTGGCATCCATGTATTTATATCACCATTTTGAGATAGATTGTGCTCGAGTAGCACCATTTTGTATTTGTATCGACACGTTGGATATATATATATATGAGCTCATCTTTTAGTATCATCACATCTGTCATATTGTCTTTTATGAGATGTTTCTTATATTCTTAGATGGTTAGATGATTTAGAATGTATGCAAATGTATGAACATGTTTTAAATATATGTAGATGTATGAAATTCACATGTATAATTTAGGTGCAAAGATGTATGTATGTAGATGATTTATGTAAATGCAATGTGTAAATGAAAATGAAAATGTAATGTATAGATGATAATGAGTTGTGAATATGAATATGTATATGGTACTAACATCTCATGCAGGATGACAAATGCTAACCAAAAGAACATGTGAAGAATCGAGAGCAAGGACCGAACACCTGTGCAGTCCTGATGAAACCAAGACAGTGAAGAACAACTCCCTAATGTATGAACCCAGGAGAACATAATGAAGAGAACACCGAATCACTGCCACAATGAAAGTCTAGAATGAAAATGCAATCCTATGCTAGATGCAATATGAAAGTGCAAAACTAGGACATGGTTGTGAGACCCATTGTAAAATCATCATCATTGAGCATTTTTTGGAACATCAAAGTCGATACAACCCTTACTGGTGCCACAATGCAACCATAAGGATATGAATATGACTTGTCATTGGATAAAATGTAGGAAATGAACATAAGAACCAAGGCACAAAAGCCAAGATGACCTAAACATTGTTTCTAGTTAATGTTGTAAGACTACACCAGTATCGAGGCATTCAAAGCCAAGATAACCATGAGTGTGATCATGCGTAAACAAATAGAGCAATAACAAGCAAAATAATAACAAACAAGGAGATAGTACTGACCTCACCATGGTGTACAAATAAACAATATCGAGGGATATGAGGCTATTCCACCTTAGTGCAGGAGCTCTTATCACATACACCTTGTTTATTTGACATTGTCAGATCATCGATACTACACCAAAAAGCAGTAGATAAAGAAAATATCAATGTAATTCATAAGAAAAAAAAACATACAAAGAAAGATTCAATCATAGCGCAGCCAGTTTCAAAGTTTTCGAATATGTTCATGTTTAGAGGTGTTAAAAAAAAACACTGTTGTGCTTGTGAGTGCATTGTGTTTGATTGTTATCAATAGATGTTTACATTTGAGATATCCAATGTGTGTTGAAAAACATAGATGTGTCCAAAGCTATTTTTAAAAAACACTGTGTATGGGGGTGTTGAAAAACACCAGTTTGTGTCAGTAGCGAGTTGTCCTTGAGAAGTGAGAAAATTACTGACTCAGGTGTAAACCAAAGATGTGATTAGATGGGGGGGTCAATGCCCCCAAGTAACGATGACTGACTTGATGTATGTTGTGAGTAAAAATTAGATTTGGTTTCCCCCAAGCGTATGGCGCTGAATCAAAGTCAAGTCAAGAGGGTTCACAAAGGAACCAGAGTGTCACAAAGGTGACCAAAAACTATGTACAAGCTAAAGAAAAGAAACATCAAGACAAAGTATCAATAGATAGAGAATTTGAGGCTAACTCCAACTGTAACAGATGTGAGCAATCTCAATAGAACAAAGATAGTAGGAAGACGTAGTGAGAACCCTTGGTGACTGATGTGAGAGAGATGCTCAAGTGAAGAGATCATAGGACTAGCTAGACATCAGTAGGCAGATGTAGTGAGAACCACTGGTGATTGTCACGAAGTAGATCCCAAAAGATAATAGGACAGTGCCTCCTAGATCAGGAGGGTTTCCTCGAGAGTATGACCAGTTTCAATCCATGTAAGTTGGTTTCTTGACGGGAAACTAAAAGAAAACATAAGAAGGGAAGCAGGAAAGAAGCAATGCAGGAAAGCAAATGCATAAAGCCAAGTGGTGTTGCAATAGATATAGCATTGTGAAACAAGAGGTGCCTATTTACCAGGTTGTCATCAATGGCACTTTTTTTCTTTCTCTTTTTTTGTATTTTTCAATTTTTTAATTTTTTTCTATTTTTGGAATATATGATTGTTTTTGGAGATACAACAAAGCACCTATTGCTAGGTTTTCACTAAGATGACCATTTTTTCAGGACCTTTTCAGATTTTTAGAATTTTTTCAAGACTTTACTATATAAATGAGCATACTAAAGATGTCTCAGTTGTAGAACCACTTCAAATGAAGAGCATTTATGGGCTCTTTGAGTTGTTATCCTTCACTAGTAGAAAGTTGATAGGTACCAGACCCAAATACTGCAGTAACAACATACAGACCAAGCCAGTTTGGTTCAAACTTCCCTTTCTAGATCTGATGTTATTGATTCTTAGGGTTCTCCCTCAGAATGAGGTCACCTGCTTGGAAATCCCTTGGTCTAACCTTCTTGTTATAGCTCTTGGACATCCTTTTCTGGTATTCTCGAAGGTGGTCGAACACCACTTGGCAATGTTCATCAAGTAATTCTAGCTCTTGTAGCCGAGATATTCTATTATCTTCATTAGTGATGAGGCCTTTCAGAGAGACTTGCAAAGAAGGAATCTCAACCTCAATTGGTAACACAGCATCTGCTCCATAAACCAACGCATAGGGAGTAGCCCCTATTGGTGTTCTTATGCTTGTTTTGTATGCCCAAAGAGCTGGATTGATCCAGAGATGCCAATCTCATCTGGATTTGTGTACTGTGTGATGCAGGATTTTAAGGATTGTCTTATTAGATGCTTCTGCCTATCCATTACCCTGAGGATAATAGATGGAAGACCAATGTTAAGTAATTTTAAACTTAGAGCATAGCTCTATCAAATCCTTGTTTTTGAATTGTCCCCCATTGTCAGTGATTATTGTTGAGGGTACACCATGTCTATAGATGATGTAGTTGAGAATGAACATAGCAACTAATTTTCCATTGGCAACAGTGAGAGGGACTGCTTCCACCCACTTGGTAAAATATTCTATAGCTATAATTATGAACTTATGTCCATTTGAGGATGAGGGATAAATCTGACCCACCAAGTCAAAGGCCAATTGTTGAAATGGCCAAAAATTAATGAAGGGAATAAGCTCTTTGGCTGGAGCATGAATCAGATTACCATGTAGTTGACATTGTTTGCAATACTTAGCAAACTATGTAGCTTCCTTTTCCATATCTGGCCAATAGTAACCAGCTCTAATAAGTTTACGGGTCAATGTCAGGCCATTAGAGTGAGACCCACAGATACCTTCATGCACCTCTACTAACGCATGTTTGGACTCATCAGGTTCTAAACACCTAAGGAGAGTACCATCTAGACCACATCTATACAAGTCGTTAGCTATGATGACAAACTATGAAGCACTACGGTTTAAGTGATGTTTCTCATTTCGGGTGTAAGTGTCTGAAATAATCTAGTCACGAAGGTAGGAAAAGATATGATGGTAGCGAGATGAGTCATGTCCAATGATAGAACAGATCATCGAGGAATCAAGGGAGTCATAGGCTAAGTAGCGTAATGTCTCCACTAGGAATTCATGTCAAAAATCATTTTTAGGCATCTGTAGCATGGAGGCAAGAGTATCCATGGCATCTGCTACTTTATTATCTACCCTTGGAACTTGTTGAAATGTGATGTGAGTAAAATACTTTTTGAGGTCATCAACCAATAGTTTATAAGGCACCAACTTGTCGTCCCTTGTCTGATAGATATCATTTACTTGATTGATGACTAACTATGAATCTCCAAGAACATTGAGTTCATCTACTCGCCACTCAAGAGTGATCTTCATACTATTGATTAGGGCTTCATACTTAGCAATATTGTTTGTACAAGGAAACAACATCTTATACACTTTTGGTAAAGAGTACCTTTGAGGTGTAATGAATAGTATCCTAGCACCTGACCCCTATTGGGTAAATGAACCATCAAAAAATATAGTCCATGATTGATGTGTGAGAAGCAATATGGACTCATCTGGAAATTCAATGTGCAATGGTTGATGATCTACTAGAGGTGCTTCTACCAACTAATCTGCTATTACCTGTCCCTTAATGGCTTTCCTTTCTACATATTCAATATCAAGTTCACTGAGAAGCATGACACATTTAGCTAGTCTACCTATGAGGGTATCTTTACTGAGTAAATATTTCAGAGGATCAATTTTAGCAATTAGACGTGTAGTATGAGCTAGCATATAGTGCCACAATTTTTGTGAAGCAAATACCACTGCAAGGCAAGATTTCTCTATAGTATAATATTTTGTTTCATATGAGACCAGAGTTTGACTAATATAATAGATAGCCCTTTCTTTGTTGTGCTGATCTTCTTGAGCCAATAGGATACCCAATGATGTATTCATAGTAGAGATGTAAAGTATAAGTGGCTTCCCATGAATAGGAGGCATCAAGATTGGCAGGTTCACAAGATACTGTTTGATTTGTGTGAACCCTTCATCACATTCTTTGTTCCACTGATAAGCCACACCCTTGTGTAAAGTCTTGGTAAATGGTTGTGACTTGTTCACTAGTTGAGAGATAAAATTCCAGATAGACTGCAGTCAACCTTGAAGTCCTCTCATTTGTCTGATATTCTTTGGTGGCGGCATTTCCATGATAGCTTGTACTTTTGCAGGATCCACTTCAATGTCTTTGGCAGAGATGATATAGCCAAGCAATTTTCTAGATGTTACACCAAATGCACATTTCTTAGGATTGAGCCTCAGACTGAATTGTTCCATATGATCTAGTATAGGACCTAGATCAGCAAGATTCTTCTTTCGGTGCATGCTCATAGCTAAAGTTTCATCAACATAATTTTCCATTATTTTATACATCATGTCATGAAATATAGTGGTGACAACTCTCTGATATGTATCACCAGTATTTTTGAGTCCAAAGGGCATGACATTCCAATAGAAAGTGCCCCATGCACATGTGAAAGTAGTTTTCTCTTGATCCTCTAGCACAATTTTTATCTGGTTGTAGCTAGAGAAACTATCCATTAGTGAGTACATTTCATACCCTGCTATCATATCTATGATCATATCAATATTAGGCAATGGAAAATCGTCCTTACGACATGCCAAATTCAATTCTCTGAAGTTTGTGTAGACTTGTATAGATTTATCATGCTTTGATACTGGAACAATATTAGAGATCCATTCTGCATAATCAATTACTCTAATAAACACTGCCTTAAGAAGTTTCTCCAATTCAGCTTTGACAAGTAGAGCTACATGTGGATGCATTTTGTGAAGCTTCTACTTGACAAGCTTGACACCTGGTGCAATGGACAAATGGTGCATGATTAGATTAGGGTCTAATCTAGGCATGTCTAAATATTTCCATGTAAAGTTTATCTTTTTTCTTTTGAAGAATGTAGTGAATTCCTCTCTTTCTGCCTCTGATAGTGATTGTGCCAAGTGAATGATTTGAGGTTCTACCTCTGTACCCAAGTTGATAGGTTGAGTTGGTTCAATAAGAACAGATGATCTCTCTTGGAAATGACTCAGTTGTGCATCAAGTATCTCATCCTCGGGCACTTCGGAGAGGTTTTCACCCTTGGATACGTCTTTTATTTTTACTATTTTAGGCTCTGATACTGCCACAATGTGGTTTTCACCATCAGAGCACCTATTTTTTCTTCTTTTGATTTTGTGACTAAGATACTTGATGTCAGCCTCAGTCATGTTGACACTTGCTTTGCTATTGGAAGATGTTATAGGTTTGACAGTGTATAGGTAACAGGCAAGAGTGTAATCATTCTGGAATGTAAGGACATCATTAGATGGGGAGGTAGAGTTGCAGTCTATAAGCTCAGGATGGAAAAGTGAAAGAGAAGTGACAGGTTCAAGTGCATTCATGGTATAATCATCAAAGGCATGGACAAGAAAGTTGAGACCTAAAGAAATCTCATCTAGAGATATAGTCAAATTCCTTTGATTCCTAGCGACCGTAGTAGATGACATGTTAACATCTAGGGAGTCAGACTCGTTTAACCTGACACTAAACCCTTCACCTACTTTGAGAAGGTTTTCATATGCTTTAGCTATATTTGTATCTCTATCAGAGGTGGCATATTACAAGCTATCGAACTCATATTCATGAGAGTCTATTTCATCATTAGGTTTCATGTTAAGAATGTGAGTGAAATCAACCCTTTGTCCCTAGTTGGGATGAGTTCTACCTAGAACCTCTACTATGGTCAAATGAGAACCTTTTGACCTAGGTACCTCATTAGTGTTTGTAGCATCATCTGCCTCTTGTGTAATGAGAAGTTACTAGATTTCCTGGTCAAACTATTCTTGAAAGTGTGGTGGTATGTATAAATCACCCTGGTGACCTGGATTTAGAGTATATATTTCTTTCCACTCCTCATAAGTTAATGGAGCAAGTGAAGTGGTGTCATTAGAATCACTGTCAGTGTCTACTGTACTAACACACAGGATAAAGTCATCTAGCTCAGCAAAGAATGCCGCCAGGTCTGGAGGAATAGAATAAGGAAAACTATCCTCATCAAAACTGTCTTCAGATTCTGCAGTATTAGATGTTTCTTCAGGAGTTGGTTGTTTATCTTCTCAAGGTACAAACTTGTCTATTCTCAGTTGAAATGTGAGTTTCTGGAAGCCTATACCTGTAGAGTCACGTGTTCTGTGACCAATAGCTTCAAGTGGTGCAATCAATCCCTTATGATTCGCACCTATGGGACCATTTCCTTTATAGCCAAAACATTGCATAATAGATAAACCTTTGCCATATTGCTCAGGTTTTATGTCATAAAGAGGAGTGGTTTGTTCATAATTGTCTTCTCCTTTATAGATCCAAGCTTTAATAGCTCTATTTTCAACTTCTTCTTTTAATGGTACTGTGGCTTGTACAAAGGTACCACCATACTTTGTTGGAGGAGGAACCGTAGAAGGTTTAGTGCTCTTAGAAGGTCTCCCAAAAGAAAATGAAGACAAAGGAAAAGATGTAATAGATAGCACAGGTTCAATCTGATATCCTCCCATATCAGTTTCTTTGAGTGTCAAACTCTTTTCCATTTCTTTTAATTTATTCTCAAGGAGCTCAATAGATTCTCCTATTGGTAGGCACAAAGATGTCAACAGATTTTGTGAGGGCATTGCAATCATAGCGTGTATTAGCAAGTATAGTCACTTCAGATCCTTGGAATGGGAATTTAATGCACTGATGGTATGTGGAAGGGACAGCCTGCATTTCATGGATCCTGTTAGGGATTTTTCTTGTATGAATCACTGTGCTTGAAATAACTACTTGAACACTATGCCTTCTGATATTGATTCAGAGACAAGAAAAGCCTAATTGCTAAGGACTGGATAAGGTCCTTCTTCATTTTTGAGCTCCACAAATACTCAGGTAGGGTTTACCTCTTAAGATTACTATTTACATAGTATTTGTTGATGTGGACACTGATTTGTTATGTATCTTTATTGAACCAACTTATGAATTATCTTGCAAATAACCAAGCATAACCAGATGCAAGATATTACCATACAAACCATAGTTATAAGCATAAAAATAACCAGTGATACAAGGATTCTCATCCTTCTTCCTTTTATTTATAGGAGGGATAACCTAAGGGATTCACTCTTCAAGGAATTAATAATATGGACAGTGTCCTTCTGACAGAGGTCCTTAACAAGTTCAGTTTATCTATTCTTAGTAACAAAGTATTTTAATTGATTTGGTTTTGATATATTGGAATATCTTAACAAAGATGGATTATCAGATTGCTTTCCAGACCAGTGCCTATCCTTTGGGCTATAGAGTCAAATATAAGCTAAGATATCATAAAAATAAAACACAGTAAACTGCCTTACAGTTCACATGCAACTCAGATAAATTGCCTTACAAGTTATCCTATCACCTCAAATCTATTGTATCAAATCCTTAATCAAAGCAGTATGCTCCTTAAAATTACTTACAAAATTTAATTCTTTCCTTGAAAGAAACTTGCAAATAATCAAATGGTTACCTCATAACCAGAATGCTACAGAATACCTTGTAAACTTAGCATAGAAAAGCATACACAGAGAATAAAAAGACAGCAATAGAGGAGAGTAAAATTGCACCATATATTATTTATATGATCCAGCTTTTTCATATATGAGAGATTACACAGCTTCAAAAGATAGACAGAAACCAGAATATCTAAATTTTGTAGTATATTATCTCTTCTTCAAAATGTTCCAACATCAAAGACCTTTAACTATTACAATTCTTATGCTATATATAGATTTTAGACCATCTTGGAATCCCTAAGGATGCAAAAAGCTTTAGATGGTCACAAAACCCTAACCCTTAAGTTACAAGAGAGACAAAAGAGAGAGAGAGAGAGAGAGAGAGAGAGAGAAGAAGCGGTGAAAAGATAGAGTCAAAAAAAGGTAAAATCAGATATCTCTTGTTCTTCTCCCGATCTAGCGACTGCAATCTGATTTGTAGATGGTAGTTGGTAGTCTTTATGCTAAGTCTAGATAGTGCTCGCCTGCTCACCTACATCTCCTTTTGAAATAACTATCCATCTTGTCTATGAACAGTGCAGCGCCAAGTGCTTACCTCACTCATCATCCAAAATTTCTTCCTCTACCACAGGCTTCTTTTTCTTCGGTGTTGTCATGACTTCCCATGCCTTTACTTCATCGTATGTTGGCCAATTGAAGTCCTGACTACTTTGTACCTACACCTTTTTCCTATCCCATCTTACATCAGTGAAGTTCTTGACATCAAGTAGGAACTTGTTGATATCAGTTTCAGCTTTGAATGCCTCATCCAATATTAAATTAAATCCCTCTATATCAACCTCAGTTCCCAAAAGAAAAGCCTCTTCACTAGGCATCTTGGTGTCAAACTCACTCCTCCAGGCATCTATAGCCTTTACCTGGTCATCATCTCCTTTTAAGGCAGGAATAAACCTATTGAAATCAGCTGAAAAGAGACTCAATTTAGCCTCTATTTGGTTCAATTTTCCTTTGAAGAATGAGAGAGCAATGTTTACTCTTTTGATCTCATCTTCGACCTTTGTGACTATTGGAGGAAAATCTTCCCTTATGGTCTGTAGAGATGACAATTTTTCAAATAAACTTGCCCTAGCAGACCACTTTGTGAAGTAAGGGTTTAGAATTATAAGGTACCTCAATACCTCAGCATGCAATATAGGCAACTTATTATATGTATTGATTACAACATCAGCTTTGTCTTTGAGGATCTCAATCCTATGTTGTAATATGCCTTTCAATGCCTTCAAGGCTATTGCATTTCCTTTTTCTTCATCCACCTTTTTTTCTACAGCCTCTTCTGACTTAGGCTTGTCTTCAATCTGCATAGGTGGTGGTTGTGCAGGCACATAGACTATCTCGGGCTTTGCCTCCAACTCATCTGTCAATGTCTTTATCAGCTGATCCCTCTGGTATAGCTGTATATGGCACATGTCTCTATCCTTAAACAGTGCACTTGTTTCTTCCAGCAAAGTAGTATACCTTTCAGACAATTGCTTTGTCTTATCCTCATTGAGTTGAGCCCAGTGTGTCATAATTTGGGAAATTTCTAGGTCCCCTGTGTTTTGGACTGACCACACCATCTAATTCCCCACCATATTCTCTTGAATGTTCACTAATTGGGGCTTCTAGTCCTTAGGGCTTAAACTCCACATAGAAAAGGCCTGAGACTTTGGGTTATACCCAAATCCTTTAATAATTTCTCCTACTTGGACCTCACTGACCATTTTAAGGTCAGGCTACTTTCTGATTTGATCTATAATGAAAGCAGAAGCCAAGTCCCAGCCTTGAGCCAATAAGATCCCACTTCCTAGCACCATCTTCCTGGCATCCTCAGGAGAGATGTCCTCATTTTCAGGATCATAATTTTGTAGGGCCACCAGAGCTTCTTTACAAAATTGTCATCATCCAGGAATTTTTGCTGATGAAGCAATCTTTCATCAACACAGGCCCTGAGTGGTACCTCTACCTCATCTTCTAGGTCAGGCCATTGCTTTTTGCCTTCCCTGATTGCTTTTCTCAGGTTATGATCATATAACCTGGTGCATGGTACTAAGGCCTTAGCCTTATCCTTTTTCTTATTTTGGCCCTCCACTGAAGGTTGTCCTAATTCTAACTTCTACCTTTTTGTAGCAGGTTCTTCCACATCATCTGGCTGAGTGGCAACTGTTAGATCAATAATGTGTTGTTCTGCTCCCTGCAACTGTGGGATTTCAGCCATTTCTTGCTCTGGGGCTTGTTGTGGTGGAGGAAGCATAGGAGGACGTGCATAGTCACTATCATCATCACTCTCCTCTTCTGATTCAGAGTGTTCAGGTGACTGAGCACCTTTATTATCTAGAACTGTATCCAATTGTTCTACTAGCACATAGTAGTTGTCAATCATAGCCTTAATCCTATCAAAATAGGAGAGATCAGGGTAAAAAATCCCAAATGACAACCCATTTCTTTTTATTTGTGTCTGCAGCTTCAGCAACTCCTGGATTCTCAGTCTTCTCATATGAATTTCATCCTCATCCAAGATATTTCTCGTTGAGTCTTCTTCTATGCATTCACAATGCACATTGGTATTAGGGATAGTAGGAGTAGATAGCTTCCTAACCCCTGCCATGAAGCCTTCTGGGTCAATGTACCTGTAAGGGGCTGCCCCCATTCTATACTTCTCCAACCATTGACCTACTTCATCTATGGCATTCTTACCAATTGTAAAATTTGCAATCTTAAATTGCCTAGGGTTTATAGCTCCCTTTTTATGCGGTGCAAAGTGCTGATTGTCTGTTAGCATCAGCTGCCAAATGAATTCCATAGCACCAACTCTCATAGGCACATGATAAGGTAATATATGAGGTGGATGAATACAGCCATATACTCTGATAATGGTGAAATTCTCCTCCAAGAAGAAGTCACCCCAGTTGTGGTTTCCAGACCAATTTTCTTTGTAATTGCAGGGCCTAAGTAATTGGATGATCTTCAATGGGACTTTAGTCCTGCTTGTCCCTAAACTTTGCACAATTGGATATACAATCCAATTTTGGAAGGCACAGTAGTCACATTCCCTGGAAGTATAGTTCCAAACCCTAACCCAGAACTGGATAGGATTTGGTTGTGCTTGATAGAATCTCTGATGGGATAAGTCATGAACCTTCATGATTACAAAATTGAAGTACAAGAGAAGGTGCATTAGGACTGAATAATGCAAGAATTTAGGCTCCTTCTCCTTAGGGTCCTTTAATCTTTTCTATGTTGCAACAAAACCTTCATGCATTTCATCTATTATATGCTGAATGTAATCATAACTGGTGCTTGAATGCACCTCTTGCAGTTCTAATACCATCATTAAGATGCCAGAACTGATTCTCTCTGCATCTCCGTCAATCCCTAGCACTCTACATAGGGCATAAGCATTGTACTTGATGTAGAATTGCAGGTCCTTGTAATAATATGGATAGGGCTCAACCATAGGACCTAAGTAATTTTTCAATTCTTCTAACATATGCTTCTTCCACAAGCCTTTTGCAATACCAGGCTTAGAACTGTATCTCTTCTCCTGAAAGTTAGCAACTTGGCTCTGAAAACTTGAAAGCATGGTGAAAGAGAATGAATGCACTATCAACTCCTTATAGCCGTCATTCAGAGTACACAGCTCATAATTTGGAAACATCAGTTCTACCATTAATTCGGCATGCTGTGAACTTTGAAAAACCTAGCCGTAGTTGCACGAAGTTGACAGGAAATCAAATATTCAAAAAATGGATCCTCGGAGAAATCATATAACATTTAAGAGAGCTGACATGTCACCTTCTGATTCATTATCTGTCATACATCTCAGCTACCCTTTTTGCACTGTGATCAAAATACGGGCCTGTGATTGGTTGCCGGGAGATTTACTCTGTCACATCACAAAACTGTCGTCATTTTTTAGATTTTGTAATCAGGCGACCACGCGACTGCATTAAGTCTCTTTGTCACGGGCCTTTGTTATTAACCATGGTTTCGTCTCAAGACTTGGCGACAATGTTCTTTCTTAACCTTGGCTAACCTAAGTGACCATCTAGTGATCATGCGACCCAACTAAAATCAAAGTCGTGAGCAGTTAGCCTTAACTCATATTTCTTTCTGAGACCTGGCGACTAGCTGTTATCATTAACCTTCACAGTTGTCTCCTTGTCACCAGATGCTTACATTCTATTTGAAGACTATGCGACAACCTTTATTCTCCCAGTCGAGAGATATATTCAACTTTACCTTAACAGGTTACATGCGCCCTTTCTTTACTCATAGCGACTGCACAACATACCCTAATCGCCAAGTCAGGAGGACTTTTTTCCTGGGGCACTTTTCTTCTCAGACATCATGACCGCCGTTGGATCTTCTGACTCTTTCATCTGACGGTAGTCATTTAATCACCAGATGATTAGGCATACCCTTAAATTATTTCTAGACACTGCGACAAAGGGCAAAGCACTTTAGTCTCGAAGTCGCAGAATCCACTTCTTCCTTCTGGCGGTCATGCGATCACTTTTGAATGTCCACCCGCCTTGTGACACATGTTACTCAATCATTGGCTTTACTTACTGCATAACGGAAAACTGAAGCATTTATCTTGTTCTGGTGACATCCCGACTACACTTGCTATAAACCACAGACGGTTAGTCACGTAGTCTGAGCTGAAATCTCTTAACCGTTGTTCTATTCTGAGACCACACGACTGAAGGCATGACTTAACTGTTAGCTTTGGCATGATCTGGTGATAATGCGACATGAAGTAATCGCGAATTCTGAGAACCTTTTCATAACTGTGAGAAATCTTTCATGATCACCCGACTAACAGTGGGTCCCATCCTTTACAAAGCTTTATAACATCATTATCTTGCGACTACGCGACTGAAAGAAATCGCTAAGTCTCGTAACACTGAAGGAATATTCTAATTCTGAATGAGACTACGCGACACAAGGAAAAAGCAAATTCAGGATGAGTTTTGGAATATTCACTGGGGGTAACACGACGAGGTGACCTAACTTATAACACATGCCTTAAGTGAATGAAAAAGGTAACGCTAAAATATAAGGCATGACCTAGGGTTTAAAATTCATCATTTAACACTTGGATAACTATGGTCTTTCAGGGTTTTTGTAATCTGGACAAGGTTTAGACATGAAAACCTGAAATTTGACAGAGGGCAGGACAAGGAACTAGGAGAACCAGCAAAAACAGAAAATACAACCAACAGATCCATGTCCTTCCTAACAAAATATTGTATGCCAAAGGAATGTCAAGCACTTGACAGATAACATCTCGTTCAACAGGACCAACTTTGATTGGTAACACAACTAGCCCCTTGGATTTACGTTCTTCTTCATCATAGGCCTTAATAGTAATCTTTTTGCGAGCATCAATGCAATCCTCGCCATAGCCTAACTTAGTAAGGAAACTAGCAGAGCAAATATTGAGGCCAGCGTTGTTATCTATGAGAACATGGCAAACACACTTTGGACCTATCATGACTTCAATGTGCAGAGGGTTATTATGTGGGTGACTCAAAGAATGGTCATCTTCCTCAGAGAAAGACAAATAATGGGAGGAGGTCAAGTGACCTACCATGGATTGAAATTGGTTTAGATCAAGATCTTTTGGGACATTTGCCTCAGTGAGGGCTTTGTCCAGGATTTCCCTGTGAGAAGGGGAGACTTTTAGTAGCTCAAAAATAGTTATCTAAGCATTAGCATGTTGCAGTTGATCGAGAATGCTATAATTGGCAGCATTAGATGAGGAGCCCACTTTTGGATCCTTATTGGTAGAGTCAATCTTAGCTTTGTCTGAAGGTTGAGTTGATGTAGACATAGAAGGCTCAGGGCCTTTGAGGATAATCTTAGTGCGAGATTGAGTAACAATGTTAGCACTGACTTGAGACTGTCCTTGTTCAGAAGACTAAGTTGTAGACCCTCACAAAATGAAAGGTGTTTTGGACTTAGAAGTATCTTCCCTTCCCTTGAGAATGATGACATTACAATATTCAGTATCAACATGTTCAACCATATTAATGACATTGTTGTTATTGGTGTATGTATAGTTGACCTTAGCATCAATATTTTTTCCTTTAGATGATTCACCTTTTCCATGAGGAGGAAATGGGTCTTTGAAAGCTTGGTGATCAGAATTTTTGTTGTGACCTCCCACAGCAATAACCTCACTATCGATGAGATCCTAGATTTTATGCCATAATTGAAGACAAGTAGCCATTTTATGACCTTTGTTTTGGTGAAAATAACAATAAGTGGATTTATTCCACCAAGAGGGTCTTGGTTGCAGATCATAAGGTCATGAATTATCCAGTGGAGTGAGTAAATGGTTGTCCAAGAGAGTCTTGTAAACCACCTCAAGAGGTTCTCCTAAAGGAGTGAATTCATGCTTGGGTCTAGGAGCCCAAGGTTTAGCTCTATAAAATTGTGAAGTACTCAGTTTGGAATCTGCCACAGCCTATTCAGTGGCTTTGGTTGCTTGCATTTTGGTAGTGAGGTTAAAGGCAGCCTTGGAAGGCTTGGGATTCACATTGTCCACAACTCCATCATTCACAACATTTTGGTTCTTGTTGGGAAATTTGGGTTTATCTTTGCTTGAGGAGGAAGACCCTTGTTTATTTTTCTTATGTAAGGTTAATTCTCCTTTCTTGATCATAAATGTCTTGATTTTTACAGCTTGTTTAATCATGTCATCAAAGGTTAGAGGACCTTGAAGCTATACTTGATACCCAAAGTTAGGGAGAAGATTATCGAGAAAGATGTCCAACTTTTCAGATTCAGGTATCTTGCAAGAATATCATGTATAAAGTTGTCTCTATCTTTGGAGAAATGTCAAGAAGGATTCCCCATGATTTGGTTTCAAGTTGCAAAGATCTCAGATATGAACCGGATGTTGGATGTTGTGAGAATAGTGTTGTAGAAATAAATTGGCAATTTCGTCAAAACTTTTGATGTCAGTTGGTAGTCTAGAGAACCATTCCATAGCTAACCCTCCAAAACTACATGGGAAAAGACACATGAGATAGGTTGTGTCATGTATGAACTCCTTAGAGAAAGCACCAAACTCTCTCAAATGGTCTTGAGGGTCAGATGCACCCAAGTATTTATCGTATTTAGGAAGTTCAACTCCTTTGGAAAAATGAGGCATGTAAAGATCTTTGTCGAATGGGAAAGGATGAATGCTTTCCAGTGTGAATTGTGTAATAGGCTTTTCTTTCTCTTTCAAGAGTTGAGAGAGTTGCTCTTGCATAGTTTGCATTTATTTTCGCAAGCGGAAATTTTTAGTTTCTTCCTCTTTCTCAACAAGTGTTTCTACATCATAATTGGAGGGTAACTTAGCCCCTTGATTAGCTAGTTCAAGAATGTATTTCTCTTTCTCCTCAGCTAGGAGAACTCCCATCATCCTGCATAAATATTTATTATCACGATCTTGTGCAATCTCTTCTTGAGTTATTTCTACTTCTACATTGTTAGGGGGGTCTTGAGAATGGGAATTACCCCAAGTTTTAAAGAGGTTAGTTCTGCTAACCTCACCTGATTGGTTATGATTTTCCATCTTGCCAAAATGCAAGGATTCAAGGTGTAAAGACTCGGTATGAAAAGATTGAGTGTTTTTTGAATTTGGGTCTTCTTGGAATAAAGGATTTCAAACCCGACTAAGATCCACTGGAAATGACCATTTATTGTAAGGTTGACGTACCAGGGAAGGAGATCGAGATGACTCCTCGCTAGATGTAGCTAGAAATGGTGTGGAAAGTACAAATTTGTCTTGATTGATTGAAGGAAATGCTTTTCCACTTCGAGTTGTGACAGTCATAGACAAAGTTTGAACAAGAGATGTGAACTAGGACCAAACTTGAAACTATCTCAAAGTAATTGCATAGAACATGCCAAAAGGGTGAAGTATCCTTGGTGCAAATCGTCAGAGATAAGGCTAGAATAGCCAAGAGATGACTATTGCGACACAAGGCATGACAACACAGATGAAAAAGACCAAAAAGGACATGAGATGAGACCAGTTTAAGCAAGAATCATGTAATTCTCAACCCAAAAAACCAAGTTTTAGACTGTGTGAAGATGGAGGGTAGAAAAATAGACCCATATCAGAGACCAAATTTGATAGAAGTATACCTGATTGATAGAAATTAGCTTGCTATTTTGAAAAAAAGACTCCAGATTCACGCAAAGAAATGTTCTTTCGTGCGAAGATTCTCACTGACGCGCTCAAAAATTTGTAGTATCGCGTGAAGAATGACACCAGACTGGCAGAAGAAAAGATGAAAAAATAATAGCACTGTTGCCAAATGTCATGTGACACTTTATAGTGTATCATGTGAAGATTCTCAGAGAATGATATGAAGATTGGGAAATGTCACATGAAACTATGCAAATGTTGAAAAAAGAACATTTACAGAATCAGACAGTTGAGACCAGTTTACGTTTCCCAAGATAAAATCATGTTATTTTCTGACAGATAGTTCAAGTTATAGATTGTTTTGGACATGTTCAAGATTGATAGTTTGTGTGTTTTGACGATAGTTTTGATTTTTCAAATGATACACCCACACAAAACACATTAAATAGAATGTTTGTAGTACCAAAATAGAAACATCACAATCCTAAGATAGCCAGGATAGTATCTGTTGAATCCCCACTTGAACCAAAGTTCAGCTACACCTACTCTTAGAAGACAACTTAGAAGCTTGGAGGCACATGCTCCTCCTTACATGTGCACTCACTTCTCAGGCACACCAAGCTTTGAACTCTAAAGGAATTGCTTCCCAAAGGGTTTTTGTCTCTACTAAGAGTTGTAAGAGTGTGGGGCGTCTTAGTCAGTCTCTGACCTTCTGTGCCAATAGATAGAGGGTTTTTGGAAACTAGAACAACAGTTTGTAGTAAGGACATCCGTTCAGGTGGTTGTGATCAAGTCATTTTCCCAATTAAGGGGGCTCTCCTAATCCTTTCAAAGCAAGGCTTTCACCTTAACAATGTAGGGACTTTAACGCACCACTAGGGTACTAGAGGAGATTTTGGTTGCCACAATGATTCACACCTATCTATTGTGACATTAATCACAATAGCATTTTTTGTATACCGGTTTGGAAGGGCTTGGCTTTAGCCTTTTATCGGTTGGGCATCCACTCTCACCGGCTCTGCTAAAGATCTCGGGAGGTAGCCACTCTAAAAGAATCACATGAATTTATCTTACACCCAAGATCCATAAAGGCGAGGGGAGAGGATACGTTCATGTAGTTCTTAGGATTACAATCTAAAAAACACTTCAATCACACAAGACAATGATTCATTTTAAG
>MU227205.1:87230-99905 GCA_018584345.1 Thuja plicata
CATGATTTCAATGCAATTATTCTAGAAATTGAAAGTAATCTATTGCAAAATGAAATTACTCTATATGAGATTATCAAGAAATGTGGCAATAATTCAGTATTCTAACAATGCATGAAAATGAGTGGGGCTTTGAATGAGAGAATGAGAGTTCTTTTATAGACTCAGAGGTTGTTCAGAATGGAAAGTTTCCTCTTTTGAAATAAAACAGATAGAAAAGCCAGTTCAGAATAGAAAGCAGTATTTAAAAGAATACAATAAATTGTTTTCTCTTTGCTTTAATTGTTTTCTTTCTTTGATTTAATTTTGTTTTATCTGTTTTCTTTCTCTTTAAAGCATAATTAAAGAGAATTTTCCAATTCTGAACTCAAGAGAAGATTTTGTTGACAATATTCAATTAATTAAATAAATATGACCTCATAATTGCTTTTTCTCAATTATTTGAATAATTAAATTCAATTACTGAAAAAGAGGATATTTATTTAATAATTAAATATCATTTAATTCCCTTTTTATGTGTCTTAGCTAAAGAGGTTGAATTTAATTTAATTAAAGTGCTAAGACTTTATAATTAAATTAATTCGATCATAAGGTTTGTTTAGCCAATAGATATTTAGGAATTGAACATAATGTATGATTAATGCAGATTTAGGATTTTTTGCATTTGACACTTAGGTCGAGTAGAGTCAGTTAAAACTCATAATTGCCTAGTACAATAGGACTTTGATGATCTAGAAGAGTGACAAATGCAAAAAATATGTTAGGGTTGCAAGATGTCAATTTTGGGGTGTTACATTCCCTATAGAAAATTATCGATTTGAACTCATGTGGAGGTACAAACAACTGTAGGACTACCCGCCCACTGTAAGTAATTGATAAACTTTGATCTTCGTCTTCAATTTTGCAATTTTTTCTTAGATTTTTCAATGTTTTTATTTATTTTAGGTCATAGGTCTCAGGTCGTCATATGAGCTAGCAAGAGGGCTTGTATGAAAAACTAGAAAACTATCTATTATCATTTGAAGCCATTAGTTTTGTCGCATGAGGACCACTCACCTATTATATGAGCACCTTCATACAATCCCACTTTGTTGTTTGGTTTTATTAGAATTGTCATTTTAGCTTGATTTGTCATATCATAAGCAATCCTGACTCGTACGAGTCTTGGTGTCAGTGCCCCTTGTCTATAATTTGTCATTTGGGAGACTGTGGCACTTTTTTAGAGGTTTTTCTTATCGATTGTGTGTTGTTATGATTGCATGGCCTATTTAGTATCTTTTTTGATCATTGTATGTTGAATGTATTTGATTTTGACAGCGTTACTGATGCTTGTTAACTATTTGTTGTCTTATAGGAGGATTTACCAGATATTCAATTTTGCTCCACTTATCCTCCTACCATGCACTTGGTGAGGAACCTATCTAATGATCAGAGAGATCATCTAAGAGAGTGTGGCTTTGGATGATTGACCCAGATCCTTGACATCTGGGTGAACCATGGACTATTGACAGCTTTGGTAGAGAGATTCCACAACAAGGATAATACTTTTCATTTTCCAACCAAGGAGATGACCATCACTCCTGAGGATATATATAGGATTCTTTAGATTCCATTTGTAGGAGAGTAGATAGAGTACGACACATCCTCACAGATGAGGATATAGGCACTGATCTGAGTGTTCTATGATCACACCATCTTGGACAAAGTCATATATTGGGATGACCTATTGAGCTTGTATGGTACCGACTACCCACTTGAGTGTGTCATAGCAGGGTTCATAGGTTTCTTTTTTATGGAAGACAGGAGCCAGCAAGGGTTTTATTGTAGATGGGGTGGGGTGCTAGAGAGATGGCAACCCATCCAGAGAGATTGGATTGGGACCAATGCTTACTCACACATATGTATCATGAGATGCATGAGATCACCTATAGGGGAGCTTGAGGGATGGCCTCAGGAGTACTTGTGTTGCAGATATGGGCCTGGGAGAACCTTCCCATATGTAGGCCAATGACAGATGATCCATGACATAGTGGAAATCCCTATATTTATAGGTATGTAGGTTTCTTGATGCAGCCCCACTTGGGGAAGACTAACTATTGGAGACATTAGTTGGATGATCTCAGCCTGGTGGTTTGGAGACCATACATAGGGATAGAGGCCTAGACTGACTAGAGAGACCAGCATAGATTTATTTTTTTCACCTCCTTTGCTTGGGAGGAAATCTAGTGTTGTTGAATGCTTCATAGTAGTCAAGGTACTATGATAGTATGGACATCCACAGAGCATAACATAGGAGCCCACATCCTATGCTTGTTCTATCGATGAGGAGCACCGAAGGTGGTCTCAGAGATTGTCTCTCGTTCTCTATTAATAGGAGTTGATAGGTTTACACATGTCAACCTAGGATTATCTAGAGGATATTACATATGTGGGGGGTCACACCCCAGTACAAAGATCATTTTGCTTGCCATCCATTTCCTAGATTCACAGATCAATGGAGAGAGCACCACAGATCGAGGAGGGAGATGTACATCAAAGAGTGACAGATGGACAGAGAGGCTTGGACAAAGTATAATAGAGGTGTCTGGTACCTTCTAGAGTAGGTGGTACTTTAGATGCTAGTTCCAATAGGGCATAGATAGTCAGCCAACGGTGAGAGAACGGGGAGGTAGGTACCCTTGGTTCTCTTGGAGTTGAGATACCTGTAGTACAGGCCAATGAGGAGATGAGAGATGCACAGTCAGATCTTAGTCTTGATGAGATAGTTATGCAAGTTCATCACTGTAGGGATGCATAGGATGAGGAGGAGGATGGAGTGCCTAGAGAGAAGACTCCTCAGGTTATGATTAGGATATTGAGGGGACGGATCTGATCATTACAGACCTAGCTTGGAGTAGTGCAGTCCCAAATTGTAGAGCAAGATCAAGCTATCATGGGTCATGACAACAAATTCTAGGGGCTTCAGTGTCAGGTGACATATCAGTCTAGTAGGTCAGCCTACTATGTAGCAGCATATAGTGCAGCATTTCCTATGGCACTACAGGTGCCACCATATTCTCAGTGCTTAGCACAATCTAAAGGAGAAGGCACTCTACCTAGAGCTGATCCTCCTCCACCTCCACCCCTTGATGGTGGTGGAGGAAGTGAGACTTGGTTGTCCCCTTTCTTGTCTTATCCCTTTCTTATTTTTGGAGATCCATATGATTGTACTTGATTTATTTGCATTGAGGATGCACATTTTTGCTCGGGATTCTAGAGCACACTTTTTGTATACATCGATACTTTGATGTGTGTGTGTGTGTGTGATGACCATCTTTGTTCTCCATGTGTTGTCTTTCATTGATTTTATCTTCTTATGGATGAATATGTTGCTCTTTGAATATCTTTAGAACATGTATGCAAATATTATCTTTTCTTCAAGGATGATATAGTCAAACCATGTTGTTCTATGCATTATATATCTTGTTCTTTTATTACTGACCGTTTGTGTGCATATTGGTAACCTTAAGGAGATGAAATGCAGTTGATCACTTCAGCAAAGGATTTGAGGAAGCAATTGGTTAAAGGAATAGCTCAATATTGGAATTCTTTTGAGTTTTTTGTTATAATTCTATTATGCAAGACTAGGAATGAAAATGCAGCCTACGAAACTGAGTAGTCAGGTCAATTATTCTGGTAGTCCTTAGTTTCATCATAGAGAATTTGGGACATCATAGCCAATACAACTATTACTAGTGCCACTGCAACCATAAGAATAAGAATATGGATTTCATCAGATAAAATATGGGAGACAACATAAGCATCTAGGTATAGGAACCAAGATGACCTGAACATTGTCTCTAATTGATTTTGTAAAGATACACCGGTACCAAGGCATTTAGAGCCAAGATAACCATGAGTGTGTCCTTACATAAATAGGAAGAAATAATAGACAAGGAGATAGTCCAAACCTCACCTTATCCCCCAAGTAAGTAGGATCAAGGGATGTGAGGCTTATCCACCTAAATATGGAAGCTCTTACCACATACACCCAAGTTACTCTATGTAAGGATCATTGGGACCACACCAGAAATCAAATAAAATAGTATAAAATCATTGATAAAAAAAAACATTCAAGAAAATATCATCAATCATTCAATCTATGTGAATTGTTGACGTGGGTTTTGAGGAACACCGCTATGTTGGTTTTTTTTATTGTGCAAAGTTTGTAATTTTTGTCTGATGTATGTTGAAAAACATAAGAGAGTGTTGAGAAACACTATTTGATTAAGTTGTTGAGAAACACCAGTGTGTCAGTGGTAGACTGTCCAGGTAGCTAGAACACCATGATAGCAAATGAGGATCGGGATGACTGATAGGGTATGCAGATGTAGGAACCAGGATGTGGCCCTGGGAATCAAGAATTTGATTGGTTCTAAACTTAAGATGCCACTTTTATGATTGGCACAAGTTGAGGATAGTCAAGCGATGCATTGATAGATGGAGCACTGATTATGAGTGATGCATGTTTGCCAATTTTTCACCACTTGGCAGAATTTCTATTTTTGCTACCAAGGCGCTTGTTTCAAGGTTTTCACCAAGGCACTTTTCTTGATTTTTCAGTTTTTTGTATTTTTTGATCTTTTCATTTTTTATTTTTTTTTCTCTTTTTTTATTTTTTTGATTGATGCATCAAGGCGCCTGTTTGCCAAGTTTTCACCAAGATGATCATTTTTTCAAGATTTTTTCCAAATTTTTTTTAATTTTTCTGCTTTTTTTTTTTAGGATCATATATGTATGTACATGTTGTTGACCAACAAGAATGCGTCAAGTGTATAACTTCTTCATGTGAGGAGCATTGATGGGGTCAGTGAAAGTTTCCCCTTTCAAAGTTGAAAATTGATAGGCTCTAGAACCAAATGTTATAGTGATCACAAAGGGACCCAGCCAGTTGGGTTCAAATTTTCACGATGTTGCTGATTTTTTGGATTTTTTTTAAGTACAAGGTCACCAACCTGAAATTCTTTGTGTCTTACCTTCTTGTTGTAGCCTCGAGACATTATTTTCTGATAGACCCTTAGATGGTCAAATGTTTCTCTTCTATGTTCATCAAGTAATTCGAGCTCCTCGATTCTAGAAATCCGATAGTCTTCATTAGTAATGAGTCCATGTAAATTAATTTAGAGCGATGGTATTTCTACTTAAATGGGAAATACAACTGTTGCGCCATATACCAAGGAAAATGGCATTGCCCCTGTAGATGTGTGGATGCTGGTTTTATAAGACCATAAGGCTGGATTGAGTTGAAGATGCCAATATTTTCCTGACTTAGTGACTGTTCTATGTAGGATTTTCAATATATTATTATTAGATGCCTCATCTTGTCTGTTTCCTTGAGGATAGTAAATAGAGGAACAGTGTTGATTAATTTTGAACTTTTCACATAAGTCATCCATATCCTTATTTCTGAACTGTCCTCCATTGTTTGTGATGATAGAGGAGGGTATCCCATATCTGCAGATGATATAGTTTGAGATGAACATGGATACTTAATTTCTAGTTTCTTTAATGGTAGGGACCGCTTCAACCCATTTTGTAAAGTATTCAGTTGCAGTGATAATAAACTTGTGTCCTCCAGAGGAAGAGGGATATATTTTCCCTATTAGGTCGAAGGCCCATTATTGGAATGGACAGTCATTGATAAAAGTTAACATCTCTCCCACGAGAGCATGAATGAGGTTACCATGGGTCTGGCACTTTTTGCAAGTTTTAGCAAACTGAATAGCATCTTTCTCCAGGGAAGGCCAGTAGTATCCTACTCAACTGATTTTCTTAGCTAAGGAAAGGCTATTAGAGTGAGACCCACAGATACCTTCATGGACTTCCTTAAGTGCATTCTCAAACTAGTCACATTATAGACACCTAAGGAGAGTACCATCAAGACCTCTTCTATACAAGTCGTTAGCCATTATCAAGTAACATGATGCATTCCTTATAATGTTTCTTTTTTCATTTTTAGATAAGTTAAGAGGGATAATCTAATCATGGAGATAGGAGTAGATGTGGCTATAGGGAGAAGGTTTAGTGCCCATGATTGAGCATATGATTTGGGATTTGGGAGAGTCATACACAGGGAAAGGGAGCTCTTCCACTAGGAATTCATAGTGGAATTGATGTTCCTTTGACTGTAGAATTGAGGCTAAAGTAGCCATAGAATAAACAACTCTATTTGTTTCCCTTGGCACTTGCTGGAAGGTGTTGAACATGAAATACTTCTTAAGGTCACCAATCATCTATTTATTGGCATGAACTTCTCATATTTCATTTGATATTGATCATTGACATTGTTAATTACTAGCTAAGAGTCACTGTAGATATTTAATTTGGTAATCTTCCATTCAATTGCCATCTTTAGTCCATTTGTCAGAGATTCATAGTTAGCAATGTTATTGGTGAAAGGGAACATTATTTTTTATGCTTTAGAAATCTTATAGCCTTTAGGTGTAATGAAAATTACTCCATCACTGGACCCTTGTTGTGTGAAGGACCCATCAAAGAACATCTTCAAGGCGTGTTTTGTTAGATGCAAGTTGGCTTCATCAGGAAATTCCATAAGCAGAGGTTGGTTATCTATAAGAGGAGCATCTACCAGGTAGACTGGTAGTCAGCAATAAATTGTCCCTTAATGGCCTTCCTATCCACATATTCGATGTCAAACTCACTAAGAATCATGACCCATTTTTCCAGCCATCCAATGAGATTTGCTTTGTTCAATAGGTACTTTAGAGGATGAATTTTAGCAATTAGCTTGATTGAATGTGCTAGAATATAGTGTCTAAGATTTTGAAAAGAGAAAATCATAGCTAAACAAGATTTTTCAACAATAGTATAGTTATTCTCATATGAGATCATAGTTTTCCTTATGTAATATATGGCCCTTTATCTTCTTGTTTCATCATATTGTGCTAGCAAATCTCCCAGCGACATTTTTGTGGCAAAAATGTGGAGAAGGAGATGCTTTCCTGGTATTGGTGCCATTAATACGACTGGATTAGCCAGATACTCCTTGATTAGTTGAAAAATTCTCTCACACCTTTCATCTCATTTGAATATAACTCTTTTATGTAGTGTCCTTGTGAAAGGTTGTGTCTTATCTGTAAGTTGGGAGATAAACTGTCTAATAGATTGGAGCCTGCCCTATAGAGTCCTTACTTGACTGATGTTGTGAGGTGGTTGCATTTCAATTATTGTTGCCACCATTTTGGGGTCAAACTCAATTCCTTTAGCAAAAACAATGTATGTGATAAATTTACTAGAAGTCACATGGAAAGCACCCTTTTTAGGGTTTAGCCTAAGCTTGAATTGTTCCATTCAGTCCAAAATATTTTCTAGATCAGTTAGGTGTGTAACTCTTCTTGCTAATTTTTCCAAGGTTTCATCTACATAGTCGTCCGTGTTCTTGTGCATCATGTCATGAAATATATTAGTCATAGCTTGTTGGTATGTTGCCCCGACATTCTTGAGACTGAAAGGCATGACATTCCAACACAAAGTGCACCAAGCACATGTGAAAGAAATTTTTCTTCATCCTCAGGAGTTATCCTTATCTGGTTGTAGCTAGAAAAACCATCCAATAGGGAATACATCTCGTAGCCAGCTATGAGATCCACAACCAAGTCAATATTAGGCAATGGAAAGTCATCCTTAGGACAAGTTTTGTTCAAATCTCTAAAGTCTGTGCAAAGCCGAATTGACTTGTCATGTTTAGTTATAGGAACAATGTTAGAAATCCAATCAAAATATGTTATGGCATGAATGAATTCAGCTTTCAGTATTTTTTCTAATTCTACTTTGTGTTGGAAAGTGACATTGCAAGCAATTGTTATTTTGTCATTGATCTCAAACCTTTTACTGGTGAGACTATTACTATCTATTTGAATACCATATCTATTATTGATGAAGAAGATTTAACAAGAAGACCAAGTGAATGGTTGAGTTAAGGAAATTCAAAGGGTATTTGATCAGTTGGCACTCTGGCAAAGTAATTAGTTGTTTATCTTTCAAAGATAATTTTTCTGGTTGTTTTGTGCCGAGCAAGTTTGGCTTGTGTTGAGAAAAGTTTCTTGTGCTGAGCAAAGTTTATTGTGACAAGCAAAGTTGCTTGTGCCGAGTAAATTTTCTTGTGATGAGTAAAGTTTCTCAATGCTGAGCACCATTGAAATTGTCAAGTGGAAACAGTAATGAAGGTTGACTTACAGTAATTGGATTAATGATGAGATTTGAGATCTCTGGCTGACTTAGTTGATTTTATTGGGATATGTAATGTTAATTAAATATTGATCCACATCATTTAATGTATGGGTAACCATAATTAATGCATGGTTTCAAGATTTAATTAGAGACTACTTTGGAGAAGTAAATATAATGCAAAAGATTGGATGATCCATTGGATCTGACCTAACCTAAGATCTATGATCTTGTTTAAGAGGCAAAAGATTTATCTGACCTAGACAAAGAGGTATATGATAACCTCAGGGGTTATTCATTAAGTGTAGAAGAGTGTATGCAAAAAAATTTCATAGTTGATTTATTATTTAGCATGATCTAGCAGAGAAGGCAAAAGGTAGAAGCAGAGTGTTGCATGTGTGATTGCTTGATAGATTTCCAAGAAGATCAGAACGTTGAAATGACAATGCAGGCTACCCAATAAGTTAACCTCAGAGCTGTAATTAGATCTGAATTTGCAAAGTAAGTTGTATGTATCAGATCACAAACTGTTGATTACTTTCTTACCATTGTATCAGTTAAATCCTTTAACAAGGTTGACTTAACAGTCATCTATATAAATCCTCTAACAAGGTGACATTTAGATTGGAATGTTCTCAGTCCTCTAACAAGGCCACTCCTAACAAGGTGATTAAATCCTTTAACCAGGTCACACCTAGCAGTGTGTTATTGTAATCTTTCACAGGGTTGGCTCCTCAAAGGGCATCACTTCAGAAGAGTGAAAATTTGGTAGCATGTTACTGGTGGTTTTCTCATATTGGGTTTCCATGTTAAATACTTGTGTCAACTTGTGTGAATGATTATAATTTAATTTACTATTATGTTACTACAAACTAATTTCAATTGACAGTAAACTACATGATTAAAGTTGTTGATTTATGCTACTGCTGCCGAATAGATCTGAAGTACAAAAAGTTTTTATTTGCTACATCTAGACCTAAGGATAACTAATTCACCCCTCCCCTCTTAGTTATTCTAAATTAATTCTAAAAATTGGGATCAGAGCTTTGGTCTCCTGAAAATAGTTTGAAGGTACTTGGAGCGAAAAGATCAAGATGTATAAGAAGGAGGTTCCCAAGATGAACAAAGATAACTTCCCTGCATGGCAAAGCTTGATGAAACTACATTTGGCTGGTATTGGAGATGATGCTAAGTGACTTATTGAACATGACTATGTATCACCTACTGCTCCTCTCTCAGCTGTACAACTAAGAGAAAAGAAAGAGCACAATCAAGCAATATTGGAGATCGCCTCCTCATTGAGCTATTCTTAGTTTGATGATATAAAGAGCTGCACAAATGCAAAAGAGATGTAGGACAAACTTGCAACTATATATGGTGGAGACACAAATGTGCTAAGGGATAAATCAAAAAAGTATAAGAGGTAAGTTTGATGAGATGAAAATGCAAGAAGGTGAAAATGTCATTCAGTACTATGGTAGAATAAAAGAAGTTGTAAATGCCATTAGAGGGGCTAATGGAACAATTGACGAGGACTCTATTGTGAGAAAGGTACTAAGAACTTTACTTCCTATATATGCTATTAGATTTTATGCAATTCAAGAACTAAGATGTACTCCTAACAATAATCTGAATCTAGAAAATCTGATAGGCAGACTCACTACATTTGAAATGTCAAATTATGATAACTATAATCCACAAGGGATTGATTCTAATTTTAGATCACAGCTGGTTCTCAATAAATCTAAGAAAGGAAAGAAACATGTGGAAAATGATAGAGACACTTCTGATGATGATCTTGAAGAACTTGAAGCACTCATGGAAAAAATACTGTCCAGAGGAAAAGGAAAATACAGACGTAAACTTCCTATTTTTTTTTTTTCATGCAACAAAGTTGGTCATATAGCTGCTAGATGTCCTGACAAAAATGAAAAGGATGGAAGAAGGGACAACAAATAAAAGGAATACAAAGACAGAAAGGATGACCGGGACTTCAAGAAATACAAGGAATACAAAGACAAAGGTAAGAAATCTTGTTATATTGCTGAAGAAACTTCTGACAATGACACTGATAATTCTGATGACAATGATATAGAAGTTGTTTATGTTGCAATGAAGGAAGATTCTGATGATGATGAGAAAACTGCACTAATATCTTATATGAGAAAAAATTATCGTTGGATCATTGACAGTGGTTGTTCCCATCATATGACTGGTGACAAAGATAAGTTTGAAACCTTAAACCAATGTAAAGGAGGATATGTAAAATTTGGTAATGATTCACCATGTCTTATCAAAGGTAACGGATTGATTAACCTGACTGATAGAATAAGATGTGATGATGTGTATTCGGTTGATGATCTTAAATATAATTTGCTAAGTGTTGTACTGTTGAAAAATTCTAGTTACAAAATTGAATTCCGTCGCAGAAAGGCAAAGATCTATGATTCTACTAGAGAATTAGTTGGAAGTGGTGATTAGACTAAAGGTAACTTATTTTAACTAGATTTATCTGAAGAAACATTTTTTTTTGCATAGTACAATGATGTTTGGTTATGGCATAAGAGGTTGTGTCATGTGAACTTTGATAACTTGGTAAGCATAAGCAAACTAAAAAAGGTTAGAGGGCTACCTAAGTTAAAGAAACCTGAGAATGCTATGTGTAAACAATGTCAACTAGGAGAAATGAATAAGTCTAGTTTCAAGAGAAAAACACATGTATCAGAGGAAATTCTAGAATTGGTCCTTACTAATCTCTGTGGTCCCATTGGAGAAAGAAGCTATTGTTGTGCTAGATACTTTATTCTATTTGTTGATGATTATTCAAGGATGATGACTGTAATGTTTCTCAAGGAAAAATTTGATGCATTCTAGTTATTTAAATGGTACTTAGCTAAAGTTAAAAAGGAAACAGGCAAAAGTTTAAAATGCTTAAGATCTGAGATAGGTGGAGAGTTTATTTCTAATGAGTTTAACGGGTTTTGCAATGATCATGGCATAAAAAGATATATGTCTGCACCTAGGACTCCTCCACAAAATGGTATTGCTGAACGAAGGAACAGATCTATTATGGATTGTGCAAGAACACTAATGATGGAGAAAAATGTTGCACAGAAGTATTGGAAAGAAGTTGTAAGTACTGCAGTCTATACACTAAATAGAGTTAAAGTCAAGAAAGGTACAAATGCTACACCTTATGAACTTTGGTACGCTTATGCACCTAGTGTAAAGTATTTTAAAGTATTTGGAAGCAAATGTTTTATACTAAAAGACAACAAAAATGGAAAACTAGATGCTAAAGGTGAAGAAGGTATATTCCTTGGTTATTCAATGAAAAGAAAAGCCTACAAATGTTTGAATTCTAATACTAACAAAATTGTTGAAAGTGAAAATGTAAGAATTGATGAGTTTGCAGAAAGAAATGAAGCTGAAAGTACACAAGAACCTGAAAGCTATAGATCATTCACATATCTAGATAAGGAAGATTCTAATTCACTACCTAAGACTATAGTTGAACAACAGCATGCACCTGTCGAGTCACAGAGTGGATTTGCCGAGCAATTGGAAGTGAATACTGAGCTATCTGATGGAGATGCTGAGCCATAGAATCAACCAGAACTGAATACAGATGATGAACCTAAATCAAGGATTGAGCCTACCCTAGCAAAATATGTGATAAGTAATCACAATTCTGATCAAATCATTGGGTCAAAGGATTTTTTTGTTATGAAAAGAAGTAAGTTGAAAAATAACACATGTTTCTTATGTGAATTTGAGCCCAAAACAGTAAAAGATTCTTTAGAAAATGAAGATTGGAGACAAGCAATGAATGAGGAAATTGAACAAATTGAGAAAAACAAAACTTGGACACTTGTACCTAGGCCAAAGGATAAAAATATAATTGGCACAAAGTGGGTATTCAGGAACAAACTAAATGAACATGGATATGTGATAAGAAACAAAGCTAGACTGGTGTGCAAGGGTTATGCACAGGAGGAAGGAATTGACTATGGTGAAACCTTTGCCCTAGTTGCAAGATTGGAAGGTGTCAGAACCTTACTTGCATATGCAGCTTACAAAGGATTCAAATTTTATCAGATGGATGTGAAATCTGCATTTCTCAATGGCATCTTGGAAGAAGAAGCATATATTGAGAAAGGTGATGGCTTTGTAGACCCAAACAACAGGAATATGGTTTGCAGATTACACAAAGGATTATATGGATTGAAGCAAGCACCAAGAGCATGGTATGAAAGATTGCAAAATTATCTGATCAAGATTAGATTTGCAAGAACCAATGACAACAACCACCTGTACTTAAAGACAGAGCAAAACAAAGGTACATTATTAGCTGAAATTTTTGTAGATGACATCATATTTAGTGGACAAGATGTGTTATGTCAAAAATTTGCAACAGAGATGCAAACTGAGTTTGAGATGTCTATGTTTGGT
>MU227205.1:115303-153192 GCA_018584345.1 Thuja plicata
AAGAGTGAAAACTTGGTAGCATGTTACTGGTGGTTTTTCCCATATTGGGTTTCCACATTAAATACTTGTGTCAACTTGTGTGAATGCTTATAGTTTTCTTTACTGTTATGTTACTACAAGCTAATTTCAATTCACGGTAAACTGCATGATTAAAGTTGTTGATTTATGCTACTGCTGCCAAGTAGATTTGAAGTACAGAAAGTTTTTATTTTCTACATCTAGACCTGAGGATAACTGATTCACCCCTCCCCTCTCAGTTATTCTAAATTCATTCTAACACTTTGACTAGTGGTGCCACATGAGGATGCATCTTTCAAAGCTTTTTCTTGACTAGTTTGACTCCTGGAGAAATTGACAGGTGATGCATAATCAAATCTTTGTTGAGTCCTGGAATGTCTAAATAGGATCAAGAAAAGTTGATTTTATTTTTCATGAAGAACTAGATGAATTATTTCTTTTCTTATTCAGATAGATATTGTACCAGGTAGATCAACTGAGGTGCTTCTGTTGTTCCCAAATTAATTGGTTGTGTTAGTTCTATACACTAAGGATCATTCTTGAAATTGATTAGGAAGGAGATCAAGTTTACCATCCTATGGCACCATTGGATACACCATTTGTTTTTACTATTTTTGGTTCTGATACTAGCAAAAAGTGGTTTTCACCATCATACCTCATTTTATTTTTATTTTTCCTTTTTAGGCTAAGAAACTTAATGTCCCCCTCCGTCATGTTCATGCTCATTGTGTTGGTGGAAGAGGTGAAGGTCTCAATGGCATTCAATTAGCAAGCCAAGGTGTAGTCATTAGGTGTGGAAATTAGGTTCAATGGTTTTTTTGAGTTCCATTCAATCATCTCAGGATGAACAAGAGCTAAAGATTCAACAGGTTTCAAGGATAGTACCAAGTTATCAAGATCAAGGTTTTCAATAGGTAAGAGAAGATATGTTACAACACTCTCTGAAGGACTACCTAAACCGTGATTCATCCTAACATTACTATAGGAATCATTGTTGGTATTGTGCAATTTTGACCTGACTGACCTAGCATTAAATTTTTGACTTCCTTCACGAGCAGCCACCCATTCAAAAAGAACACTTAGTGGCACAAATTCAATTCTTGAAGATAGGAGACATGAATGAGGGGTCATGCCAATATCTGCAAGGCTCCAAGTTGTTCCATCTTCTTCCTCAGATTTATAAAGTGTTGAAGGAAGAGTATTTTTTCTATTATCTCCAAAGTTCCAATTTATATTAGGAGTTAGGGGAGGTATGTTATCATCTTTAGAATCTAAGTCAAATTTTTCTTCAAAAGCTTGAGCGGCGTTAGAAATTTCTCTTGTCTCAAATTGAGGAGCATATTTTTGGATGACATCAATTTCAAAATCAATGGTAGCATTAGAGAATGAATCTCACTTGTACTCATTAGAGTCAGATTCAATAGAGCATGGTAAGTATAACACATGGGTAGGAGCTATAGTTTTCCCCCAGTTATGATATCGTTCCTCTAAATAATTTCTTGCATTTCCCCCATAGTCGTATTAAAAGTGACTATGGTCAAGTATTTCTAAATATCAGGAGAGTGTTTCTAAAGTAGTTGTATTGTTACTAGAGTCATTGACATTTTCATCTTTTTTACTCTCACCATTTCGTGCTAGAGTTGAAGCCTCTTCAAGAGCATAAACTCGGTCATTTGAGAAATGGGGGAGATCTAGTATGTGACAAATAGGAACAAGTTTCCCCTAGTTTGGATTTCTAACTTCAGGCTCTGTCCCTTGCTCTGAATAAATCTCTCTTATATATAAGTCATCTTGTTGAGTGAGATTTGTTGTCTCTGCTTCAGTAATTTGAGAATCTTCTTATAACAGAGGAGATGAGGCTCCATTTGGTTCAAATTGAGCTCTAGAGTGATTTTTAAATGATTGTGGGATGTATGGTTCCCCTTGGTAGCCCAAATCTTGAATATTAAGCAACCTTTTGAAAGACAGTGGGGTGAGTTTTATTTCTTCTTCACTCTCATTGTTAGATATGTCCATGCAAGAATTAGTAGGGATGTTTCTAGTTGAAGGATGGAACATTTGTTCATGGTAGCCTACTCTTGTTTTATCCATGTGACTCCACAGCTCCGTATGTATAGGCTCTAGTAATCCTTCATCTTTTCCCAGGGGTCCTTTCCCTTTATAACCCATTTATTTAGCAATCTGGTAACCTTTGCCATATTTCTCTGGACAAATTTCAACATGTTTAATCTCTTGATCTGGATCTTCCCCTTTATAAAGCTATGCTAAGACAACTTTTCCCTTATTTTCTCTAGAGAGAGGGACACAAGCCTTGACCATGCCAGTCCCTTCATGTATTTCTATTTTATGACCACTTGATGGTTTAAATGATGATGATGGCATCCCGTAAGATCTGGGGGACGTAGGGAGGTTAGTAGTGGACAACTGATACTCTCCCATACTTGTGTTCTTAATTTGAAATTTCTCTCCAAAACTCTTCATGAGTGCTATTTGATAATTCTCATATGTTGGTCCATGTGATTCTTCTTTGTTGTGAGGAACCATGATCTCTGCTTGCTTCAAGGCATTACAAGAGTATGTGTTATCAGCTGAAATAGAGATTTCCACCCTATTGTGTGGGAACTTCACACCTTGGTGGTACATAGAAGGAAATGTCTGCATGTCATGAATCCATGGTCTCCCTAGTAGGATGTTGTATGCCAAAGGTAAATCTAACACTTGACAAATGACATTTCATTCAACCGGCCCCACTCTAATGGGTATCACAACTAGTCCTTTTGATGATCTTTCCTCCTCATCTTATGCTTTTATAGTGATTTTCTTTATGGGATGAATAGCATGTTTAGAGAAACATAATGTTGTGATGACCTTGAGAGTACAGATTGTCAAACTGGTGCCTCCATTTATCAAAACATGTTTGACTCTATGCTTATGAATTAAGACCTCTATATGCAAAGGTTGATTATGAGGGTGACTGAGTGCTTTATCATCCTCTTCTATGAAGGATGGGTAATGAGGGGAAGTTAAGTGGTTGACCATGGTTTGGAACCAACCTCCATCAAGATCTTTAGGTACATTAGTCTCCAAAAGAGTTGTCTCAAGGATCTCCTTATGTGATGGTGACAGTTTGAGAAATTCTAAAATGGAGATCTAAGCAGGATTTTTTTGTAACTCATCAACCAAGTTGTAGTTCATAACAGGGAGTGATATAGCAGCTTGCTTTGATGACAAGCTTTTTCTTGTTGTTGCAATAGTTTTCTTGGGTGAAAATTCCACCCACTTAAGAGTAACCTTGGATTGGTTAGGAGTGACAACATTGGCAAAATTGGTTTCCTTATCTTTAACAATAATGACATTGATTGATCGATCAAAGGGTTCAACAATGTGATTCACATTATAATTGTCTGTGTAGGTATGGTTTACTGTACCTCTTGATTTTTTGAAGATTATCCTTTCTCATAGGATGGAAAAGGTTTCTTGAAATATTTATGGTCATTGTTTGATCTGTGGGTACCAACTGTAATGGTCTTATTGTTGATCAGGTCTTGTATCATGTGTTTTAGCTTCATACAGTGATTCGTTAAATGCCCTTTGTTCTTCTAGAATTCATAGTAGTGGCTATCATTCTACCACTTGGGTTTCACTTCAGGTTCTCAAGGTTTTGAGTTAGGTATCATGATGATCTTATGGGAAACCAACATCTTCAATGCATCTTCTAGAGGTTCTCCAAGAGGAGTAAAATTTCACTTAGGTCGTGGCATCTAGAGTGCCTTATCTTTCTGAGTGTCTTGGGTGTTCTTAGAATAACTGGTAGTAGTTGCTTTGAGCTTAGCGGCTTGAATGCTACTAGTGAGATTGAACAGTGGTTCCTTAGGCTTGTATTCTAGAAATTCAACCACGTCGTCATTGACCACATTGTGATTCTTATTCCATTATTTTCTCTTATCTTTGTTATTTTCATTGTTATAATATTTAGAATCTTTTTTCAAGGTGAGTTCTCCTTTCTTTATGAGAACATCTTTGATCCTCATAGCAATGTCAACTAAGTCGCTGAAAGAGGTGTTATTTTTCATTTGTGTTGCATAGTTCATCTCCAGAACCAGTTTGTTAATGAAGATTTCAATCTTTTATGGTTCAGGTATTTGTCTAGGATATCTTACAAATATTTTTCTCCATCTCTAAATAAACTTAACAGACGGTTCACCAGTGTTTTTCTTAGTATTGCATAGATTCAACATCGTGACCATGTGCAAGATGTTACAGGAATACTATTGGATGAATTTCTATACAAGCTCATCAAATGTTTGAATTCTAGGTGTGAGCTTCATAAAGTATTCCAAGGCTTGGCCACTGAGACTTCGTGGGAATGATCTCATCAAATATGTCCTTTCATACATAAATTCCATAATAAGGGCACAAAATTATCTTATGTGATCCTAAGGATCACCTTTCCCATTGTATTTGTCATATTTAGGAATTTCAACCTTTGGGGGAAATGGTGACATGTACAAGTTTTTAGCGAATGGGAAGGGACATATAGACTCCAATGAGTATTTTATAGGAGGTTGTTCCTTTGCTTTCTTTAGTTCCCTTAATTTGCATCTCATTTCTTTTAGCCATTGGTTGGGAATACTGATGGGGGACTCCTCCTCTTGTTGTATGAGTCCCTCAATGTAAAACTCAGGTGGAAGTTTGACACCTGTTGATGCAAGATGAATAAAATACTTGTCCTTGTCCAATTGCATGATAGTGCACCTCATCTTCTGAACGTGTTTTTCTTGTTGAAACTTCCTAATCTCTTCAGAGGTGGGATCTGCTATTGAGGAAGAGGCACTGGTATGTTGACTCTAGTGGTCATGTTGAGACCCCCAATCATAAGCTGACATTGTTGATGTGTTGTGTACAACCAAGGGTATTGTCTACTAAAGAACTAAAGTGTCCTTTTGAAAAATTTCATTATTTTTTTAGGTTTGTGACAAGAAGGTGACCCTTGATAAAATTTGTCAATAGCTTTTCCCTTGGAATCGAGATCGGCTTTTTGACTTCTCATTTGGACCATGAAAGACAATCGCAGTTACAATTCTAGAATAACTAGGCTAATGATATCAATGTCAAAGGTGTCTGAATGATTTTTTTTCTAATAAATTGAAATAAGAAGATGAGAAGGTTTGCAAAATAGGGTACAAGGTATTGCGCTATGAGGTTTGAATACTTGCTGGACGACACTTGTGACCAAGTTGATTTGCAATAGATTGTTGATGGAAAAGAGTAGGACTAGTGATATCAAATGAGAAAACAAGATGAGAGATGTTGGGTGAGCCAAGTCATGCAATCAAACACTAGAAATTGTTCTAATAATATTGCAAAGGATACCCAAGATAGTTTGCCACTTGTTTTTTTTGGTTCAAATGTCAAGTTTGGACGATGTGTTATGTTGTCAAGAATGTTGTTGTTGTTGATAGTGTCAAGTTTTGAGTAATTCAAGCACACCAAACACAAAGAGGAGATTATAAAGCACTTTATACCCCTAGAGTCAAATTGTCTTAGTATCAAAATATTTTCCTATGCTTTATATTCCTTCGCCTCACACAAAGTGATATTAGTTTTTTCCAGGACTATGCACATTGTGGTTTTGAAAAGAGACTCAATTATTGAATTGTATAGGCTCCCTCATGCCACATTCATGCTTCAAAACACCCTTGGGAATACATATGGTGAGTGTAAAATCTTTAGGTGATCTGGGTAAATCCACTTGGATCGATCCTTACACAAATATTATGATACTTTCAGGGGTGAGTCAGGTAGCCTCTATCTAAAAGTGTCTAGTAAGGACATTCGTTCATGACTATCCCTTATATTTTTATAAGAAAAATTAAGGTGTATATGCCTAAAAGCACCCAAAATGAATAGTCTCCCAAGCAATATTGAGACCTCTCATCCCTACACAAGTTGAATGTATTCCCCTTGTAGTCTTGTAAACAAGATTGAGACCAAAAATGGCCCTACAAGCGCCTAGTCAAATGTAGTCTTGCTTAGCAAGATTGAGGTAACAAGGCCCCACACATGAAGAAGCATTACAAATGTAAAATATTCATGTTTTTCCTCTCTTTGTATTGAATGGATAATTTTATTATAGTGGGGTGGAGTAGCCAGGTTCTCTTGTTCCACACTTGGGTCATTCCCAAAAGATTTCTCTCTTGGAAAACACTCTAAAGGTAAATGCAAGAAAAGTAAATAGATACCTAGTGAAGGTCAATATTTATGATTTTACACAAGGAAAAGAGCATACTCTCCTAATTCATAGTGTCTCCCAAACACATCAATCACATGCTCATCTACCAAAAGAAAAGTGTTATTTTCTCAAGCTCAATCAAACACGTTTGGGTTTCTGATTCTCTCAAAGAGAATAGAGAATAATCCCCTAATGTATAACTTTGTACAAACAAACAACACCCTAGTTAAGATAAGTGCCTAATAAATCATCTAAGAAAGCACACAATTTGTTTGGTTGATGAAGCCAAGACAACTTGCAAGAACAAGCATTAGTAGTTTCCCAACTTTCTTCTCTAAAAGCATCCTACAACACAAATTGTTAGTAATTTAACAAGAAAGAAGTGTGCTAGTGAGACTTTAACAATTGAATCTTCCCCAAAATGTCCTGCAAAAACCAGTTATGCTGCAAAACTAGAGAGAAAATGATCACATAAAACATGACAAGAGTTAGAAAACCAAGAGAAGCACAATAAGACCCTTAAAAATGTTTTTTTTCCTGAGATGACAAATCACAAAGAACATACTAGATTAAAAACTCGTACGACAATTTATATGTTACCAGTTGACAAAATATGCATCACTAAAAGCTCGTACGACAAATGTAATTATCCCAAACGAAAGAAGAAATAGAAAATAGCCTTGTACGACAAATGATATGTCACCAACTGACAAACTACTATCTCATGAATTATTGTATGAGCTTTAAACAAAATTCGTATGACAGTGAGTGCAATTTCATCAAAATGTGAGAAAATATGAAAAATGGGGCAAAAAAAATTAGTTTTATGCCCCGTGGTGGGCACCAAATGTGTGTGTGGTAAAATGTGATTAGAATATGCTAATGACATGTAGCTGATTGTGTGTTTGAATATATTAAGTTGATCACCAAAATGTAGAAGGATAATACAAGACATTAAATCAATTAATGGATTGTAGTGTCAATGATGTCAACTTGATATAATCTAATCGGTTATAATCAAAGTGTCAAAGATAGCAGAGAATCAAAGAGAAAAATATTATGCTTTCAGTAATGCATAAAAGAAAAGCATTCATAATGTGACTTCAAATGTCGATGGTCAGTGGACACCGATGAATAGAGATCACTGAAAGTCAAGTCATAGTGATGCTCGAGCAAGAACACCAACGATAAGAATCACAAGCATAACCAACGGCCAGAAACATAGTGTAAACCGATGGAGAAACTTGAGGAGAACTAGAGTGTTGACCAAAGTTATCAAAGAGATAAACACCAAAATTAACTTGAGTTTAGAAACAACAAAATATCTACCTGGCAAAGCAAAATATAGACTTAACTGGTAGTTATCTTTGTTTTCTTTGACAAGATAAAGCCACAGATAAGTAATGGATTTAAAGTTGTTTTGACCAGTTGGCAAGAAGGTCTCTGTGAGATAAAATAGGAGTTTTGCTTTAAATCTAATTGGCAAGAATTGTGGATCATGCCAAGATCAAGAAAATCAAGAACCTAACAATGGTGATATCATTTCTATAAAAGAGACAACTCAATTCATTACGAATTGTGAGGGTGAATGAATGAAAAGAGGATGTTAAAGAGAAACTGATGAAGAGAAACTTCATATAGTCCTGATCAATCAAGCTAAGGAAAGAGCTAAATTTTTATGAGGACACAGAGAAACAAAGTACAGCATCACTAAGAAAAATCAAAGTGGAGAAAAGGTATAAATAGAGATATATTAATCAGAATAGTTTTATGAGATTACAATAGATCTGAAAATCTACAAGTATAAGTTGTATATGTGAACAAATCATATTGTTTCAATTTAACCATTGATTTAGAAAGTCTCTTAACCGAGCAGGATTTAAAGATCTTTTCTATATTGAGATACATCCCAAGGAGTATCAAAAATTTTGATCATGAATATAGCATGAGATGTCAGATACCTATTGATAGGCCAAGTGAGTGTTTGATCAAGGATGGTAGCATAGAGATGCCCAATATCAACTGACAGGATAAATTTTAAATCCTCTAACAAGGTCACACCTAACAGTGTGTTTGTAACCTTTAACAGGGTTGGATCTTCACCGAGCTCACTTCAGAAGAGTTAAAATTTTGGGTTACCGACCCCAAGTGGTTTTTCCCTTAACAGGGCTTCCACGATAAAAATCCATGTGTCAATGTGTTTATGATTCATTACTTTAGTGTTTTGGATTACACATAGCTAATTTGGATTGATCAGTATACTCTAGATAATTTATTGTCTTTCGGTAAATTAACAGACTGCTATTTGGTAAACATACAGTAGAAGGTTTAACAAAGCATTTTGAGCACTAGTAATTTGATAAAAGTATTTGGAGGCATTCATCTTATAGGACCAAAGATAACTAGAGGCTTAATATTGTGGTACTCAGTTTTTGGGTTGATTATTGGAATATTTTTTAGGCCACTGATTCACCCCCCCCCCTCCTCAATTATTACTAACAATTGGTATCAGACCTTGTGTGCTTAGAAAGGGAGTTTAACAGCTCAAGAAAAAGATCACAAGATGAACAGACGAGACGTGCCCAAGTTGAATAAAGACAATTTTGCATCATGGAAAAGTAGAATAAAACTCCACTTATCAGGTATTGGAAATGATATTGTTCAATACTTAGATACTGAATAAGTGTTGCCTGTAGGACCTCACACTCTTGAGAAATTAAGAGTAAAGCATGAGCATAACTACATGATGATATAACTTGCATCATCACTCTCCGATACTGAGTTTGAAAATGTCAAAACCTACACCTCTGTAAATAAAATGTGGGATAAGTTTAATTTGGTACATGGAGGAGATGTCAATGTACTAAGAGCAAAGGCAGAAAGCCTAAGAGAGAGGTTTGATGACTAAAGGATGAAAGAAGGATAAAATATCACTCAATATAGCTGCAAAATCAAAGAGGTAGTAAATGATATCCAAGGATTTGGAGGTGTACTTGAGGAGGAGACAGTGGTAAGTAAAATATTAAGAACCTTATTGTATGTATATGCTATTAGAGTTTCTGCTATTCAAGAAATGAGAGCAGTTGCAAATAATATAGTTACTCTAGATAGTCTGATTGGTAGACTAATTTCATTTGAGATGAACAACTTTGATAATAGTGTCTTACCATCTATAGAATCTACATTCAAATCTTCTTTCAATATAATCAATTAAAATCATAGACATGTTGTTAGAAATGATAGTGACAGAGATAATGAGGATCAAGGACATGATGAGATTGAAGCACTTATGGCTAGAAGATTGCAGAGAGGCAAAGGTAGATACAAAGGTAAATTACCACTTATTTGTTTCAATTGTAAAGAGGTTGGACACTTTGCTGCAAGATGTCCAAATAGAAGAAAAGATGACAAAGTAAATGACAGATCATATGAGAAGAAGTTTGATAAAGGTGATAATAGAAATTACCGAAGCAACTGACAATTTGACAAAAGAGATACCCGAGACTACAAGGACAAAGGGAAGAAATATTGTTACCTAGCTGAGAATAGAGCTGATGATACTAACATCAAATCAGAAGAAGACATTGAGATGGTATTTGTAGCCATGAAGGATGATTCACATGAAGATGAAGAAAGGTATCTAGAAACTACACTCATATCTAAAGTTAGTAAAAATGATGTCTGGATCATAGATAGTGGCTGCACTCACCATATGACCGATGATAAACAAAATTTTGAGACTTTTGAATACTATAATGGTGGTTCAGTGAGAATGGGAAAGGATACACCTTGTCCAATTGAAGGTAAAGGAACCATAATGTTGAATAACCTGATAAAATGTGAAAATGCCTACTGGGTTAGAGGACTGAATTGTAATTTGTTAACTGTTTCACAGCTAAACAATTTAGGTCACAGAGTAGCATTTGAAAATAATAAGGAAAAGATCTTCAATGAATCAGGAAGATTGATTGGTACTGGTGAGCAGACAAAAGGTAACCTTTTCTATCTTGATGACACTAACACCACTTTTTTAATGGATAGAAATGAAGACATATGGTTGTGGCACAAAAGATTGTGTCATGTGAACTTTAACAACATGATAAAGATAAGAAACAAAAGTAATGTCAGAGGCCTACCGAGCATGACTAAGCCTGAGCATATCATGTGCAAGAATTGTCAAAAAGGTAAGATGACAAAGTCTAGTTTCAAGAGTAAAACCCATATATCTAATGTAATTCTAGAAATATTCCATATAGATCTATTGGACCCATGAGGACAAAGAGCTACAATGGAGATGGGCATTTTATTCTCTTTGTTGATGATTATTCTAGAATGATGACAGTCATGTTCTTAAAAAATAAATCAAAAGCATTTAAGATGTTTAAATGGTATAAAGAAATGGTAGAAAAACAAAGTGAAAAGAAATTGAAATGATTAAGGTCAGATAGAGGAGGGGAATTTAATTCAAAAGAATTCACTGATTATAGCAATGAGCATGGAATTAAAAGACAGGTTTCTGCACCAAGAACACCACAGCAAAATGGAATTTCTGAAAGGAGAAATAGATCAATTGTTGATTGTGCAAGAACATTGATGATTGATAAAAGCATCACTCAAACTTTCCAGAGGGAAGCTGTCAGTACTATTGTCTACACATTAAATAGAGTACAATTGAAGAAGGACACAAAGAAGACACCATATGAGCTTTGGTATGGTCATACACCCAATGTAAGTTACTTCAGAATCTTTGGTAGTCAATTTTATATATTGAAGAATGATAGAAATGGAAAACTTGACTACAAAAGTGAAGAAGGTATCTTTCTAGGGTACTCAACCAGAAGCAAGGCTTATAAATGTCTTAGCAAGTCATCTAACAAAATCATTGAAAGTGAAAAGGTGAAAATAGATGAATTTGCAAAAAAGAATGATAAGGAAAGAAAAAAGGAACTAAAGAAATACAATAGGTTTGTTTATACATAACATGGCACTCTACCCAAGCAACAGTGTCTTGCTCCCAAGCATCAGAACATTGCACCCGAGCAACAAGCTGCAATTACCAAAAATCAGGATAATCCTCAAGATGATGTTCCGAACAATGGAGATGAGAACGAAGGTCAAGAAGATGATCAAAATAATGAACATAGAGCTGAACCAAAACTTTCCAAGTACATCAGAAGACATCATCCACAGAATCAAATCATAGGAGACAAGAAGGCTAGAACAAGGACAAGAAGTAAGTTACTAAACACTAGATGTTTACTTTGTGATTTTGAGCCTAAATCTGTTAACATTGCACTTGATGATGAAGAATGGGTCAGTGCTATGAATGAAGAAATGGAATAGATTGAGAAGAACAATTCATGGACACTAATACCCAGACCAGATTACAAGAATGTCATCGGTACCAAATGGATATTCAGAAATAAGCTGAATGATAATGGAGAAGTCACAAGAAACAAAGCAAGATTAGTATGCAAGGGATATGCACAAGAAGAAGGTATTGATTATGGAGAAACCTTTCCACCCATTGCTAGACTAGAAGGAGGTAGAATCTAACTGTCTTATGCTACATTTAAAGGATTCAAGGTATACCAAATGGATGTCAAATCTGCATTCCTAAATGGAATAATAGAAGAAGAGGTATGTGTTGAACAACCAGATGGGTTTGTTGATCCAGACAAGAGAAACATGGTATGTAGACTACATAAAGCCTTGTATGGATTGAAACAAGCACCAAGAGCCTAGTATGAAAGACTTCACTCATATCTCATTAGCATAAAAAAATTTAGAACAAGTGAAAATAGCAATCTATACTTAAAAGAAGATACTGATGGTAATATTCTGATTGCTGAAATTTTTGTTGATGATATCATTTTTGGGGGAAATGATTTTTTATGCAAGTCCTTTGCTAATGAAATGAGAAAGGAATTTGAAATGTCTATTTTTGGAGAGATCAAATTCTTTCTTGGTCTATAGATTCTTCAACAAGATGCAGGGATATATATATCACTCAGTCCAAATACATCAAGGAAGTGTTGAATATATTCAAGATGGAAGATTCCAAACCAGTTGGAACACCCATGGATACCAGATGTAAGCTGACAAAAGAAGACAAATCCAATGAGGTAAATCAGACCTTATATAGATCAATGATTGGAAAACTGATGTATGTTGTTCACACCAGACCAAATATAGCACATGCAATTGGAATAGTTGCAAGATTCTCTGCTAATCCCAAAGGATCACCTATGATTGTTGTCTAGATAATTCTTAGATATCTAAAGAACACTGAGGACTATGGCTTATGGTATAAAAGAGAAGGAAAATTTGAGCTACAAGTCTATACAAATGTTGATTGGGCTAGAAACATTGATGACCAAAAGAGCACAACTGGAGGAGCATTCTTCATGGGTGACAGACTTGTCACATGGATAAGCAAGAAGCAAGGACACATCTCTCAGTCTACTGTAGAAGCAGAGTATGTGATTGCTGCTACAAATTTCTCCAATATTGCATGGATCAAACAATTACTAGAAGGTATGAATATGAAGATTCTTGAACCAGTAATTATCTACAGTGATAAAATCAATGCAATTAACATTTCTAAGAATCCAGTCATGCATGTTAAGACTAAGAATATTGCTATAAAGTATCACTATCTAAGAGAACAAGTGCAAGAAAAGGAAGTGACACTATAATATGTTCAATCAAAGCAACAATTAACTAACATATTCACCAAGCCATTACCGAAGGATACATTTGAGTACCTAAGATAAAGACTAGGGGTCCAACCCTTGTCTATCGGTCAGTAAGCTGACTAGGAGGTTGCATTAGCCGATACCAAATCTGAAGATCAATCATGTTGATGCAAAAACTAAGATGGACAGCAATAGATACATCTGTACATAGCAAGGTACAAATCTGCACTGAAAATCAGAACATTGTATTTCTGATCGATAGGTAAATTCAAGGAATATATTATGCAAAGGGATGGAACATGATATACATGATTATTTTGTTTGGCATTGTTTTCAAAGGGAGAGATGATTCCATTATCATATAAAGGGAGAGATGATCTCATTGTCATAAAGGGAGAGATTATCTCATTAATCAGAAAATATTATATCAGTATCCATGAAGTGAAGTTCCTGAGAATCAAAAATAAAGAGTTAATCAATATTCTAAGGGAGAGAAATTGATTACATATGAAATATCCATCTAAGGGAGAGAAGTAACAAAGGGAGAGAGTTCAGAAAAAGAGAAAGATTTTTGTCAAAGGAAAAAGAGATTATCAAGAAGAGGAATAGTCAAGGCAAAGCACATGTCAGAATAGAGATATCAGATGATACATCTAGCCAGTGAAGGGATTCAAGATTGAAGACAACCATTCTGCATGAAACAAATCTAAGATATTTTGAGCTTACCGAGAGCCAGACATTTGTAATAGTTACTTTAGGAAAAGCTTGATGAAACTGTATATTTCATATTGTATTAGTGATAGTATAGTATGATAATGTAGTATGTTTCCATCAATGCCAAATGGAGAGATTGATAACATGTAACTGATTGAATATTTGAAGATGTTAAGTTGATCACCGAAATGTAGAAGGATAATGCAAGACATTAAATGAGTTAATGGATTATATTTTGATTGATGTCAACTTGATATAATCCAATCGGTTATAATCAAAGTGTCAAAGACTTTAGAGAATCAAAGATAAAAAAAATTATGCTTTCAGTAATGCATAAAAGATAAGCATTCACAATGTGACTTCAAACACCGACAGTCATTGGACACCGACAGATAGAGATCACTTAAAGTCAAGTCATAGTGATGCCTGATCAAGAACACCGACAAGAATTACCGAAGAGCAGAATCAAAAGCATACCCGACAGCCAGAAACATAGTGTAAACCGACGGAGAAGCCCAAGGAGAACTGGAGTATTGACCGAAGCTATCAAAGAGTTAAACACCAAAATTAACTTGAGTTCATAAATAACAAAATATCTAGTTGGTAGAGATAAATATAGACTTAAATGGTAGTTATCTTTGTTTTCATCGACAAGATAAAGCCAGAGATAAGTAATGGATTTAAAGTTGTTTTGACCAGTTGGAAAGAAGATCTCTTGGCAAGGATTTTTTATTTAAATCTAATTGGCAAGAACTATGGATCACACCAAGATCAAGAAAATCAAGGACCTAACAATGGTGATATCATGTCTATAAAAGAGACAAGTCAATTCATTATGAATTGTGAGGGTGAATGAATGAAAAGAGGATGTTGAAGAGAAACTTCATACAGTCCTGATCAATCAAGCTAAGGAAAGAGATAAAGTTTTCTGCAAACACCGAGAAATAGAGCACAGCATCACCAAGAAGAATCAAAGTGAAGAAAAGGTATAAATAGAGATATATTGATCAGAATAGTTTTATGAGATTACAATAGATCTAAAAATTTTCAAGTATAAGTTGTATATGTGAACAGATCATCCTGTTTTAGTTTAACCATTGATTCAGAAAGTTTCTTAACTGAGCGGGATTTAAATATCCTTTCTATATTAAGATACATCCCAAGGAGTATCAAAAATTTTGATCATGAAGATAGCATGAGATGCCAGATACCTATTGACAGGCCAAGTGAGTGTTTGATCAAGGATGGTAGCATAGAGATGCTTGATATCAAGTGACAAACTAAAATTTTAAATCCTCTAACAAGGTCACACCTAACAGTGTGTTTGTAACCTTTATCAGGGTTGGCTCTTCACTAAGCTCACTTCAGAAGAGTGAAAATTTTGGGTTACCAGTCCCAAGTAATTTTTCCCTTAACAGGGTTTCCATGATAAAAATCCATGTGTCAATGTGTTTATGAGTCATTAATTTAGTGTTTTGGATTACACATAGCTAATTTGGATTGATCGGTATACTATAGATAATTTATTGTCTTTCAGTAAATTAACAGACTGCTATTCGGTAAACATACAGTAAAAGGTTTAACAAATAATTCCGAGCAGTAGTAATTTGATAAAAGTATTTGGAGGCATTCATCTTATAGGACTGAAGATAACTAGAGGCTTAATATTGTGGTACTCAGTTTTTGGGTTTATTATTGGGATATTTTTGTGGCCATTGATTCCCCCCCCCTGCCTCTTAGTTATTAGTAACATTTGCAACCAAACACTTCAATAAACAATTACATCAAAAGGGTTTAGTATCAAAATGAAGATCAAACATAGAATAAAAACCCTTGAAACCAACTTATTTCTTCCTAGTGTAAGTGAGTGTGATTCTCATGAGTTTCCCATCAGATTGGATGTATAAAATCAGTGACTTGACTACTCCAAAATGGAAGATTCAATGCAAGAGGGATAAAGATGCATAGATTTGCATACTTTGCTCTTGAAAGCTTTGAAAATGAAAATGCATGAACAAGCAAACTAAATGCATAGCAACTATGAGGAATGAGACTAAAATGCAAGATTAAGCTAACAATGAGAAGAACAATACATCTACCATTAAGCTATGAAAGGAAACTAAGATGTCATTTAACTAAGAAATGAAGCTTAACAATGTAACAATGCAAATGAACTACTATGCAAGTAAGAACTACAAGTGCACAATGAAACTCTAGAATGAAAATAGCATTATAAAACTACTCCAAATATTCTTTTTGTTATGAGAATACGAGCTATCCCTTTTATAAGAGATTCCAAGAAATGTGTGGTTGAGATTAAGAGGAAAAAGGGTATGATCAACTATGGAGATGCAACTTCCGTCAATCCATGTGAGATGATAAAGTGATTTTGATTGGTCAACCTTGTGGAGAATAAGACAAAATTGGTATTTTCCCTTTTATTTGTTTTATTTGATTTTTGAGTGCTCACACATGTGTGAATGGGTTCACTTTTTTTATTTAAAAGGGACTTAGAACTTTGTGATTTATCCTGATGTTTTATGCATTTTAAGATTTAGGCTGGGATGATTGATTATTCGATTCGACAAGTTAGGATTGGGATTATGTAAGAAAATTTGATTAAGTGCTCTCATAATTAGAGTCTACCAATAATGTCTTAGACTTTAGAATTTATTAAGACCAAATAATCATAAATAGGGGTTGTAGGTTTGCTAGACCAATTTTAGGTGATTATAATTCCTAGTGTGTTTTCTCATAAGGAGCTTGTATTAATCTCATGTCAATGCTTGAATGAGAAAGATATTTTTAATCAATATTTTTTTTAAAATTACATTCCTAAGTTAATGTGGTCATTAGGCCTTTTAGAACCCAATATCCTTGCACTATGTCCAGGATTCACAATGGATTTTCTAAACTTATTTTTTCTCTTCACACTCATATCCTCTTGCCATTACTACTCAAAATGATGAAGGTTAAAATGATCTTGTTATTTCAAATATCTTTATAGATACTAGAGGTATTGTTTGTGTGTGCAAACATTATAAAGATGGTGAAAATGGTCTGACTAGCCCTTACAACATTATTCTTCCATGTTTTCTCTATCATTATTGATTTCTCATTGTAGAGATATATGTGTGGGATTTTCTTGTTTGTAAGGATTAGTTCTTCAAGTTTTCATTAATCATGGTGAAAATTCATCAAGGGATTCAATTTCTAATGTTTGTTTGCTAATAGAGCTAGCCTCTAAGTTGTAGAGGTACTTATTAAAGAAAATGCATGTAAATATTTGTCTCCTTGGATGGTCATTGATATTTTAGATGGTTTTTAGGGTTCATAACTATGGTAGGTGCTCTTATTGTCTACTTTATTCCACCTTAATTATTTATATAAATTGGCATTCAAATATTTTGCAGCAGTTTAATCTATTACATATTTATCATTTATGTTAACCTTTAACCTATTAGAAATGAGTATTAATAAATCCAAAGAGGGGTTATTAAGAAGAAGCGTTTAGTATGAGGGTGAAAGCACAATAATTTGTCGCCCTTTGGGATAACTTTTCCTACTCGGCCTAGTTAGACTCGGCCCAGTCGAACTTGGAGGAGTCTAACACGGCCGAGTTTACATGGGCACCACGCAGCACCGAGTGGCGCTTATGTGGCCCAATAGACTAGACCGATTAGTACTCAGTCATGTCTAACTCGGTCGATTCTATTGTTCATTTTAAATACCCCAAAAACAACCACAAGCCCCTCATTTGCACATTGAGGGGCTACGATTATGGTTGAGGGGCTGAGAGAAGAAACTCGGCTAAGTTTGAGGTAGGTCCCCTTTTTTGGTTTTTTTTTTGTTTTTTAAATGTTTTTCTTTATAAATATATATGTAAAAATATTTTTTTACTAGCATTGTAATGTCGCATTTTTTCTTCATATTCAAGAAATAAATGTTTTTAGTTTATATAATTCATGTTAAAAATAATTCATTTACCCAAATTTTTGAAACATAAATGCAAACCCAAACTTAAATGCAAACCTGGAAACTTAAACGCAAACCCAAACTTAAACGCAAACCTGGAAACTTAAATGCAAACCTAAACCCAAAAGTTTGAAACATTTACACATAAACTTAAGCCTAAAAACATATAATTTATCCAAAACATAAATTAGAAGCAATCGTTACATGGAATTATTTTAGGATACATGGTCCTATATTATTAAGAGAACGTGTCACAAAATCTTTTTGTCACAACTTGATCATTCTACATTTTCATTATATGTACACAACTTTCAAAATTATCACATAAAAAAACCCTAAGTCTTGTACTAGGTTACATTTCATACATAATTAGATTTTCATAATTGTAATTTTTTTGTAGCTCATCAATTTAGGCTAGTCAATTTGTATATATTTCAATGTCTTTTTATAAAATCACTTTAAGTTATGTACATGGAGTCTTATTTTTATGTATTTATGATTAAGGGGATGTCATGGATATTTTTGTTCAGAAGGACATGTATGTTAAATTATGTCTATTTATGTTAAAATATGTATGCAATTTGACTTGTTTAAAATTTATGAAATTTTGTTTGAAAAATGTTTCATGTTGAAGACGTAAATTGAATTTGTTTAATTTAAATATGTATGTATAGATATTTTTTAATTTTTTAAAATTTAAACATGTACATGTTCTTTTTCAACACATGTATATATATAAATTGATTTCCTACTGAATGTACACATGTGTATCTACCCACTTGCAGCAAGCAGTGTTTATCTCTATCTAGATATTACATTTTTGTTACATGGCTTCTATTGGGTCAGATCGTAGCATTCATGGTACTCATGCCTCACAAGCATCGTCAGACTACCATGATACCCCACATAGTCAAGATAGTCGTAGACAGGAGACTAAATGTATAGAATATAGGTTCACAAAATGTATAGATGACTTAGTAGCTCCTTTTATATATCCAATATTGTTGGTGGCCCATCATATGTGGCCCCAAAAGGATGAGGTTCCCTTATATTTCTACAAACAATTGTTTGCAGAGTTCTATTTAGGTTATGACATTGATTACATAGATTTACCTCCACATGTTGGTCTGGTTCAGGGGAGATATCAGGATAAGTGTAGATGACCTGATGCACCAAAGCCCCATAGTAACAGGGCATTAGTGGAAACCTTTTGGTTCTTCCAAAAGGTTTGGAGGCTTACACTGGAGCTGGACATGTTGCATTTGAGGATGCACACATAGATATGTTTTCTAGAATTGCCACCATTGCGACTCAAGTCGATGAGTTGTCATCTGATCGTGTGGGTAGGTACATGCTCAGATCCTAAATGAGCATAGACGTTGATCCTTCTAGTCCATTTTACGATCCTTACATCCAATTTGATCTTCCCACTCCATATGAGATATCACAACTACCAGAGGATCGTCTGCATGACATGAGCTCCATTTTAGTCAGTGATCTCCTAGAAGATTACCAGCACATTTCTATGACACATGGGATTCATCCACGTGATATTCCTACATTCATTCGAGGAGACCAGGAAAGATACTCCACATGCAGCAGTCGGGGACAAGGAGATGCAGAGGTAGTACCTCTAGACAGGAGGATGTCCAGATACATCCTACAGCTCCATGAAAGAGTGTGGATGATCTTACACCACCTCGATAGCATACACAGGCTCCCCTATTTCAGACACCTACGACCTCACAATTTCACACTGGATTCTCATATTTGCTTATGGACGAGGCCATTGATCCTGAGACATTGTCCTTACATTATTTTGAGTCATCTGACATTGGATGTACATTATACCAGGTACACTTGAAACCATTTAATTTCAAGATTCAAGAACAATCAATTAATTTTGTATAATTTATTTATATATTTAATATATATATAACTATATATTTAAATTAATTTGAACCAGGTACATGACACTACGATGGGCATTGCATATGGAGATTTAGAGGAGCCTGTTGATCTGATTCATCAGGATATAGAGGTAAAATTTAATTTAAATTATTTTTAAATAGTTTATTTGTTTCAATTTTAAATGTACACATTTATAAAATTGTTGGTCTATCCATAAATATATTAATTAAAATTATTGCATTTATATATAGACTCAGGTCTAGTAGGATGAGGATCCACATAGGCCTGCACATAGTGGTGATGGCAGTCATTGATCTAGATTTACACATGAGAGATGTAGATTATGTACACATATTTTACATTGATAGATACAGACATTTACATTGTTACATTGTTGATATCTAGACATTTACATTGATACGTATGTCGTTTATACTTTGATACATACATATGTTTTACATTGTTATGTTCTGATTAAGTAAAAATAGGTTTTACAAGGACCTGAAACCTTTAAATAGAGTTATACAAATATTCAGAGAAAGTATAGCAACAACTGTGCCTAGGCACCAAGAAAGTACAGCCAACAAAAAAAGCCAGCAGACAGATATCTAGACATTTACATTGATAAATGTATGTGTTTTGTACTTTGATATACATATGTTTTACATTGTTATGTTTATATCTAGACATTTACATTGATATATATGTACATGTGTTTTGTATGTTGATACATTGATATTTACAGGTCCATTTACCATGCATGTTTTATTTTGACATATATAGACATTTACATTGTTAGATGTTAATATCCAGACATGAATACATTCATATGTACACGTGTTTTGTACGTTGATACATTGATACAGTATGTTTTATGAACTGATCTATATAGACATTTGTAAATTGTTATGTATGCATGTTTTATTTTGACATATATAGACATTTATGTTGATCTACATGTGTGTATATAGATCTAATCTTAGAGAAAATTATGTAAATTTTCAATCTAGAAGTAATCAAGTAATCTTTAGTCTAATCAATATATATAATCAATCAAACTTCAAACTTAAATTAAATTTCAATTTCAAATCAAACTTCAAAATTAAATTTCAATTTACCTAAATGAATAGATTTAACCAATTTCTAGTTCACTTGAAAATAATTCAAAACCTAATCAATCTAGATAGAAGATCAACATACCTAGTATAGATCAAGTGATCTTTTATATAACCAGAATGAATTTATATAATCAATCTAGATAACTTGAAACTTAAAAAAACTTTAAAATTGATTTAAAGTCAATCTTTAGTCTAATCAATATAATATATAATCAATCAAACTTCAAACTTTTAAATTAAATTTCAATTTCAAATCAAACTTCAAAATTAAATTTCAATTGACCTAAATCAATCGATTTAACCAATTTCTATCTAACTTGAAAATAATTCAAAACCTAAGATCAATCTAGATAGAAGATCAACATAGGTCTAGTATAGATCAAGTGATCTTTTATATAACCATAATCAATTTATATAATCAATCTAGATAACTTCAAACTTAAACAAACTTTAAAATTGATTTAAAATCAATCTTTAGTCTAATCAATATAATAAATAATCAATCAAACTGCAAACTTTCAAATCAAACTTCAAAATTAAATCAACATACCTAGTATAGATCAAGTGATCTTTTATATAACCAGAATTAATTTATATAACCAATCTAACTTCAAACATAAACAAACTTTAGTCTAAGAAATATATATATATATATAAAATCAATTTATAGGTAATCAATATCTATTTAAAACCAAATGCTATCTAACTTGTTCCAATAATTCAAAACCTTTTAAAAAATAATCTAGATAGAAGATCAATTCATACTTTATTTGAAAAACCTTTAATCAATCTAGACTAGATAATTTTAATCAATCTTTAAAATCAATCTAAAATCAATCATCACTGATATATAAATGAAACTCCTTGATGATAATGCATTCATTTTGATTTATACTTTCTATCTCATCCAAATCCAATTGTGCATGTCTATAGGTTACATGGACAAATATTGCAACTTGATCAGAATGACAATATTGACTTTGGAGCTCTTTTTGAGGAGAGAATGTATAGCTCTCCGCAAAATCTACAACTGAAAGAATACAACCAGGTGGAAAACAATTTTTGGAATCATGAAACTGTTTAGCTTTCCATCATGCACCATGACAATGTTGGATATGTGGATAAATCATAGATAGAAATCTGTCCATTAACTAAAGGTATGGTAATTCACTCTCCTTCAATGCAATTTTTTTTTTATTCTTGTCCTGTCTTCATTTGGTATTTCTCATATTCAAATCTCTTCCACTGGACTGGTGTTGTAACATCAATATTATAAAATTGTAAAGGAAATTTATGTAAATTTCCACAATCATGGCATTCATTTTGTATACATTGGACATTGAATTCATCTGAGTCTTCTGACTTATCACATAAAATGGATTTCACAAATTTTGTTGTACTTCCAGGAACCATATCTAGATTAAGTACTTCCATAACCTTTTTATATTATTGAAAGTATAAGTTAAACTCAACATGATTTCAACAACAACATGTTTCACGAAACTTATTTGTGCATACGAAGCAAGGACACAATATCTCAAACATTCTCTGACCTATTTTCACATTTGAAAATTCTTGTTTGAATATTTCAAATAGTTCAGTTTGTGTAGTATCAACAAAATGTTTTGGATGTGAAATCTTCATGCCAGTCTGTTCATCTTTAATCTATATAGTGTCCCTTCTATTTGGAAGACACACGAGATTATTTGGTCCAAAATTCAATGACCTGTCTTCTTACATCTTCAAAAAATTTCTCTTTTCAAGGAACTCTACAAATTTGTACCCAATTCTTTTCAATGTTCATATCCAACATAATTTTCTTCCTAATATATCTCTGAACAGTTCTTTGACATACCTTGAGTAAATCAAAAACTGCTCAAACTTGATTTCTATGTTTTAATTTCTTACTGGAAATTGTAATCATCAGCGCTCTTCTAGCAGCATTTGAATCAGATCCTCCATGATCTATCTTGGTAACAACGTTCAATGCATCTTGAAAATGTTCAATCATTGTTTCTTTTACTTGACCTCCTTGTATAATTTTCCTATTATCAACACCCAACAACTCCAAAACTAGACTCATTTCTCTTTTCCTGAATAACTTTGCAAACATTTTTTCTTTTCCCACCAAATTTTTAACCTCAAAATATTCCTTTGACATGTAATTTAATAGTTCTTTTAGGTATCTGGTGCTCTGGTGCAATTTGACTAACAAGTGATTCCCCATTCATCTCCATCAAATTTTTCATTGTAGGATAAATATGCATACCCTAACTACTACCAATATCTTCCCCTAGTTGAGTTGCACCTTCTCCAACATTGATAGGTTCTTCTTCAACATCGATAGGTTGTTCTTCAACATTAACTGGTTGCTCTTCGATAAGTTTCATATGACCTTTCATTTGGTCATCCCTTTTACGATCATATTTCCTTGTTCTAGTCCTTTTATTTCCCATTTCTCAAATAGAAGCAAAAATTTAAAAAATTACAAAGTCACACTCCTCCAGTCACAAAATGCCTTTGTAGATTATTCAAAAAATGCCTCCTAGCTTCAAAAACCCTTATATATTCTGAAATAAGGATTTAATTGCACAATTGATATTTTTTTTTAAATAAAATACCTTTTATATATACCCTTCAAATTGAAAGGGTGGGTCACCCACACAGCCGCTCACATGTGGTCGACCACTATGTAGACTCAGCCCAGTCTGACTCGGCTGAGTCCTACTCAGCCAAGTCTGCCTATGTGACATGCCATGTTGGCAGCCAAACCTCCCAAAACACATGAAATCAACAAGTTTTCACTTCTACTAATTTTTTGTCTGCTCAAACTAGACAATGTCAAAAAACTAAAAGTACCATTTTATATATCTCAGAACTACGATTCTTGACATATAATTTTTATATTGTTTCGACGACAAAACATTGAACAAATTTGTTAAAAACTACATGTAAGTTATTAAAGCTTTTAGAAGTCGTTGATTTGGATAATATAAAATAATTCAAAATCAATTCAAAAAAAATTAAATCATAGATAACACTTGAGAAGAGAATCTTCTTCAATAATATGTAATTTATTTGGTTTTTGGTATAATTTTGATAGGGGAAAAATGGCAGGATACAAAAACTGTTGATTAAAGTAAGTTCGACTTTGAATACTTATAACGGACAAACTATGCATTGAAAACACTTCTTTCTTTTTTCTGCACTAGTTATATATGTCATCTAAAACATATTATGAAATTGGAGGAAAAAACAATGTTTTACTTATAATGATTTGGCGGGAAGTAAACTCCCTGATTTACAGTATTTTTCACGAAATAAAAAATAGACCTAAAAATTTCAAAAAACATATTAATTTTGGTTCAATTTTTTAAAAAACAATTATAGGCATATAATTCATCCTATTTCACACATTTCATCAGTTCACATCATCTTCAAATTCTCAATAGAAATGTGACTTTTATGCCCTTGAAGTTTTACAATTTTGGTGTTGTTAACCTTTTCCTTTCTAAAAGGGTGACAAATTATTGTGCTTTTACCCATGATTCCTTTGTTGTTACTTATATTTTTTTCTTATTCTGGTTGGATACAACTCTAATACCCAATAAGGCAATAGTCAATCAAGACCTCGATCTTCCAAACCATTAAAAATATAAAATATTTTACTAGTATTTACACGAATTGAAGAAATTTCTATGTCATTCACGATTCAACAATATAAACAAGGATTACGATTAAGTGAGATTACACTAGTAAACATTGAGGCAATAATATCCAGTACGATTGTACCTTGTATGTGAAATTTGTTGGAAGAAATAATTTTTATGAACTACAAAACTTTTATGATTTTAAGATATATTATGTCTACAGTATAAAATAAATCATAAATCCTATTATGACTAGTATTGTATTGAATTATTGATAATTTTAGAGGCCAAAAATTCAATTGGGTATCATTGTTTGATGTATTGATCAGTCATTGCAAACTAGTATAATAACTTGTTTATATGACCTATAGGAACACCCTCCTATGCTTAAGTTGAACTGAAAATAAAGGAGGGATTACCCACTTTCATGTATAGCCTTTAACCATCCTAAGTCTATAGATGATTCTATATTTACCTTCTTGAAGACAAAACCTTGATTTTGAAGGTAGATAAAGACTCTATATTGATAATATGGCAAAGAACAACTAAGAGGGGGGTGAATTATTTGTTCCTAAACTTGAACTTCAAAATCCTAACCCTTCAATACATTAAACCATAAACTCCTAAGATCTAATCTGATTTGATTAATTAATCATGAAATAAAGAAGCATCCACAAATTAGAAACACGTCCACAATGCTTGACACAAAGATTTTTATTGTGGAAACCTTGTTAGGGGAAAAATGACAGTGGGGTTGATTACCCACAATAAGTAAATACCTTCTTAGAAGTATAAACCTATTACAGTAATGGGGAATTCACATGCATCCAGGATCAATACCTAGAGCTCACTCCTCAAATGAAAAGTCTCAGGATACAACCCTGAGGAAGGCTCGTTACCTTACAAAAGATCACTACAATGATATGAGATTTTATGAACTGTGAAAATGGCATCTACCATATGTTTGATACAACTCAAATGTAGCATAATGTAGACATTTGTTCAACCCCTTTTTGAAATACTTCTAAACACAACTGAGTCAGTCTCTTTCTCTGCTAGCAATCTCTAACATTCACATCCACAATACATATATCCACATCAAATCCTAGATCAGATTTATATCATCAACCTTGACAAATAACAAGGTTGACCACCACCTTGATTTCAACTTGAAATCATGCACCAAAAATATGGTTTAACTCCTTCTTCCACCACCAAATAATAGCCATAATCCATAACAACTACCTCAAAATCATAACTCTTCCATATTTTACACCTTGATCTTGGGCAATATGATTTACCAACCCAGCCGGCCAAGAACAAAATAAAATAATAAGAATATTATTATTGACCAAAAAATCTACCAATCTTATCATTTTAATCCATGTAGACTGCCACCTCATCAAGTACATACTTCAATAACATCCATCAACATCATTAACAACGCAAAATCATTCAAATCCATCACAACCATTGGATTTTCTAGCACTTATCAAACTGAAGCTCAAGAACATTGTACTCATCCTCTATGACAACGAAAATATGCCTAAATGATTCTCTAAAATATAAACCCTTTAAGTTGGGAACTCATTAGTGTGTCCCAAACATACACCTTAATACACACTGAGAAATTCCAGACTGATCGTGCACACGAAACCTCTTTCTATCTCACTGTCAAATCAGTCTACCACACTATCTGCCAGTTGCCAACTCTGACCTTAACACATACTCAAATCTTCATGGTAACCTCTGCAACTTGACATGGACTAAGTAGACAACCTCACCAACATCCCATTAGGTGCACTACTCCTTTTCTAAAATAACTAAACCTCATTGTACCTTTGAACATCTTGTTTCACTAGAAAAACTGCAATAGATAAGTTAACATCAAACAATCAAACCTTCTGGCCAATCCTACTGATATGTTAACATCAATGACATCACATACAAATTCTAACTTGCAAACAATCTCCCCCTTTGACATTGATGGAAACATTTGATGTGAAAAATAAGTAATGCAATCATAAACCAACAATCTCCCTCTTTCAAAGATAATCAACAATACTACCAACAATATCCACAATTATCTTTTAAAGTCTCTCTAACTCATCTCCTTCATGATCTCTCTATCTCTACTCCTCCCAAGAACAAGCTTCCCATGGGTCAAATATGATTACATACTTTTCTCACCTTCCACTATTCTCCCTTAGATATGCATTCATCTCCTTAATTGAATATCTTTCTTATGTGAAAGTCTATATCTTTTGTTTCACATACTTTTCTCCCCCTTTAACATAAATGACAAAGGTATAATCACCCTTTTCTTTCTGACATCTTCTTCTCTCCTTGAGACCAATAATCAACTTAATTTATTACTAATAATCACCCTGAGTAGTAGCCTCCTCACATCAGTCCAACTTAAAAGATAAAACCTTGAGTTCACTGGATTGATGCACTTACCTACATCTTTGACATAGAATAGAGGCCCAAGGCACTCCCAGCTATCCAAACCGCCTTGAAAATAAACACGAAAGCAACAACACAAGAAGGGAGAGAAGAAACAACAAATCATTTATATTAATTCCTCAAACTCAATACATGTCGGGCTATAAGGCCTTCCCAGTTTCAGCCATATACATTAAAATGTTTACAAAATGATCTTATTACATGCGAGGTCGCAAACCTGCCATCCAAATATCCTAACACTTAATCTTCTATCTCAAACTGATACCAAACTACTACCAAGTGATCTACCCTCTTAATCTAAGAACATAAACCAAATGTATACAAGAGTCCACCAAAGAGGTCAGCACTCAAATCCCAAATAAAGATCTAGATTTAGGTCCACACATATCCCAATGAGAGACCCCACATTAATTATGCCATAGAAATTAAATGCAGAAGTCAGCCATATCAAGATTAAAAAATTGGTAAGAATTCGATCAAGCAACAGGAACAACTCAGTAAGAAGATAACCAAGTATCAGAAACAACTTAGTGAAAGAACCCACCAAGAAGCCAACATTCACCAAGACCTATTGGTAAAGAAAGATAGAACAAGTAACTGAGAAATAGCAGTTACTAAGAACTTCACCGAGTATCCTCCACACTAGCTAAAGAACCAAAGCAAACATATTTTTGGTTGATCAGGATTGCCAAAGAACCCAAGATTCTCTTGCATCAAACACCTGGGGTTAAAAGAAATGATTCCCAAAATCATGTATCAGGAGAAACCTAAAATAAATCCAACTTAGATTTAGAAATCCAAGATGAGTCCTCAATCAGTCTGTTCTTCCATTTTATCAGATACTCCTTGTATTCCTTTCCTCTTGTACTTCTGCCAACTCTCTGTTTCAAAATTTGTTCAACTTCCTCTATCTATTTCTTAGGATAATCACTCAGTACTATCAATTCTTCATCAAGTTCATGATATTCATACAAGTTTGAAATATTGAATATGGGTGATATGTCCATGTCATCAGGTAATTCAACTTCATAAGCATTTCCACTATCAAATCTTCTTAGTATTTTGCAAGGACCAAATTTATTCATTTTCAATTTACCATATGTTCCAATATGAAATATTCCATTCTTCAAATGAACCATTATTGCATCACCAACTTCAAAAATTTTATGTCTTCTTGATCCATCTGCACTATCCTTATATTTCTGATTAATTTTCTCCAACTTTTGTTTTACATCTTCATGCAATGTCTTCATGCACTCAACAAACTTTTCTGCTTCAACACTTCTTTTCTCTTCTCCAGCAATGTCTCTCAAGTCTAATATACCTCTCAGTTGTGTTCCATGAACAATCTCAAAATGTGTCTTTCCAGTACTTCTATTTACTAAACTGTTATATGCAAACTCTTCTTGTGCTAACATCAAATCCCAATTACTCGGTGTGTCTCCAACTAAACATCTCAACAAGTTACCCAAACTTCAGTTTACAACCTCTATTTTTCCATCAGTCTATGGATGAAACGTAGAACTATACTTCAACTTGGTGTCCAACTTCTTCCAAAGTGTTTTCCAAAAGTAGCTAACAAACTTATTGTCTTGGTTAGAGATAATACTCATCGGTAGTCTATGCAATCTGACAATCTCCTTAAAGAAAAGATCTGCTATATGCACTACATCTGATTTTTTTCTACATGGTATGAAATGTGTCATCTTAGAGAACCTATCCACAACAACAAATATGGAATCATTACCTCTTTTCATCCTCGGTAAGCCAAGAACAAAATCCAAGCTAATATCACTCCAAGGTTTCTCAGGAATAGTAATCGGTATATACAAACTAGTATTATGACTTACTCCTTTTGTAACTTGACAAACTCCAAATATTTTCAAAAAAAATTGAACATCCTTATACAAATGAGGCCAAAAATACCTTTCCTTAAGCACACTCAATGTTTTATCAATACCAAAATGTCCAGCCAAACCACTACTATGTTTTTCCTTTATCAAATTAGTTCTCATTGATCCTCTCAGTATGCACAATTGAATACCTTTGAACAACTCATCTTCCTAAATGAAATAGTCTTCATAATTACTTGATTGATTTGGAATAGATTCTCTTCACACTCTCCACTGCTCAGAAAAATTAGGATCATTTTCATACAAATGACTCATATCATCAAAACCAAGAACTTCAATTCTCATTTCAGTCAACAAAGCTATTCTTCTACTCAATGCATCGGCAACTTTGTTAGAAACTCCACTCTGATGCTTAATCACAAATGTGAAATCGTGCAAATACTCTGACCATTTAATATGTCTTTGATTCAACTTATTTTGACTATCCAAATATTGTAGAGCCTTATGATCAGTATACAAGACAAATTCACTCGACATCAAATAATGTCTCCATTTCTTCATAGCTTGAATAATAGCATATAATTCTTGATCATAGACATAATATTTCCTTTTAGCATCATTCAACTTTTCACTAAAGAAAGAAATAGGTTTACCTTATTGAGTCAACATAGCTCCTATTGCACTTCCACTTACATCACATTCAACTTGAAATACCTTATTAAAATCAGGTAATGCTAACACGGTTAATTCAGCAACCTTCTGCTTCAAAGTCTCAAAACTCTTATCAGCTCCATGTGTCCATTTGAATTCTCTTTTATCTCTACTCATTGTCTCAGTCATAGCATTACAAATAGAACTGAAATTTTTGATAAACTTCCTATAAAAAATTGCCAATCCATGAAATGATCTTACCTCACTGACATTCTCGAGTGTAGGCCAACTAAGTATAGCTTCAACCTTCTCAAGATCCATCTTCAAACCATCAGCTGAAATCACAAAACCTAAATACACAAGTTCTTCTTTCATGAAGGAACACTTTTTCAGATTTATCAACAACTTTTCCTCTTTCAATCTCTACAATACTTGTCTTAGATGTATCAAATGCTCTTCTCTATTCTTACTGAATATTAGAATATCATCAAATTATACAATCACATATTTATTCAAGAAATTCTTCAAAACTTCATTCATTAACCTCATAAACGTACTCAGTGCATTAGTTAAACCAAAAGGCATAACCAACCACTCATATAAACCTTCTTTTGTCTTGAAAGTGGTCTTCCACTCATCACCTTCTCTAATTTTGATCTGATGATATTCACTTTTCAAATCAATTTTGGTAAAATATCTTGCTCCACTCAAACAATCCATTATATCATCCATCCTCGGTATAGGAAACCTATAATTCACTGTGATCTTATTGATTGCTCTTAAATTAGTGCACATTCATCATTCTCCATTCTTCTTAGGTGCCAATACATCTGGTACTGCACATGGACTCAAACTTTATCTGATTAAACCCTTTTTGAGCAACTCATGAACTTGTCAGTTGAGTTCCTCATTCTTAGTCGGTGTTAACCAATGTGGTGCCTTGTTTGGTAAACTAGCTATAGGAATCAGATCCATACAATCACTAATATCTCTCATTGGTGGAAAACCATCAAGTACATTATCTGAAATGATCTCCTTATACTCAGTGAGAAGTTTCTCAACCTCTGTAGGAATTTTATCTTCTGTATTCTTACTTGGTTTGTTAGGAATCAAAGCATAGAAAATATCATCTCTTTTCAAATCTGTAACAAACTGTCAACCTTCCATCAAACAAACTTTCACAAATGTACATATCTCATCAACACATTCTTCAACCAAAGGTAACAATATTTGTTTCTTACCATCAACCCAAATAGTATATTTATTCATTCTTCCATCATGTATAGCATGTCTTTCATATTTCCAAGGTCTACCCAACAAAATATGACAACAATCCATTGGCATTATATCACACAACACCTTATCATAATACTTTCCAATTTTTTAGATTGACAAAACATTGTTCACTCACCATTAATGTATGCTCATCCTTGATCCATGAAATTTGATAGAGCTTCGGATGCTTCATTCTTTCCAATTGCAACTGTGTGACCATCTCCTCAGATGCCAGAGTCTCCAAGATTCCACTATCAACAATTATCTTCCAAAAAAATTATGTAACTCTACATCTGGTCTTGAACAAACTTTTCCTAACAGGATCTTGCTTATCTTTCTCACTCCAAAGTATCCTTCTGATCATGAGATTCCCTTCCTTCTTAGGTTCATTTGGTGACTCCTCTTGCACCAAATCATTTCTACTGATACCAACTTTCTTTCTTGTATGTGTACATTCAAAATATCAATGTCCTTCTTCACCATAATTGTAACAAGTTCCTTGGAACCCTCTTCTACTATAACCACCTCGGGAGTAGTTTCCTCTTCCTCACAATGAACTTCCACCTTTCCATTCTATCCTTCCTTTGTCTTGATATGTGTCTGAAATTTTCTTGTCTGGTTCAGATCTATTTTTTTCACCATGAGATCTTCCTCTTCCTCTAGGGAATCTACCACCTCTACCTCTTTTCCTTTGTTCATATCTTTTGTTCAATTTCTCCTTAGCTTTTAGGGCAAAATGATATGCCTCTTCAATGCTCTCCATCTTGACCAAGTTGATCTCATCTTATATAGAACTTCTTAATCCATTTAGATATCTTTCTATTATTTCTACTTCATCTTCAACATGTCCAGATCTTATGTCTAATCTGTAGAATTCTTCAGTATAATATTTTACCAAGCTATCTTTCTGCTTCAAAATTTGCATTCTCCTAATCAAGTTAATCTGGTAATCACAAGGTAGAAACTATCCTTTCAATTTTTTTTCATCTTATCTTATACCTTGATCTTGTCTTTTCCTTTCTTCTTCCGATCTAATTGCAGATACTCCCACCATAAGGATGCATGACCTTTCAAATTTGTACTTTCAATCTTCACCTTCTTCTCCTCTAATACATTCTCATACTCAAATTATTTTTCCATCTCAATTATCCACTCTATCAATTCATCATAATCCAATTTTCCATTATACTCAGGAGGATTAAACTGAGGTGCGGATTTCAAAATTGTCAATTCTCACAGGAATCTCTCTTCTTCCTTATCCATAATAAGTGCAGGTGCAGCTTCGCCTTGCACTTCCTCCAATTCATCAACACTAACATATTCAAGATGCCTTCTTATGCACTGGGCTATCTCAACAGCTTCCAATCTTGCAACCATCTATCTTAACATATAATCTATACCTGGATCTGCATTTCCTCTCCCACAAACCATCTTCAAACCCTCTGCAATTATGGTTCAAATCACAATATTCTACCCCACAATAATATCAACCAACTCAGGTTAGGGCTTACAAGAAGGAACCTAGATCTCACCTTCACTCTGATACCACCTAACATAGAATAGAAGCCCAAGGCACTCCCAGCTATCCAAACCGCCTTGCAAATCAACATGGAAGCAACAACACGAGAAGGGAGAGAAGGAACAATCGATCCTTTATATTAATTCCTCAAACTCAATACATGTCGGGCTGTAAGGCCTTCCCAATTATGGCATATACATTCAAATGTTTATAGAATGATCTTATTACATGCGAGATCATAAACCTACCATCCAAATATCCTAACACTTAATCTTCTATCTCAAACTGATACAAAAATGCTACCACTAATAGAATTGGCACCTATTTTTGACAAATAATTGGTTGAATTTTCTACCAAGATTGGTGGAATGATCGACAAATGGTCTTGTCACTATTTTTCTAGTCAAAATTTTGACACATCATTGTTAAGGTCAAATGTTCTACGCCTATCTTGGTCAAAATTGACTTTTTCAATTGCCAATTTTATGCGTCAAACATTTGACCAATGTCGATCGAAATGTTTGGCCCATCTGACCAAGATGCCAAACCCACGACACTAAATTTTAACACAGAATGGTCGATATGTAGACCAGTCTTGGTGAGGGTTTCGACCAAAGTGCGTCAAAATTTCAACTAATATGGAATGTTAAAAAAAACACCTAAAGATAAATATCCAGAGTAATCACCAACGGCATCCTGGTCGGTGATTAGTCTAGATATTTATCTTCAGGTGTTACTTTGCATTAATATATATGGCTATGTATTTTTTTATCTATTCAAATACCTATTGCTTATTCGGATTGGTTGAAAGTATTTTTCTCTTCTTGTTAAATATTGATCCTTATGGATTAAAATAAGAGATAAGTTTCCAATCCCACTCCATATTGATCCTTCTTCCATTAATCCTTCCTTAATTCCTCTGCTCCCTTTATGTAGATCACAACTATCTTATATCTTGGAACAAAACTTACTATGGTTACCTTCCTTATGATGATCCCTTCTTCCATGCCTTCAAAAAATGACTCTCCCTCCTATTTATATCTTCATGATGGGAGTCACAACATTTCATTATTACAACCTTTCAAGAGAGTCACAACCCTTCATCCTTGAAAAACTAATTGCAAGGCACCTTTATAAAGAAGAATTGCAACCATGTTTATAATTTAGATGATCAAAGCTAATTTGAATTACATATGATGATATCATGCATTAGATATTAATAAATATCCAGTGATCATGAACCATTTCATGGGTTATGGAGAATTTTTTTTTAAATGTTTTTTCCTTAGAAACCTTTCTGTAAGACAGACATTTTCAGAAAAAAAAATAAAAAAAATTGGCCATGAATTTGTCCAAGTCGAATCTAATTTGAAAATATGGTTTGGAAAATCCATGATAAATCAATTATCAAAGCACCACACTTGATAAAATAATCTGATAGCACCATTCACAATGATCCATGCATCACCCTAAGAAATTTATAATACTAGTACCAATGAATATTTAATGCAAAGATAAATTTTTCCAAGGTATGCCTCAATCATCTAACCAAATGTTGTCAAAGCAACACACCTACTAGAAAAATCCACTTGGACCATTCACAATTCACAATTGGCAGCAGAAAATAGTAATGATAGAATTATGATCACACATGAAGGAGGCCTTATTAGCATGGTGAGAGCACATTGCAAGTATGCTATATTAGTGATGCTTGAGTGACATTCTTTCTTTGGTTATCCTATTTGCGTGAAGGTTTTTTTAAGTGAGGACAGGTATGGTGAGTTGCAATTGGGTTCGTAGAAGTAAAGATAAAGGGACAAGGTTCTCAATCAGGTTGGTAGGATTAAAAGAGAATCTCTGATTGGTGATTCTAAGGTGCATTTAGGATATGTGTGAGGTGTGTTGGGAGAAAGAGGATTAGATTTTAGCAACAAGGGGAGATTTTATTGCAAATTTGTGCCTTTGCTTTCTTAAAAAGGCTATTCATACCTAACCAATTTGAAGACATGGAAATAGAAAAGGAGACACAATCAATCTGAGTGACGAAGAGTCTAATGGAAAAGCATGTTGAAGAGAAGATTTCACACCCTCCCTAATGCAACAAGAGGAAAAGAACAAGGAGTTTGAAGCTTTGAAGAAATAACAGTGTTGAGGCTATATTATTGTGATATGGGTAAGGTATAGTAGGCTCATATGCTTCACATGATAATAGGAGACTTTAAGTGAGAAGTGATTACAACATTTTAGTGTTCTATAGTGGTTCTATTCACATGACTAGACATTGTAGGAGGTGCAATAATGGAATCCAGCTCCCATCATTGGCAGACTCAACAAACTGCTAGCAAGTGTAAGGAGGCTTAATAGGAGTAATTGGCATTGTACAGGTGTGCAAACCAATGGTGGGCATGCTTGCAAATAGAAGAAAAATAAGGGGGTGTGTAGGGTTTAATTTTAATGCATACATTTGATGGCTTATTGTTTGGTGTTCTTGGTTTTTGGAGATATATAGTATTTGGAATTTTTCTTCATTTTTTGCTTTAGCTGCACTATAAGACAGCTTAGCGTATGAATTCTACTACTAGCACAATTTGGAGGTTTATTTCTTCTAGTGGTGGGTCATGCTTTTGTTTTGTCTATTATGATTCACTCTATTATTGCTATATGTTATATTGTATGTATGAAATTATGGTTTTTAAGGGAAGAAACCCAAATAGAACCCCCACTAAGTTATCTAATAAATTTAAATCTGCAATTAAAAAATTCTTGAAGCTCCTATGTATATTCAAAATTAAGCATTTGAGTTAAACAAACTCATGAATTTATGGTCATTGAGCCACTACACATTTTACATGTGCCAAAACCACCAATAGAAAATACATAATCAATAAACATATAATTAGAAAATAAGTAATAGAAGAATAAGGAATACACAGTAATAAAACTTTTCACTGTGATTCAGGCAAGTCTTAGGTTTAGATTCATTTATGTGCTTCTTTGTTATGGTTAATATCAGTCTTTGATTGAGTTTCAAAATGTTTCATGGTAGGAACATGGAACCTTTTCCTCGATATCTCCACTTTTTTCAAGATTTTTCTAGTTCCACAACTTCCATAAAGATTATCGTGGTAAATATTGTTTAAAATTATTCTAAGTTTTCTTGAAGAATCGAAGAACTTGTTAATACTTCTACATATGTAATTAATAAATAACATACATGCATGGCTAAAGTTCAAAATTTCAGTGTTGAGCATGATTACATAATGAAGACTTTTAGCATCATAAGCTGCACTAGTTGGCCTTACAAATTAAGGTCCACACAAAAATGAATTTATACATAAGGAACACACACATTAACTGAAAATTGTAAAAAAAAAAAACTTAAACACTGACACAAGCATAAAGTCAAATATTCAAACTAGCCCACCTCTATTTCTTGATATCAGCCACAATTTGTTCATATAGAAGAGACAGACGCTCAAAGTGTACATTTCCACAGGTCTGGTGAAAATCAAATTGCACATATCTGAAATCTCATTCAATTTTTCAGCAAGGATATTTCAACAACCAGCTTATAACAAATCTTCAAATGGAACAACAATCAGAAAGGACCACGCAATCATTATCATTAGAATATCATGAAAACAACAAAAAAGAATGAGAATAATATACATACTTTATCTCATCATTGACAAGATTTTGCATTGCATTGGCATACACTTGGCTCAATAGGCCTTCACCTCCCCTCTGTTTCATCAAAAATATGTAGAACAAAGAATCAATACACTCTCATTAGTTGTGATATGAGAAGAAAATAATAGTCCTATGTAATGTCCATGTTTGTCACAGTTTGGGATTGATCCTCAGAAATGTAAGTTGTTACAATTATTTTCCGTCTTAATATTTCTTTATTTTGATTTTTCATTTGAGAGTGCTCGATAGATACTAAGGTAATATTGTAAATTTGTAGTACTTTCATGTATCATTATGGGAGTAAATATTGATGCCAATGTATTTTTTATTCAAAATGATATGTCTCGTATTTGTGGATGAAATTGATGTGCAGATAATTTTATTGTTGCATCATTTCTTGAAGCATTAGATGACGTTGTTGCAAAGAATCCAGAAACAAGTAGTACAGTTGATTCATTACCTGTTTCTACTAAGGAAACAAGGCAAGAGGAAAATAAAGACATTGATTATAACCACCAGAAACAAAGTACTAAACGAGATTCAATGGATGAAGGTCACTAGCAAAAATGATCACTATTTTTTGTTTTCTCTGAATAATTTTCCTTGTCCCCTCTGTCTTCATCCTTACCTCTAGTTCTTCCTGTTATATTTTATAAGGAAGAGGGCAGGGACTTCACTTAAGAATGGCTCTTATTTGTACTCATTTGTATTTTAAATATAATTCATTATCTCATTAAAGATCTATTGCAATCTTTTTTGGGTTTCTTGCAGCCACAGAAATTTCTGCTTGTCAAATTTTTGTGTTGACTAATTAGTGAATCAAATTAGTTTGGTTATTTAGAATACAAGATTGAACACCAATTTCCATTATATTTAGTTTACGTATAAGGTACATATAGATGTATGATATGACTATCTGAATGCTTATTTATTAATAAAATATTGAGATTTTTTGTGCCTTGGCAAGTAGGGTGTCTTTATCCCAATTTATTGTTATACAGTTTCAAGACGAATGTGCAGTTTATCTAGGTTCAAGCTAAGGAGTTGAACTTTTGATTTTTGTTTTTGTTATTTTTTATTTATATAAATAGATTCTATAATAATTAAAATTGGTACAAAATCCATAACAATGTTTTGGTATGATTGCAAAACTCAATTTTTTCAAGACCAATTACCATACTAAGCATAATTACAAAACATGAATATTTTATGTTACAAATATAACTACACACATCATGAAATCACACTCAATTTGCATAGAAGTAAGGTGATAAATAGAGTTGATGACTCTTTCATTTAATAATTTACAAAATAAGTAATGAAGTTAAAAATACATAACAAACACACCTTTGTTTCCTTCTTTGTAATTGGTAGTAGAAGAGAGATCGTCAAGGTGATATCTAGCTTGCCTTGAAGCATTGAGATTTCCTACACTACTTTGTTGAAGGAGCTCAAACCATCACAAAGGATCTAGAATTAGATGAAAACACTCATGATGGATTATATTCATAATTGTATACTTGTAAATAATGATAATGATTGTTAATTTTGCATACTTAATCCATATAAATCGATTCACAACTTTCAATTTGTAATTTTCTACAAACACAATAATTTTTAAATGGCCATGGCAAAGCCATCATCTGCCACATGTCCCATGTACCTGACATGTGGAAGTATTGACAAGCTAGGTGTATTGTCTATGAATGCTACATTCAAATTACATATTGTTAACATATATTACTACACTGTGTGAGGAAATGGGAGTCCAAAGGAACTTATTTAACACTTCACCTACTCAAAAACACAAACCAATGAAATAATCCAGATTAGGCCAAGAGAAATTGACACATTCAAGAAGAGAATACTTACATAAAATGAAGTTGAATCATGCCAAACAAGTTGACTATTGGCCCTTCTAGTTTGTTATTTGATAGTTTCCTGACAATCACACATTCAAAATGAACTTATGAGCAAAGACCTAGAATGAATGAAATTGATTAAATAGTGAAGGTATGTTACTTTGAGATTCACTTGGTTTCAAGAATACTTTAATATTCTCTACTTAACAAGGTCAACCACGTGAAGGCGGAAGCTCATCTGGCCTCACCCCCCCCCC